>OZ022499.1:92153061-92753061 GCA_963989385.1 Ctena decussata
GTTTTTAGGGGAAAATACGGATAGATATCCCTAAATTTTCCCTGTTACCCCACTGCTTGTACCATTGGCTGGACCTGTGCTCTTCTTCTTTAGAGGTTTGCTACCACATGGTAGGCTGAATTTTGTTTTGTTCAGTCATTATTCTCCATTGTGGATTCCTAAAAATTGTTCCTCATTGTGGACTGTCCTTTTAAAACTGGCCTTGAAGAATAAATTATATGTTTTGAATACCTTGACATATAAAATTACTATCTATTAATCAACAGTTGCATGTTGTCGTGCCGTAAGGCATTGCGCAGCTGCCAGATATGACTCATATATTTTATAGCAGACGCACCATGGACTGACCATGACATTATTACATGCGTAGCATGTATAACCCTTCAACATATAAAGCAGCAGAAATAAAATACACCTACATGTAGGTGAATTTCCAACCAGTGTAGATCCAGATACGGCGGCTCATAATGCGCCTTCTCAAGTAGAGTACACATGTACATTCTTGGTCTTGAGTCTTTGAACATGTTCAGTTCTCAGTTTGGTATAGCTTTTGACACTTTACACTCAGAAATTTTGTTGCTTACTTTTCTGGCACTTTCAGAATACAGTAACAATGAAATGAGCCGCGACATGAGAAAACCGACAATGTGGTCGTGCGCCCAGCGCAGACTCAGATCAGCTTGGGCATCCGCTTAGTCTGATCAGACTCTTTGCAAAGCGCTTAAAGGGTAGCTAAAGGTCTGAGCTATCTCTATGCGGACAGCAAAGACTCTGATCAGACTGGGCGGATGCCCAGGCTGATCAGAGTCTGCGCTGGCCCCACAACCTATTGTTGGTTTTCTCGTGTCGCGGCTTTAATGAGTTTGAGTGTTTGTCAGCTAGTGAAAGTGGATTTTTTAGTTCATTTCAATCTGTATTAAATGATCACCCCAGCCTCCCAGGGAAGGTGTAAATGTGGTCTGTTAAGAGAGGTGGTCTCGAAATCGAAGACAGCCTTGTCATTGAACATGTTACTGTCACAGTGCAGTGAGTAAGAAACTCACCCTAATTTGCACGCAAGCAATGATGGAAAATCCAGTTTTGGGCAGATACAGTTGTTGCTTTGTGGTGTTGAGTGAAAGTGAGTGAACTCTGGTTTAACAGCCCATCAACAACTAGGTCATAAGGAGACAGGACCACAGTTTAAAGTCTCATCCTAAAGACTGGAGAAACTGGGGACCGATCTTGTGACCCCTTGATTGATAATCCAGCGTCGTAACGACTACACTTCCTCTGCTCCTGAAACACATGAAAAATAAGGCCCAGAGCCAATCAGTGTGCTTTATTTTGAGTTTAAGATAATTCTCAAGTTTTATAACCTCGAACCAAGGATTAAAATCTCAACAAAAGTCTTGACCCATATCCACCCGCAAGTAATATACATTTGTGTAGTAGTAATATAAAGAATTATTTAGAACAGTCAGAATTTCGAACTTTATTCTTAGCTAGACAGGCAAACAAACTCTTTGTTGAGCTTGTTATTCACAACAATATTGACATACGAAAGTACAGGACGTCCACATCACAATTACTTGTAAGTTCTATCAGATCTCTTAAGTACAAAACCAACAAACCAGACAGAATGGAAGTAAAAAGATACCAGATCACTCACTGACTTACCATTATGCTACCTGGAATCATATGAGACTGGACATTTCTGACTAGTATTGCGCTGCTGAAAGTTATATGCATGATATTGACATAGCTCCAGAAAACGTGGGCTTTTGAGGATAATTCAGAGATAATTTTTCATATTTCTCAACTAAAACATACGTTGTGACCCATTAATAGATTTTATCTTGGCGAGACAGTTCTAATGAGGGGTCACAAATATATTTTTATGCTAAAAAGTGGGAAATTATCCCTTATTCCTGTTTTCGTTACCCTTCTTATCTGTCTTACAAGAGACCCCTTATTTAGACTTTGTGAATTTCTATTATAAAACAGCTAAAAGCAATTTTTTCCCTGTAGAGGATCATTATGCTTGGACAGATCTGTATAAATATTATTATGGTTTAAATCAATAAAATGTTTGATGTGTTTAATGTATATGAAGTGGCATTAGCTTTTCAAATTATAAGGTCTCACCAAAGTTAAAATTCCAATATTAAGCCCGCAGAAATAATTTTGTTGTTGTTGTGTTATTGCTTTACGTCCACAGTAAACAGCTATGGTCATGTTGGGATGGTCAGGTAACCTAACCACACTGTTCCTGGGCAGGCTAGGCCTCCTAAGTGGTTAACCAGTACTACATTAGATTTGGTTTTCCTTAAATTCTGAAATTTTGTGATTCCTGCCAAACCTAAACTAGCACTCACATACTGAGCAACTGCTTAATATTAACCCTTTAAGTGCCAAAAAGCAGACAACAAAATTTGCATTTGCAAATTAAAATAAAAAGTTCCGTCCAAACTGTATCATATTGAGAACTCAAAGACTAGAGGGCAAACAGTGTAGATCTAGATGAGGCGGCTCATTATGAGCCGCCTCATCAGGATCTATGCTGTTTGCATTTCATCTATTTTTGTTTCTGGTGCTTAAAGTGTTAAAGGACCACTTGGAAACCTTCCCAACAACTTCCCCATTTAGTAACAAAATTGGACATGCTTTGGAATAAAATCTTGCATCAAAACTGATAGTGAAAAGAATGCTGGGAATTTGATGAAAAGAAAGAAAGTAGTGATATGTTGTGAACTTGTGGTCCTTTAATAGATTTGTCTTAGCTAGACAGTTCTAATGAGGGGTCACAAATAATATTTTTGTGCTCAAAATGTGGAAAATTATCCCCTATCCCTGTTTTCGTTACCCTTCTTAGCTGGAGCACTGAGACAATCTTGCAAAACCCTTATTTTGAATTTGTTAATTTGAATCACAAAAATGCTAAAAGGAAATTTTTCCCTGTAAAGGATTCTGGTCTGTTCATGCCTGCCAGTGACATGGTGGAGACGTTTAACCCCCAAGTAAAGTATAGTTAATGGCTTAAGGCTTTCAAGTTCAATTTCTTCTTTTAAGACAAAGGGTTTCTACTTTTGATATGCAACATATTATTTGAATTTTAATTGTAAATTTCTTTTCTGTCTCCAGAGTCACAGGGTATAATCGATTCCGCTAATTTTTGCTTCCTGCAGAGACTGTACATCCTATTTGGCTTCAGCCGAGACTGTCCGCGAACTCTTGCTTCCTGCCGAGACTTCTGTACATGATAAATGGCTTCCTGCAGAGACTGTCCGCGTGATTCTGCTTCCTGCCGAGGCTCTCAGCAGGAAGCAGAGTCAGCGGACAGTCTCGGCAGGAAGACATTTCACCAGGACAGTAGTCTCTGCAGGAAGCAACAGTTCGTGGACAGTCTCGCGGAAGCCAAATAGGATGTACAGTCTCTGCAGGAAGCGAAAATTAGCGGAACGGATTATACCCTGTGAGAGTGGGTTCCATGTTCATTATCTTGGTATACCTGAAATCCTGTCAAAAAGGATGACATTGAGCCCTGACGCAACAAAACCCACAAAGTGGCTTGTGTGCCCAGCAAAGACTTAGATCAGCCTGTACATCTGTCCAATCTAATCAGAGCATTTGCTGTGTGTGCTTAAGGTCAAGAATACGTAAATTGCACATACATAGAATTTTTTTAAATTTTGCACAGGAGTGCATTTTCATGTGTTGCATCGAATTGTGCAATAAAAAAGATAGGTCACCGAGTTCGTTTAGTCGCTAGATCAGATTGAAAAGCATGAAATTTTGAGGCCGTTTTCACTGACGGCAATGGAAATGCGATGAAAATACTGAGATTTTAAAATTTGAACGTACACAGCTTGTTTATCACTACATAGATTTTTTTCAAAAACTGATATTTTATGTCACAGGGTCTGTCGATAAAAGTGAGGTGAAAAAAGTCCTTGACTACCGAGTTCGTTTTTCAAGTAGCACTTGATAAGCAAGCATAGGTATGTATAAATTTACGCCATTCGTTGACGTCATTTATAAGCGACGTTGCAGTAGTCGTTCACATGGGCGACGTTATAAGACATGCTTAGACCGGTATGAGAATATGGAAAATTACGACTAATAGGGTTCTCATGATGAATGCTTTAGTGAAAAAAATCTATTTTTCAGACTCTCGTAAACAAACATTAATAAAACTTGAAAACAATTTTCTAACAGAAATATGGGTATTGCAGCCGACACGAAAGGAACCGCACAACGAAAAGGGAAAAGTCCTTTGAGTAAACCCAAATTACTCTTAAAAAACTGCGTTACCCTAACATGGTAACACCAAATCACAAAATGCTCCGTGTCAGCTTTGTTGTCCTCTGGTACAAGGATTCCGTGAGGAACAGCGAAGAGATTTATCAGACTATGCGTATGCGCAGGCTGATCTGTGTGCATGTATATTTACTGACGACTCGCGTTCTTCCGGCGTGGCTCATGGTAGTCGGATAAAATTGACTTTTATGCCCTTTTGGACAGCAATTCAGCCACATTGATGATGGTAGGATGATATTGAAAAGTTAAAAGGCCAAGTTCCACCGTCGGCAGGATATGTAAAGGTAAAGGCTTCTAGTAGCTTAGTGGCGGCCGTAGGGGCGGTGTGGGTAAGGGCCCGCTGTATCTTTGGCAAAGCTATACAACAAGTGGAAGAAATATTGTATCATTCCTATTTGTGATCAAAACGAAATTTTCGGTGTCCAAAAGGAGTATGTAGGCTATATTAAAATTGAAAAAAAAAAGCGGCATTAGGATATGGTAGCCTAAAATTTCAATCCGATCCCATTAAGCTCTAAAAATCAGCTGCCATACATTTACTTGGTTTATTAGCTCACCTGAGCCGAAGGCTCACAGGTGAGCTTATAGTATAGGCAGGCATCCGTCGTCCGTCGTCCGTCCGTCGTCCGTCGTCCGTCAATATTTTCAAACGACATCTCCTCTGAAACTACAAGGCCCATTGTTACCAAATTTTATATATAGCATCTATAGGCAGGGGGAACCAATAATACTGTTTTTTATCCAAATCGCTTCAGAACTTTGGTTGCTATGGCAACTTAAAGTTTCCATTGACTTGTATGGGAAAAATTGAAAATTTGCATTTGTTGCTATGTCACTGCAGATATTTTGACAAAACTTTTACAGAAATGTTCCTTGAGTATTCCTCTATCAACCACATGAACTTTATGTAAATTGCACAATTTGGCTGGTTGCCATGGCAACTGAATGGTTAAAATTAGAAAAAATATTCAAAAATCATCTCCTCAGAAACTATGCAACCAATAAAGCCCAAACTTCACAGAAAGGATCTTAGTACTAGCTTCTATAAAAGTACTGTTTTTCTTGGCAATTGCTCTAACAGTTTGGTTGCTATGAGAACTGAAAGTTGCCATTGACTTACAATGGCAAAATGGAAAATTTGCATTTATTGCTATGTTACTGCAGATATTTTGACAAAACGTTTACAGAAATGTTCCTTGAGTAGTCCTCTATCAACCACATGAACTTTATGTAAATTGCACAATTTGGCTGGTTGCCATGGCAACCGAATGTTTAAAAATAGAAAAAATATTCAAAAATCATCTCCTCAGAAACTATGCAACCAATAAAGCTCAAACTTCACAGAAAGGATCTTAGTACTAGCCTCTATAAAAGTACTGTTTTTCTTGGCAATTGCTCTAGCAGTTTGGTTGCTATGGGAACGGAAAGATGCCATTGACTTATAATGGCAAAATGGAAAATTTGCATTTATTGCTATGGCACTGCGGATATTTTGACAAAACTTTCATAGAAATGTACCTTGAATAGTCTTTAACCAGCCATGTTAAATTTATACAAATTGTGCAATTTGGCTGGTTGCCATTGCAACCGAATGGTTAAAAATAGAAAAATATTAAAAAATCATCTTCGCAGAAACTGTGTGGCCAATAAAGCTCAAACTTTACAGACAGAACCTTAGTACTAACCTCTATAGAATTACTGTTTTTCATGGCAGTTGCTCCAGCAGTTTGGTTGCTATGGCAACTAAGCGTTTCCATTGACTTATAATGAGGAAAATGGAAATTTGCAATTTTTGCTGTCTAACTAACTGCAGTTATTTAAATTTTTTTCTACAGAAATATTTCTTGAGTAGTCCTCTACGATTCATATGAATATTCTCCAAATCGCTGAATTTGATTGGTTGCCATGGCAAAATATAGTGTAAATTTTGGAAAAAAAAAAAATCTTCTGCTCAGAAGCCATATAGGGGATGAAGCTGATATTGTACAAACGTGTTGATGACAGTAGTTTCTACATAAATTTTATTCTTTTTCTTCCAATCCCATAAGAACTTTGGTTGCTATGGCGACTTATAGTTTCCATTGACTCATAATGGGAAAAGTGAAGCCATGAGTGGGATGAAGCTGATACTTAGCTTACATATTGATAATTTTAACCTCTACCTAAAGTATGTTTTATATTATCATTGCCCATGTGAATTTGTTGCTATGGCAACTTAAAGTTTCAATAGACTTATAATGAGGAAAGTGGACATTTGCTTTTTATTTCAGTGTTACTGCAGATATTTTGACAAAACTTCACATAAATGTTCCTGGAGTAGTCCTCTACCAGCCATATGAATATTTCCCAAACACCTGATTTTGATTGGTTGCCATTGCAGCTGAAAGGCCAAATTTTCACTTTTTTTTTTTTTTTTTTTTGCCAAAGATCTTCTGAGAAGCCATTAATGGGGGATAAAGCTTATTTTTTTGCATAAATGTTTGTGATATTATCCTCTACATAAATGGTGTTTTTTATTGCTGTTGTGCATGGTGTTTTGTTGCTGTAACCTCAGTGCCTCAGTGCTCAGGTGAGCGATATAGGGCCATTGGCCCTCTGGTTTATTATTTCGGATGCGCAATCCCACCGGCGCCGTGGAAGAGTGATCAGAGACGTTCGGTTATGACGCAGACAGTTGCGGGTTGAATTCGGGTTCGGCCAGCCAGCGACTTTCATACGCGTGTCTGAAGAGTCCTGTGAGCCCTGAAGTAGGGAGGGAACATGTATTGCGGCCTGCCTTAAATTATTACACACACGAAACTCTATCTGTCTGTCCGTCTAATTGTCTGTCTGTCTGTGTCAGTCTCTTTCTCTCTCTCATTCTCTTTTTCTCTCTTTCTTTCTCTTAATAACTTTGTATGAATACATTATGTTGATGAAACAACTTCAAAAATACAAGGGAAAAAAAGAACATTGCAATATCAGCAGAGGGCTTGAGTAAACAAAGACAACAACTCCGTTTTTTTCATGCTTGACGTTATTATTGAATGTCCGATGGGGACCGCCATATTGAAAATAACATTGACTAGGCAGTATTTCGTGACGTAACGTCCTTTGCGACGCACGTAATTAATTGTGCCAGTCATTTATGTATTCTTGACCTTAAAGAGCAGCTAAGGTCTAAGCTACTGACAGTGAAGACTCTGATCAGACAGGGCGGATACCCAGGTTGATCTGAGTCTTCACTTGCGCACATGCCACTGTGTTGGTTTTATCATGTTGTGGTTCTAGAATCACTCATCCCCGAAGTTGTCACTTTATACTTTAACCCATTGCATTCTGGGTACTTTTTGTCAGTCTGCTGAAATTGTCGTCTGCATAAAAAAACAAGATTGGTCTAACATGATGTCTAGGCAGCAAACAGTTTGGATCTCAGATCAGGCCTCACGTTTGTGGGGCCTGATCTGGATCCAAACTGTTTGCCCAGATACCCCTAAGGGGTATCCCAAATGGAATGGGTTAAGCTTTGGTAAATTTCAGTCATTGAAGAGATTAATCAACATTAGTAGTCTTAATTTAATAACTTAGTATGCAGGGTTAAGTCCTTGAAATAAATTTTAGTAGACTTGACCTTCACTGTAAAATAGGCACCGTTATGACAAAACCTGTCTGACAATGACACATGCTTTGATTAGCTTCTGGCTGAGGGACTAGAGTATGTGCAGTTTGTTTTCTCAAATCTGCAAAGTTAAATTATTGCTGGGGTGAACAGGCCTAGACTGAACTAGTTTGGACATGCCTCTTTTTGCATGGTACCTTTAGAAAAGACATTTATCATGCCCAGATAATATTTCATAGTAACTGAATGTACAGTTTGCCACTCTGTGTATTGGGACACTTAAGCCAGAACCCTAATGATTTTATAATGGAATTGTTCATCCTTGAGTTAGCCGATTCTAATTGTACATACACAGTGCTGTCCTTTAGAAGCAGTCTGATGGTCTACACTGTTGTCATAGGCATGTCTGTTCCATTATTTGTATTTACCTTATATTTCATACGCAATATTGCGGCTGTTACCCTTAAACTGCAGTTTAACCTTGCAAAACAGCTCACTTTACTTTGGACTTGTTTAATCGAGACAGTGTATTGTAGCCTGAGGATTATAGGTTAAAAAAATCTGAGCCATTCTAACAATAATCGTGATGTGGTAGTCACGATATTACTGAAGTCTTTGAAGATTAAAGAGACATACATACCGCAGTTACTCTAAACTTTCTGTCACCTTAACGGTTGCTAATTACCATAATTTGAGCATATTACTCTTGGGCGACGCACTTTCAACACGCTGCTGGATTGTCAAACAGTGCAGATCTTGATGAGACTGCTTCTTTTGGAGCAGTCTGATCTGGATATACACTCTTTACTCAAGCGCTTGTGTCCCAATATTTTGAATCATCATGTAGTACAGGTTATGATTAATAACCTAAGACAGACAAAAAGGACTCCGAAAAAGAAGACATGCCTGATAACATAGCAGAATTAAGTTTAATGCATAATTAAGTCAGGTTTGACCCTTTCAGTCCTAAATGCCTGAATTGACCCTTCAGTCTTTGAATTTGCACAAGTCTGTTGTATAACAGGATATTTTTTATTCTATTAAAACGGAAAAGTAGGCCCCTTTTTTAAAAAAAAAGAAGAAACATTGGCCATTTATCCCAAATTGTGTTATTCCTTTGATTATAGCTCACCACACAATATGGTGGGATATTATTATATACCCCAGAGCCCTAGATAAGAGGGAGTATATGGTGATAATTAGGGATAATTTTTGTTCATTCTGGATAAAAACATATGTAGTGTCTCCTCAGATGAGGGGTCACAACATATGGTTTCAGTGAGAAATAAAGAAAATTATCCCTCAATTATCATCAAATACCCGTCTTATCTAGAGCTCTGATACCCTTCATTGTCCATGTGTCTGCATATTTGTCCCTCCATCTTTAATTCTGATTGATCAATAACTTTGTTTAAACATATTTATTTCTCTTTTTTCATAACATATAATAATACCACATGTACAAAATGTACTAAGTTACTGACAGATTTTGCTTAAACCTTTTGGGCCGATTGCTCATAGCAAGTTTAAGCTAACCTTGAGTTTAATCCATGCGAAATGTATGGTTAACCATGGGGTTAACTTTAAACCAGCATTGTGCAATTGGCCCTTTATGTTGATCTTGGGAATAGCTTCTGGGAAATTACTAAACATTTCTGATAAAGTAACTAGTCTAGTCTAGTCTATCCCATACCTTGTGAGGTAGTTGGATGACTTTACAACAATCCCTTTCCACCTAGTCCTGTCTTCAGCTGCCCTAGTTCAGCTAGCAAAGTCCAGCCCTGCCCTCTCCTTAATATTATCTTTCCACTTCTTCTTCTGTCTACCTCTTCTTCTTTTCCCTTTTACTGTGCCCTGCAGAAGTGTCTTTGCCAAGCCAGAAGATTTGAGATGTGACCTAACCACATTAGTTTCCATTTCTTGACCAAGGTCATTCTCCAATGGCTGCTTGGATTTTCTGTGAACATCCTGACATTGGTTATATGGTCCTTGTACGAGATCTTCAGTAATCTTTGATAGCGTCTCATCTAAAGTTATGGCACTTGACAAATGCCAGTGTTCGAAAAGTGGTTTTGGCCTAAAGCTCCTGTACTGTTGCGAATATCTCAGTGAAACTTAACAGAAATGATCAAGGCAACTGAGGCAAGGTGTTATTAAGCTGTTTGTTCATCAGCATGTTGTCAGACAGGGTTATCCACCCTGCTCTGGAGCTAAAAGAAAAGAAAAAATAAAGAAGAAAAGAACGAAGGGGAAAATAAAAATGAAATCAGCAAGGGCGTAGCTACCATTATGCAAATACGCAGGTGCGTAATGAAATGTTGTCAAATTGACAAAATTTCAACACACACCTGCGTATTTTCATGCTGAAATGTTGTTAATTGGGCATAATTTAAATACTAACTGCCAACAGACCTCTATTATTGCCCTCAAAGAGTATAAAACATGATTGTGCGTACTGTGTAAGTGGCCCTAGCTACGCCCCTGAGCAGGCAAAATGGATTTGCAGTAGCAGGTATCATGTGCTGTTTGTCATACTTTTATTTTATCACTTAAAACATGTTTTTAAATTGAGGGTCTTTTAAAGTTCCTGAAAAAAAGTACCCAAGATACGAAAAAATTTGGTGATAAAGTTATATGATGTATAGTGGAAGAGAGGCATCAAGTTAAGGGAAGGTGTCAAAACAAGATCTAAAGATTATAATGGAGACAAGCCAAATGGAGTGTTAAGAGAATGTGAAATAAATTATGTAGACATATTTGTTCAGTGAGATAAATATGTATGCTGTGTACATCTGACAAGTCAATTCCTTTTGTTTCTTTCAATTTAATGCAACATGGCATTTATCAGGTTACTGGTATTTCAGCTTTCTAATGTTTTGTGAACCCATGCACCAAATTATTTACATATTCAGACAACAGCTTTTAAGTTCCAAGTTTGGACTTTTGATCTACAATTTAAGCAGTTTAGGAAAAGCAACTATGGCATTTTAATTTTTTCATCCCTTCTCAGTGGGGCTCAACTCCTGAAGGAAAAAATTTGCTCATAGGAGCAGAATTCTTTATGAGTTTTAGTCAGCTCCACAAGGAAAGAAATAGCTGCTTGGGGAGCAAATTCTCCCCTTTAAGAGTTGACCCCTTTGAGCAAGGCTTTTATTACAGGGAAGCCTATATTAAGGCGCAAGCTGCTGGTTATCTCCATTTGCAAACATTTAAGTGTATCCATTAACCTAAATACAGTAAGGACACCAGACATTTAAAGAGTGAATTAATGATAATTTTGTGGTACTGTTTTCATATTTATGAATAAAAAGCGTATGTGGTAGTGCCTATGAATACTTCTCATGAGATGCCATACCCAGAGCCCCAGATAACACCCAGATTTGTTGGGAGCTCAAAGTATAAAACTTCGTAGAAATTGTGATCATACAACCTTGTCATGTGGGACATGCAAAAAAAAAATGCTATGTATATTCTACATCTTCTTTTCTGTCTATTTCAGAGTTCATCTGTAAGCTGGCAAACGAAGCAAAGGAGCAAGCAATATCTCAGTTATTGAGTCATTTACCTTTGTTACACTCTGGTAATGCTCAAGCCAAAACAGAATATCTCAAACTCATCCCTGTCATACTATCTCATTCCATTGAAAAGGGGGTTTTCATTGAAGAAAGTCGGCAGTTACTCTCTTATTCCTTAATACACCCTGCAATTACTAGTGATGAAAGGTCAAAGTTCAACATGTGGCTGGGACACTTGGATGAACGATTTAGTAACTATCATAGCCCTAATCAAGTTCAAGGACAACCTAATGAAGGTCAAGGTCAGTGCTATTCTCAGACTGGAGATAATGGGATCTCTCAGAGACCCCACATGACTCTTTCAAAAGCTAATTCTGTAGGCAGTGGACGTTTAAATGGATGTTGGAATGTGAATGCCAATGCAAATATGTACCATTCTAATGATTCTATGAATTTAAATGGACTTGAAGGTCAAGGTCATGGAGACAGTAGTTTATATGGTTCCCGACAGCAGGTTAGTCAGCAGCCAGTGGGTACCAGCTCTGGTCACGCGCCACTTCAGCCTACTAGATCAGCTCCTGCCAACTTCACCACAATGCAACCACCACCATCTAGCAGTTCACAAAGTAAGTATGAGTCCAGGTACAGAGCTCTAGATAAGGGAGTATTTGCTTATAATTAGGAATAGTTTATATTGATTCTGCATAAAATCATATGTTGTGAGCCCTCATCTGAACCATCTTGTCGAGGCCGTTCAGATGAGGGGTCACAACATGTTTCATATGTTGTAAGGGGTTACATCATATGGTTTCAACGAAAAACAAAACAAACAAAAAAATCTGTCTCTCTCTCTATATATAATCAAATACTCCCTCTTATCTAGAGCTCTGTAGGTAGGTGGAGGCATATGTGGTATTGACTATACCAGATTATATTTTTCCATCATTTTTCAAGGGGAAACAACTGTTATGACTTCCTGTGTGCTTCCTTGTATGACAAAACCCTTCCAAAAAGGGATCTTCTTTTAAGGGGACCAAATTTTTCATACAAGATTTGAAGCCCATGAAAATGGCAGAGTTCCTTCCCCTGTATGTGTATCAATTCCCTGATATTATAACTCCAGATAAACAGAACATCCTTCGGATAGGGGAAATTATTTCCTGTTATATCCCAATTAGAATTCTATATAAAACTTGAACTTATAGTTAACCATGGTAAACAAATTATGAGATTTTTAGACATGGATGTTAACTGTATTTAAAATTTTCATTATAAAATGAGTTTAGAGGGGTAGTGCTCTTTCTGTAGACCAGTTTCTCATTGGCCAGCATATTCAGTGAACATTCTCAGCAGCAAAATTTTAATTTACAACTACCAGACACCAACTTAGTAATAAATAAAAGAAGTTAAATTAATAATGAGATGATGTAATTATTTATCAGAGAAACAGAAGCCCCAACTCATAGACTTAAAAGCTGTGCTTTGCAAAAAAGGTCTTATGGCATGTGTGAACAGCTGTGACTCATATCAGCCTGTGCATCTGCACAGGCTGCTATGAGTTTAAGCTGTTCACAATTTCAGTTTTCTCAACATCTGTAAGCTGCTGATGTCAAGGGAAAGATTTTGATGAGAATGCTTGTATTTGCAGGCCGATCTTAGTCTGCCCGGTTTGCACATGCCAGTATAAGGCCCTTTTCCTGTGTAGTGGCTCATACGTGAAACATCTACAGGTGAAATTTGGCAGCATCTCAAGTCATTAAGTTGGCATTAAAGCCTTAGTTTATGCAACATTGGCAGATTTGAACATGTTTTCTTGTTATAAACATTCGGAGGAGGCAGGCTTGTTTCATAATAAACCGTCTGTGAAGCAGTTATATTTTAATTGGTTCGACATTCCTGTAAAAACTGTAATTACCATGTTACCCTAAGTATCAAAACACTTGAACCAAATTCGGCACTTTCAATGGATTTGACTTCAATATTTATTCTGTCATAAGGGAGGGTGTGTGGTTTTCCCATCCTAAATAACCCCAGAAAATCTAGATCTGTCTTATAAGACAGATCTAGATTTTTGGGATTTTTCTGGAATGGAAAAATCCATCTTAAAGCAGAATTACACTAGAACAGTTTAGATAGTTGGGGTCATTCTAAAAGGGAGAACTCCTTTCTTATAACTGAAGAAATACAGAATCTCTAGATAAGAGGGGTATCTGATGATAATTGAGGGATAATTTTCTTTATTTCTCATTGAAACCATATGTTGTGACCCCTCATCTGAACCGTCTCGTCGAGACGGTTCAGATGAGGGATCACAACATATGTTTTTATCCAGAATTAACAAAAATTATCCCTAATTATCTCCAAATACTCCCTCTTATGTAGGGCTCTGATTTACTGTAATTTGTATGAATTGCTGACAGAACAGAGAAACACTCTGATCAGGAATCCTGTATCCTAGGCTCTTCTGTCTGAATACTTAGCCTAAAGATGATAAAAGTGCCTGTTCATTCTGACCCTGACTAAATTTAGCTTTTCTTTGAATTTGAGGGAAAAGGAATATGTTTTAAATAAAAAGAAAAATTATAAATAGCAGAAGATATCTGATGAGAGTCACGAAATGATAAACAGGTGTGAAAGAAATAGGTGAAATGATTACTTTATTACCTGTAGTCATGTTTATACAGTACTTGTCCAAAAACCACTTTCAAGGGTGATGCTTGATAGTACCGTTTAGAGGCCCACTGTATCTTTGGCAGAGCATATGAAAGGCAGAGCCCATCCCTTTCCCTTTGCTGCTTTAATCTTCCCTGATTTGAGAAAGATACCCATATACTGCAGGGTTGACAGAGTTTTCCAGTTGCCAGCTGGTCTAACCCAGGATTTGAACCAGCAGCCGTCTGCCGTTGTGCTGTAAGTGGGTGAAACCAATTTCAAAGATTGTGTTGTATAGAGATAAAACTTCAGGATGTCCATGCATGTGGGGAAAACCATTTACCAAGGTCTTGCAGCATGCGGGTAAAATTGATTTTCTGGGTTCTGCTGTTTTGAGTGTACTATGCAAGATCCCAGTTTTTCTGTTGCATCATTAAACTGATCTAGTGGAATTATTACCTTGTCAGACCAATGGAGACTAAAGCAGTAATATTATTACCAGAGCTATGATTACTCAATACCTATCATTATTAAATCACCTAACTACATCACCAGCTCAATACCTGGGGTGAACACAATCGATAAAATTATTTATGAGCTACACTGGATCCAAACTAAACAATGTACTATCAAGATAGCTAATAAAATATATGTAAACAAGACTATACAATGCTTATTTTGGTCGAGTTTTTCTTAAGAAACCTGTAAGATCTTGTTATCATTTTAGGTGGCAAATATTAAGATAATGATATTTACATGTAATGTTTACTGGCTTTTCAAATAAAGATAATTTTCTGGATACCAAGTACCCTAAATTGAAATATTGTTCAAGTGTCATTTCGAGTAATAAATACATTTCTAGTATGCATTTGAGCTGCAACACGAGAAAACCAAAAAAGCGGTTGTGCGTCCAGTGCTGACTCAGATCAGCCTGGGCATCTGCCCAGTCTGATTAGACTATTCGCTGAGCGCTTAAAAGGTAGCTAAGGGTCTAAGCTACCTCCATGTGGACGACGAAGGCTCTGATCAGACTGGGCAGATGCCCTGGCTGATCTGAGTCTGCGCTGGGTGCACAACCACTTTGTTAGTTATGTCGTGTCGCAGCTCATTTGTTTTTTAGGCATATGGAAACATTTTCAGGGGAGGCAACTCTACCATTTTCTTTCTTGTGGTTATACTTGGGATAAAAGGTCAGCATTTCTGGCTCTGAAATATCAGATGGAAAGTAGTAGTTGTGAGAAGTGAGAATTTTAGGTACTATCTTTAAATCCAAATTTTGCTTGAGAGCTTCCTTCACTTGACAGATTTTTGTGAGATTTTTGGCAAAATTTAGAGCGTATTTCTCATAATCTTGACAGATATGATCCAAGCTGACACTAAGACTGACCGCCTGCTCTATATTATGTGATCTTTATATACTACATTTCATGGTCAACATCTCAACACTTTCATTAGATTGTATTACAATTTAAATAATACTACATGCTGATGTCCTGTTCTGTTCTGTTTTGTTTTGATTCTTGTAACGATGTGCCCCAAGTGGCTCAACTGTACGTAACTATAGTTGCACACATCTGGCCCCGAGTGCCTGTCCATATATGCTGATGTCAGTTTATTGGTAACACTGGACTTGTAAAACATTTCACTGTTACATGATTTTTCCCTGTATCTCAACACTGGGTATAATCGATTCCGCCAATTTTCGCTTCCTGCAGAGACTGTACATCATATTTGGCTTCCGCCAAGACTGTCCGCAAACTCTTGCTTCCTGCAGAGACTACTGTCCTCGAAAAATGGCTTCCTGCCGAGACTGTCCGCGTGACTCTGCTTCCTGCCGAGAGCCTCGGCAGGAAGCAGAATCACGCGGACAGTTTCAGCAGGAAGCCATTTATCATGTATAGAAGTCTCGGTAGGAAGCAAGAGATCGCGGACAGTCTCGGCAGAAGCCAAATATGATGTACAGTCTCTGCAGGAAGCGAAATTTAGCGGAAATTGATTATACCCTGTGCTCAAGCTTTGTTTCATGAATTTGAATCATTTTGTGGAATAAAAGTTTCATTCTGACTGGATAGGAGGTAATAAGACTACAATACTTCAATGTTACGTCATATTGGGGAAACTCACTTTAAAGACGTTTTTACATTAGTTGCTAAGTGAGAGAGTGGACAAGACGCCATTTTATCGTTAGGGCCCAGAATCGTTTAGAATTGTGAGTAAGTTGAAATTTCGGAACTCATAATCGGAATTTAATTACTTTTGTAGAATTCCCATAATCGGGGAAATCGTCAGAACACTGACACTGCAGTTTACCTCATTTTACTTTCAGGCTACTATGACCAATATTTCAGTTCTGTGATTTCACTTGATGCATTGAACATTAGTCACACTGCTCTTGTTTCAAAGATGAAGCAACCCATGTCTAATCTTTCTTTGTATTGCTCTCATTAAATGTGCGGTGTTTGAAGTCAAGCGCTCATGAGGCATGCTTCATGGTCTTTTGATAATTCCTGTCAGGTCAGCCTACCAGTCTACCGAAATCTTGTGCTCATTTGAGCTGAGTCTGTTTGAACCTGATCAAACTTGGGCATTAATCTGTTATGGTAGTTTAGTGCAGGAAGGCTAACATGTACATGTATTTAACATTTTGGCACAAATCATACTAAATAAAATGTCAAAACCATACTGGTAAATGTGGGTGAAAAATATTTTTACGTTTGCTCATTACACATGCTGTAAGGTCTTTTTTGTTATGATAAGTATCAAATACTTTCATGGTACAGTGAATGGATTTTAAACCCCAGCTCAAGATCACAAGATTATAAAAACCCTAATATTTATTTTGAATGATCAACAATGTATAATACCCTTCTTATTGGACAGTTTCTATATAAATTTTTAGAGCAGTCAGTCGATAAATGTTGAATTTGATGGCGTTTTGAATTATTGAATGCTTGACTGACAAATTATTGGTTGTCATGAACTTCATTTAGGTTACATCAACCTTATTATATTGTAAAGATAAGTTTGTTTATTAAATTACGTTTATGTCATTGAGTTTGGCGTCAAAATATATACCATGATACTCTTTAATAAAGGCACCGAAATTCCTGAACAGCCAATGTAGAGTCTGTGGACCCAGATCAAACTGAACAGGGTCTGCAGAGTTTTACATAAGCAGTTCTTTGAGACATTGCTAGAGTTGGAAATCATATGCTTCAAATTTTAGGGAAATGACAGCCTTTGGTTGAGGTGTCACAGAATTTATTTAATTACGGTATTTAATTTAATTCCAAATTCATACACATACCTATACTATCAAATATAAATTATACAATGGACTATACCTACATTATAAAGTTATTGATATTTAATAATATATGCATAAGGGACTGTATGGCTTTTCAGGGAGTGTTTTAGTTCGTCCTCTAGAAACAAACTTCAAAGTAATTCAAGTAATGCTGTGCCGGTCTCCCCCACCCACTGATCCACCCACCGACCCACCCACCACTACTTGCGAAACACACACACACTCAAAACTTTAGACCTCTGGAGAAATTACAGAAAAAATTGTAAATATTGGGACACCTATCATAATCACCGTATTTATCCTAAAACTGAAACAGTTTGGTTTTACAGTGCAGTAATGTTTCCAAAAGATGCAGACACAATTGCAAACAGAGAAGACCCTGATCAGACTGCTCCTCAAGGAGCAGTCTGATCTGGGTCTGCACTGTTTGCACAGTCCTATCTGTCCCAATACTTAAAATTTTTATCAGGTTTTAGTCAGGTTTATTATGTCCCCCCACCAAAGGTGAGGGGGGACATATTGTTTTCAGTGCGGATCCCGTCGGCGTCGGCGTGACAGATTCTTGTATGCGCGATATCTCTTGAACCAATCGATGAAATTTCACCAAACTTGCATGGATATATCATTGGGACAAGCTTATGAGCTGATTAGATTTTGGTGACCTTGATCTCATTTTCAAGGTCACAGGAGGACTTAGATGACAATTTCTTGTATGCGCGATATCTCTTGAACCAATGGATGGAATTTCACCAAACTTGCATGGATACATCATTGGGACAAGTGTAAGAGCTGATTAGATTTTAGTGACCTTGACCTTATTTTCAGGGTCACTGGATGACTTAGATGACAATTTCTTGTACCCAATTTCTTGTATGCGCGATATCTCTTGAACCAATGGATGTAATTTCACCAAACTTTCATGGATATATCATTGGGACAAGTGTAAGAGCTGATTAGATTTTAGTGACCTTGACCTCATTTTCAAGGTCACTTTATGACTTAGATGACAATTTCTTGTACCCACTACATCTCCTGAACCTATGGATTGAATTTCACAAAACTTGCATGGATACATAATTGGGACAAGTTTTTGAGCTGATTAGATTTTGGTGACCTTGACCTCATTTTCAAGGTCACTGGAGGACTTGGATGACAATTTCTTGTACCCACTATATCTCCTGAACGAATGGATGGAATTCACCAAACTTTTCTGGAAACATGATTGGGACAATTTTATGAGCTGTTTAGATTTTGGTGACCTTGACCTTATTTTAAAGGTCACTGGAGGACTAACATGGCAATTTCTTGTACCCACAATATCTCCTGAACCAATGGATGGCATTTCACAAAACTTGCATGGATATATTATTGGGACAAGTTTTTGAGCTGATTAGATTTTGGTGACCTTGACCTCATTTTCAAGGTCACTGGAGGACTTGGATGACAATTTCTTGTACCGACTATATCTCCTGAACCAATGGATGGAATTTCACCAAACTTTTCTGGATACATGATTGGGACAAGTTTATGAGCTGTTTAGATTTTGGTGACCTTGACCTTATTTTAAAGGTCACTGGAGGACTAACATGGCAATTTCTTGTACCCACAATATCTCCTGAACCAATGCATGGAATTTCGCCAAACTTTCGTGGATACATGATTTGGACAAGTTTAAGAGCTTAACAAAATTTTGGTGACCTTGGCCTTATTTTCAAGGTCACAGGAGGATTTAGATATGTGAAAATTTTCACTAAAATTGATGTATCCATTTAGCCTTTGGCTGGATTTCCACTTTACTTTCATAGATATACCTATGGGACAGCGTAGAGTGTACTGTGTTTTGATGACCTTGACCCCATTTTCAAGGTCAAAAGCTATCTTACAAATGCGTATTTTTCTCTCTTAAAAATGAGATATCTTGAACCAGTGGATGGATATTCATCAGACTTGCATGAATGTATCGTTGTGACAGGTTTAAGACATGTTTAGTAGTTGGTGACCTTCACCCATTTTTGAAGGACATAGTCTTCTAGGTAGGATATCTTTAGAACCAGCGGATGGATTTTGTCCAGACTTGCATAGATATTATATTTGTACAGGCTTTTTATTCATTAGAGGGGATGGGAAATGGGCTGGTGGGGGGACATCAGTTTTATCTCTGAAAAACATTTCTAGTTCTTACTTGGATGAATTCATGGATTTTATTGTATTTTTCAGATGTCAGTCAACCAGTATCTCATCATGCTCCATTACGACGTATGCCGTCCTTTAATCCTGCCACACCTCCCGCCAGCTTACCTCTCTCTGAAGCCTCTGTCTCGGACTGGCTTAAATCTAACGATGCTCACCTGATCCAGGGCCCAGGCCGGCCCTGTTCTGGATTATCTGATCATGCCCCTCTCTCGCCCCAGAGCAGCAGCGGTTCATCCGGTAGCGGTAGTGACCCTCATGGTGATGACATCCAATCACAACACATTAGAAACACTTTCATGGAAGAAGAGAGTGGGATGAGAGGTAAACACTTGCAGAAACACACATGATCCGCAACACAAGAAAACCAACAAAGTGGTATGTGTGCCCAGCGAATACTCAGAACAGCCTGGGCATCCGCCCAGTCTGATAAGCCTTCTTTGTGCACTTGAAAGATAGCTAAGGTTCAAAGCTAGCTCCATGCAGACAGCAAAGACTCTTATCAGACTGGTCAGATGCTCAGGCTGATCTGAGTCTTCGCTCGGCACACATGCCACTTTGTTGGTTTTCCTGTGACGCGGCTCACATTTTTTTCTGCTGATGTTCGTTTACTTTAAAAAAAAAGCAAACTTTAACTGTTTAACTGTTTTCTTTTTCTAATGTCAACCGATGTAGGCAAACAGGGAATTCAGAAATGACTTGTCTACCCATGCATGTGTGTATTAGTGAGCGGGCTGTGCATTTGTCCATCTGGAATCTTGCACCTGCAACTCCTGCCACATCTTTCTTTGGATTGATTTGAAACTTTGCTGATTGTTTCTGCATGACTTGAAGATATGCAGGAGATTCGGATATTCAGTGATCATGTTTTTGACTGGAATTTTATCAACAAAGTCATGCCCCATTTTGACTTTGGAATTGTACCTATTTTCTTCAAATTTGTCATGTGTGTTGGCTGATCGTGGGCTATAAGTTGTTTGCTGGAGCACTCCTATGAGACTGCAAAGATTCTAAAAATTGGGATGCCTAACATGGTTGTCCGAAAAATAAAACAGTTTCTGTTTACTGTGCAATTATAGAGATGGAATGACAAATAGTGCAGACCTGGATCAAAAGAGCTCCAGTTTGCACAGCTTGCTCAGACTTATCTGTTCAAATGTTTAGAATTTTATGGGTAGGTTGATATGATGAAAGATCCAGTAACAAAGTGAAAGAACTGGCTGATCAGCAGAAAATCCATTTATGAAACTTGTCAGCTTTCGTCACTCCCTCAGAAATCTGTGAAAATTAATTTGTCTTTGTCAACAGAGCATATTTAGTGGAGCTTTGTGATTAAAACAGACTTTTCCTCGGCTTGTCTATTTTGCCAGATTCAAGACCTGCCTGGCAAATTTAAAGGCTCTTTATACTTGCTTTATAAGTCATAAAACAATACTGCCCTTTTCAGAGCAATAAAATTGTTTCTGTCTCAATATTATGCTGTTATGCAGGTATACCTGGTGATTGTTTTAACCCTTAGACTGCTGAAAAAATAATTCACCTGACCCTAAAATGGGGGTAGGGGTATCTCAGAGGCCATAACTTGTACACACTCTGGTCGATTTGCTTGAAAATTTCACTCAATATGGCCGATGTGTGAGCTGCCATTTTCCGAAAGTTACCAAGGTCACGTGACTTGCCATATTTGGGTGTCACATGATATCAGCGGGAACCGATGTAGACACTTAAAAAAAAAAAAAAAAAAAAAAAAAAAATGGTACAAGATATTAGCGCCAATGATATGCTTTGTATGACAAAAGTAATTGCTTGTCTGAGGGCCGGAGTTATTGCTGAATATTTATCAAGAGAGAAACTTTGGAAGGATGAAGTCTAGTTGTCAGAAAATCGGGATCAAGTAAGTAGGGGTAGCCACCTGAAAAGCTGATGTTGAAAATACCATTAATTTTTTACGTTTTCTCCGAGTTTTAAAGGTCAACAAATCAATTAGGTGGGTAAAACCTTGCTCTAGTAGAAAGCAGATTCCCTCCTGCATAGGACAACCGCAAATGACGGGGAGTACTTGATGTCTAGTGTGCCTGACATGCTCTCAAAGTGACATACCCCTCGAGCACGACTATAGTCGCGCTTAGCAGTCTAAGGGTTAACAGAAGAAAAAATAAATATTCAAATTTGCCCATTTCTGGCCCCAATAGACCTAAAAAAGTGAAATTCAGGTGAAATTGACAAGTCTGATTTTTCGCACTACCTTCTGTTAACCCTTAGACTGCTGAAAAAATAATTCACCTGACCCTAAAATGGGGGTAGGGGTATCTCAGAGGCCATAACTTGTACACACTCTGGTCGATTTGCTTGAAAATTTCACTCAATATGGCCGATGTGTGAGCTGCCATTTTCCGAAAGTTACCAAGGTCACGTGACTTGCCATATTTGGGTGTCACATGATATCAGCGGGAACCGATGTAGACACTTACAAAAAAAAAAAAAAAAAAAAAAAATAGTACAAGATATTAGCGCCAATGATATGCTTTGTATGACAAAAGTAATTGCTTGTCTGAGGGCCGGAGTTATTGCTGAATATTTATCAAGAGAGAAACTTTGGAAGGATGAAGTCTAGTTGTCAGAAAATCGGGATCAAGTAAGTAGGGGTAGCCACCTGAAAAGCTGATGTTGAAAATACCATTAATTTTTTACGTTTTCTCCGAGTTTTAAAGGTCAACAAATCAATTAGGTGGGTAAAACCTTGCTCTAGTAGAAAGCAGATTCCCTCCTGCATAGGACAACCGCAAATGATGGGGAGTACTTGATGTCTAGTGTGCCTGACATGCTCTCAAAGTGACATACCCCTCGAGCACGACTATAGTCGCGCTTAGCAGTCTAAGGGTTAAGTAAACAAACAACAGTGTATTCAACCGTCTACTTTGGCATTTTCCATTAATATGAAGCTCTTGTGAACAATGCATAATGTTCGATCAGCATCTGCCCTGTTTGCCCAGGTTAGACATACCCTCAGTAATTGAGCTGCGACACAACAAAACCAACAAAGTGGCATGTGCACCCAGCAAACACTCAGATCAACCTTTGCAACTGCCCAGCCTGATCAGAGTTTTCGCTCTGCTTTTAAAGGGTAGGTAAGGGTCTAAGCTAAATGTGGACAGTGAATACTATGATCAGATTGGATGACAGCCCATGCTGATCTGAGCCTTTGCTGTGCGCACAAGCCACTTTGTTGGTTTTGTCGTGTCGCAGCTCAATTTTATAAATAGTCACTATTAGACTCTGTCCCAAAAGATCTGTTTGTGTTTGTATACTTTACACCTCCAAATTAATATTTATTCGTTTAGCTGTCTGTCTATTTGTTTGTCCTGTATACGCTTTTGGTGAAGCTATCTTCATTACCATTGTTGAAAAAAAATCTTTTGTTTGCTATGCTCTCCCTCTGGACTTTTTCATGAGGGTAGGTCAGTTGCCAGAAGATGCTTGTAGTGATTGAAATTCATTTGCCAGTGGAACATACCCAGATCAGACTGCTAAATAAAGGAGCAGAGTCTGTGTCATTTGCCATCTAACAATGAGTTTTAGCTCCTTTCAGAGGACTATGCAGTATTCAAACCGCAGTTGAAAATTATTTTGAAGTAAATTTGACAAGGTTTAATATTAAAAGATCGTTAAAAAAGATATTTTTCTTGGAGTGGTGTAAACATTTTTGTGTAGGACCAAATATGTTTGGGAGGTACCGCAATAACCCTAAAATATTCGGGCAGACAGACCTGAGCAAACATTGTAGATCCAGATCAAACTGCTCCTGAAGGAGCAGTTTGATCAGGGTCTACAATATTTGCCATTCACTAAGTATCAGTTGGATGCATTAAAGTTTGTAAGATTTGCAAACAATAATTGTCCGACTTTCTGGTGTCCGAAATTTTAGGGTCATTACAGTACAAACACCGCAAACCACTATGTTTTGGAGGATTGCCTTAGTATTTAGGTGATTTAGGTGATTAGTCAATATATTGCTGGCAAGATGGCAAACAGTGCAGACTCTGATCAGCCTGGTCTGGGTCTTTACTGTTTGCTCAAGCATATCTGTCCTATATATATTAATTTTTAGGGTTATTTTGGTAGTTGCTGATGAAATGCCAAGAGATGCACAAACATGTGGGTGTGCACTAAAGTGCACAGCTCAGAAAGTTCATACAGGGTGAAACACACAAGCAATGAGGGTTTAGAAAGTTTACAATTTATAATGGCTGAGAAAAAGGCTCTAGACTCTAAAGCCTTACTTGGAGAGGAATTAAAGTAACTTTAATCTTCTTATCAGTCGTTCCTCGCAGGGGGCGTTTAATGATCAACATCTTGCACACTGCGGAAGAAAACATGGCCCAGTTGAATGTTAAATTATAAAGAGTAATAAGCTGTGATTTTGAGACCTCAGAGCCTGGACAAACTGGGTAGACTTAGATCAAACTGCTCAGAAAGGAGCAAGCTATTGAGTATCTTGTTTGCAATGCCATCAGAAATTTCACGACTTCATGACATGGTGCTTGAAATTGACTGCTTTAGTGCAGTATCAGGTGTCCCTACATTCAAGGGAAGCAACTCTGTCACTTTTATCTTTGCCCACCTTCTCAATGGGGGTCAAATCTTAAAGGAAGGTGCTCCTGTAGGAGCAAATTCCTTCTTCTAAGAGTAGACCCAACTTTGGAAGTGCTTCATTGTTCAGGGAGGGAACGTTGCCCTGCTTTGTAAAAAAGGCAGAAAAATGGCAGGAAAAGGCAGAGTTGAGCTGACAGACTTTAGTGGTATACGGGTATAATCGATTCCGCTAATTTTTGCTTCCTGCAGAGACTGTACATCATATTTGGCTTCTGCCGAGACTGTCCACAAACTCTTGCTTCCTGCAGGGACTACTGTCCTCGAAAAATGGCTTCCTGCAGAGACTGTCCGCGTGACTCTGCTTCCTGCCGAGAGCCTTCGCAGGAAGCAGAATCACGTGGACAGTCTCTGCAGGAAGCCATTTATCATGTACAGAAGTCTCGGCAGGAAGCAAGAGATCGTGGACAGTCTCGGTGGAAGCCAAATATGATGTACAGTCTCTGCAGGAAGCGAAAATTAGCGGAATCAATTATACCCTGTGGGTATGGACTTCCCATAATTCTGTTGATTCTATCATGAAATTTATGGATGTACAAAACATTTGCTTTTAATGACAAAATTTGGGCACATTAATGTTTTCAGTTCTTACAAAAATAAATAAATAAAATAAAACAAAAATACATGTAGTATGCAAGAACAGGTTCAGTCAATGGATTATTTCGAGCCCTCTTAGCTAGAGAAGAATAACAATCTCTACTTTATAGAATTACCCCACCCAGCAGAAGTGGCACAGCTCATTCAGTATTCATCAGTCTATATATGATAACCCCTACCCCCAACATAGATCTGTTTGGGTTATAATAACAGTAAAGCCGCAAATAAAATTTCACATCTGCCTCATCTAGTCAGATCCATTTAGAGCCATTTGCACATACCAACATACACAAGCACACACCATGCATAAAGTACAGAAGCTGTACTGCTTTTCTGGCATCAACATTCAGCAGTGGGGGCATTATCTGTGCTTTTGCAGAACTCTTTCTGAATTACTGCCTTAGTACCAGGGCTCTGAGCAAGTGGTATGTGTAATGGTCTTCCCAGTTTTTGATTCACGAAGCAGTTATGACTTCATTAAAAGATTTGCTGTACAAAATTATAATAATCAGACATCAGTCAGGGGTCTTGACTGTTTAAGATGAATGAGAACACTTTCAGGGGAAGCAACTCTTTTTTCAAACCACTTTTTAAAAATTAAAAAAAAAATTTTTTAAAGCTATTTTTAAAATTTTCTCCCTTTTCAATGATAGTCAACTCAGAAAGGAAAGAATTTGCTCCAATAGGAGCAAATTCTTTCCTTTTAGAGTTGACTTCATTTTGGTAGGGATTCATCTGCAAGGGAGGCAACTAGGACATATCAATTTACAAAAAATTGTGTCCCTTTGGAATAATGGCAGTAAAGCATATAGATGTTCGAATACATCTTAAAATCAGAAGATGATTTGCAGGCACGTTTCAAATTCAAACAATAATTTTGTTAATCAGGCAGAAACACTCACCTGACATTTTAATAATTGGTCACCATGGTTACCCAATGGAAGTTGAATTATTGGAACCATCTGCAGTGTCTGGTATGGACAAAACAGAAATAAAATCTTCTGTATTGAATTACTGTTAAAGAAAAGATGATCATATCAAAACATACAGAGCTCTTGAAAAGGAGTGAATTTTATGAGGAAGCTGCCGTAATTTTCTTATTTCTGCATAAAAACATGTTGTTTGCCTTTGTTTTTATCCCATGGCAGCAGAATTTACAGAAATTCTCAGAATTGTGGTCAGATGCTCTCCAAATATATAGCATTTGCCCTGTTAAACAAGTGCAAATGTTGGAACTACACTTTCACAATAAAATTCATAGACTTGGATAACAATGTAGTGAATTTAACATAAACAAACTCATTTAGGTGCCTATCAGTTGATATCAGCCCTTGACAAGTATTTTACAAGTTCAAAATGCCCCCAATGGAATCTTGCATTTGCAATTTCGACCAGACCATTTATTCTTACAGAATTTTCACTTAAGGTGAAGTGGTACACACAACTCTGTTTTTCTGCCATCATCTAGGAAAAAGCTTGTTTATTTCCCTGTGCAAGTTGGCACTTCTTAAATGGAGTCTTTTTGTAATTTAAAGGAACTAGTTTGATCCTAGGGGAGCAAATTTCTCTCCTGCAGGAGTTGACCCTGGATTTTGATGTGAGAAAAATACCCCATGACCAAAACATATTACTCAGCCCTTGTACAAACTCTGTGTTTCCATATATTTCAGATGTGCCATTATGGTTGAAGGGTTTGCGTCTCCACAAGTATGCAAGCTTATTTCAGCAGATGACGTATGAAGAAATGTTAAATCTCAATGAAGAATGGTTGGAACAGCAGGTATGCATGGTACGAGAAAGCCCCTGAAAAATGTGAAACTGAAGCTTCCGATAATTGTGTATCTTCTAAAATGTTAATTCTACAGTTCTTTTATATTCCATATAAATGTATTTTGTGGCCCTCTTTAGAACAAGACTGGTCTAATGAGGACATTAGAAACATTTGTATGGAGAATGAGAAAAAAAGAAGAAGAAAGAAACACCCAGGAGTGTGATCAAAACCCATACTTAACTCTTTAAGCCCCAGTGACGCAATTAGCAAAATTTGCAAACAGCGTAGATCCTGATGAGGCGGCTCATAATGAGCCGCCTCATCTAGATCTACACTGTTTGCCCTCTAGTCTTTGAATTCTCAATGTAAAAAGTCTTGGACAAGGCATTTTTTTAATTTTTGCAGACGTAAATTTTGTCGTCTGCTTTTTGGTAGTGAAAGAGTTAAAGTTACCTGGAGCTTTGGAATTGATTGTTAGTTCTTGAAATTTCAGTTTGAAGCACTGTTATTATGTACTCTTGAAATACTTGTGCAACACAAACAGTTATAACAGCATAGACAATTATTTCACAGTTCCTGAAATACCAGTTTGAAGCACAAACCAACTTGCAACAACTACAACAATAAAAAGATGCAAAATGAAATACCACATTTACTTGGATAATGGACGGGGATTTCTCCTTTTGAACTCCTGGAAATATGAGCCACGACACGAGAAAACCAACAATGTGGTTGTGCGCCCAGCGCAGACTCAGATCAGCCTGAGCATCCACCAAGTCGAATCAGAATCTGCGATAATCGCTTAAAGGGTAGCTAGGGGTCTAAGCTACCTCCATGCGGACAGCGAAGTCTTTGATCAGACTGGGCTGATGCCCAGGCTGATCTGAGTCTGCGCTGGGCGCACAACCACTTTGTTGGTTTTCTTGTGTTGCGGATCATATGTAAATCAGTCTTTCATAATTCAGCTATAAGATGGGTTTTCTCTTTCAAAACAATCTCAAAAATCTAGATTTGAGCCGCGACACGACAAAACCAACAATGTGGTTGTGCGCTCAGCGCATACTCGGATCAGCCTGGACATCCACCCAGTATGATCAGACTCTTCATTAAGTGCTCAAAGGGCAGCTTAGAGTCTAAGCTACCTTCATGCGGACAGCGAAGACTCTGATAAGACTGGGCGGTTGCACAACCACATTGTTGGTTTTCTCGCGTCACGGCTCATTAATGTGATTGTTTTGGAAGAGAAAATCCCTGACTTATAATCAATACTACAAAAAAACAACACGGTGCAAAATGAAATGAGCTACGACACAATAAAACCAGCAAAGTGGTATGTGTGCCACATGAAGACTCAGATCAGCCTGGGCATCCGCCCAGTCTGATCTGAGTCTTCCCTGTTGACATTGAGGTAGTTTAGACCCATAGTTACCCTTAAGCACACAGCAAAGACTCTGATCAGACTTGGCAGATGCCCAGGATGATCTGAATCTGTGTGGTGCACATGCCACTGTTATGGTTTTGTCTTGTCATGGCTCAAATAGTAGACACAAATGTTTTACCCAATATCATTGTGCACTTATTAGATACCACTAATACAGTATATGGAACTTACATTTCAGGCTGTTACCAAAGGTGCGAGAAATAAGATTATTATAAGTGTGAAAAAACTGTTGGAGAGACAAGATCTGCTGAGAACTCTAGAGAAGGTGAGACCAATCTCGTCAGCATGTATGTTGCTGACGTATGCAACAAATGTTGCTGACATATGCAACAATTAACTATGCAAAGGCCCTGATAAAGCATGTATTTGAGGATATTTGTAAGATTATTTCCATAAATTTGGCATTAAAATCCATGTTGTATCCCCTCAGCAGAGCCGTCTTGCAACATGGACTTTGTTGGGGAGATGGTTCTGCTGAGGGGATACAGTTATTGGATACGCACCTTAATTAGGTCTCAAATTAAATAAAATTGTGTTATGACTTCTAGCTACCTCAGTTCCACTCTCCAGTGTCGTACATAGTATTTGGTCTTGAAGACATGAATGAAAACATCTTCATACCGTAGCAGCTAAGGGGGTCATGTTTGACTGTATTTGTAGCATTGACAGTCAGAACTTCCAAAGAATCTACAAACATTTGATAAAGAAGCCATGACCAGAGCCTTAGATAAGAGGGAGTATTGGGTGATAATTAAGGATAATTTTTGTTATTTCTTCATAAAACCATATGTTGTGACCCCTCATCTGAACCGTCTCGACGAGACGGTTCAGATGAGGGGTCACAACATATGGTTTCAATGAGAAATGGAAAAAAATTATCCCTCAATTATCATCAAATACCCCTCTTATCTAGAGCTCTGCATGACCATGTCATAACCTGAACCAGTTCCAGTCTGCAAGTGAATATAGTATTTGTCTGCCATCAACGGTTGAAATTGATTATGAAATGGTCACACATTCCAATAGGAGCTCCGGTAGCTCAGTGGACTAAGCTCTGGCCTACTGATTTAGTGGGCTGGGCTCGAGCCCCGCCTGAGGCAAGAATCTTTCCTTCAGTAAATGGGGTTCTATTGCACACAGCCTTTCATTATCACCGTCCCATCATCCTGATACAACTGAAATACTGTTGAAAAGGACGTAAAATCACAAGTCATTCATCCAACCATCCATCCATTAGGCCCAGCATAATTCAGTCATTTATTACATATACCATCTTCATTAGTTCCCAGTCATGGGTTGATGTGCAAAATAGGCATAAATCGTGGAAAGTGTTTATTTTTGGTTGATCACTCCATCTATTATATATTCATACCTGACTGACTTTTCACAGTCTAGTTCTTTTCCAATTATTGCAGTCAGTATCTAGACTGTCACAAGCTGTTTAAGAGAAATAACTGAGCAAACAGTTTAGGACAGTCTGCTACTGAAAGAAAGTTTGATCAGGATCTGCATTGTGCCATCATGCTTTGCTTATTGTAGAATCAGCTTGTTCAAATTTTAACACGTAAAGCACCAGAAATGAAAATAGTAAAATTGCAAACAGTGTAGATCCAGATGAGAGCTGAGAGAGCTGCCTCATCAAGAGCTTCACTGTTTGTCATGTGATCTTCGAATGCTCAAAAATAGTATTGCTTGGATGAAACTTTATTTGAAATTTCGCAGAGGTAATTTTTTTCGTCTGCATTTTTTGGAACTTTAAAGGTGGTCTAATATATAGCATGATGCAGATTTACTTGACATCATAAACTAATTGAGAAATCTACGACTTAATTGATGTCATCAGTTATCTGTCATCATGATAATAAACATTTGAAAGTAGTTTATTTTAGATTAAATTACATCTTCAAGCAAATTATGATACTTAAGCCTGTATAGTATTTGCAAACTTGTAAATGTAATATGCTTTGAAGATCAAACAGAGCTTCAGTTAACCCTTAAAACAGCAAAAATGCAGACAACAAATTTTATACCTGCAAAATTTCAAAAAAATGTTTTAATCTTAGCTGTATCATATTGAGAATTCAAAGACTAGAGGACAAACAGTGCAAACCCAGATGAAGCGGCTCATAATAATGAGCTGCCTCATCTGGATCTACACTGTTTGCAAATTCACTTAATTTCATTTTTAGCGCTTTCCATATTAAGGAAGTAAGACAGCAAGAACCTATGTCTCAGAACATCAGGGCAGGCTGGTTGCAAATGGATCTGCTGATCTGGGTTTGCACTGATCAAGCAAAGTATAAGGCAGGTCCTTTCAGTTGATGTCTCATTTGCAACTAGCAGAAGTGACACATAGGTAGTACTTTCACGCTGTTTAGCAGTCTACAGCTTAAATGTTTGTCTTGTTCAGCTCTGTTTTGTGACGAGATGCTCACAGATGAGACACTTCTTTTGCTCCTTACATTTCTAAATTTAAATGAGCTGCGACACGAGAAAAAAACCCAAAACAAAGTGGCATGTGTGCCCAGCGAAGACTCAGATCAGCCTGGGCATCTGCCCAGTCTGATTAGAGTTTTCACTTTGCACTAAAAGGGTAGCTAAAGGTCTAAGATAGTTCCATGTTGACAGCGAAGATAACAGACTTTGCACTTAAAGGGTAGCTAAAGGTCTAAGATAGCTCCATGTTGACAGCAAAGACTCTTATCAGACTGGGGATGCCCAGAATGATCTGAGTCTTCACTGGGAGCACATGCCACTTTTTTGGTTTTATCGTGTTGTGGCTCAATTATGTCTGGACTAGAACTTTTCCAGGATAGTTACTGAAATAACTAAAATTTATAGACTGTAATACGATCTTCTGTAGCACTTAAGATTGTGTAGTTCTCTGAAAAACTGTATCTGTGAAATGTTTTGCAGGACATAACGGAGAATGGTTCTATCAAAAACTGTATCTGTGAAATGAAAACAATGCTCAACACACCTATCAAAGCCTTCACAAAACCAGGAACAGAACAGCAAATGGGGTCTCCATCCTCTCCAGGGGTTTACACCAGTGACTCTATCCAAGAAGGGGATATCCCTGGACAGTTCACAAGACTCATGGCCAAAGGTACTGCCTTAATGGGTATATTTGGCGGAAGCTTAATTTTGGACTTCTTCAAAGTGGAAGTCTGCACTATGCTCAAGATAATAAGGGGCAACAGGGATAATTTTCCATCTTTCTGCTTGAAAACTTGTTGTGACCCAGTGAGATGGTTCTGATAAGGGGTCACAACATATGTTTTTGTTTTCACAACAAAAATATCCCAGAGACAGCCTGGTCTGTAGCTCTGTTACCAGCATTCTATTTGCAGTAGATGTACTTAGCAAGGCATACAATAACTATTTGTAATAAGCAGGTATTCTCTTGGGTGCTTTTAGGAGCCCTGAAAGCTCAGTGGCTTAAGCACTGGCATGAAAACCTAATGGTGTCTAATTTCTGCAGAAATCTATTCAATTCCAAAAAAGTGTGCAGTGTACACAGCCTGTCATTATCACTCTTTCATTGGCTTGATATGAGATATTGCATTAAGATTGCAAGTTATCTATCTATCGATTGTGAATGCTTGATTGAATTGTGAAAGATGAAGCTTTTGCAAACAGTGTAGATCCAGATCAGAATCATCAGACTGCTTATAATGGCCAGTATCATCTGGATAATCTTTGTCACACAGGTTTTACATTTTGTATATTTAAACATAAGCATTGGAACAGATTAGTCTGAGCAAATAGTGCAGACCAGATCAGACTACTCCTAAGGAGCAGTCTGATCAGGGTCTACACTGTTCATTCACAGTGGGCCGGGCCACGTAGCTCAATTGGTAGGGCACCAGACTCATAAGTCAGAGGTCCTGGGTTCTATTCCTGGTCTAGCCACATACTTTCGTTTCTCCTTCCGCTGATTCAAGAAGGGCAATTGTCAGTTACTGGCGAAAGTATGTGCATTTAGTACTGGTTAACCGCTTAGGAGGTCTAAGCCTGCCCAGGAATAGTGTGGTTAGGTTAATTGACCGTCCCAACATGACCATAGCTGTTTATCGTGGACGTTAAGCAACAAATCAGTTAGATCAATCATTCACAGTGGTCTGGTCAGGATCTACATTATTTGCCAGTACATCTGCAACTTCTTGAATTACTGCATTTTAAGATCAGAGTGCTCCGATTTTAGAACAGTTATTGTCTTGTCTGCAACTAGCAGATGTTAGACATACATATTACTTCCCAGGTGTTGGTGTCGGTGACATAAACTGTTGTCAGATTTTCTGGTTTAGCTCTGTTTTGCCACAATGCACATATAAGTCTTATTGTCTTATGCAGAATTCTTGTGGTGATTATTCACAAGGTTAACTCTTTAAGCACCAAAAAGCAGATGAAAAAATTCAGATCTGCAAAAAAAAAAAAAAAATGCTTTGTCCAACTTGGCAAGACATTTCATATTGAGAATTCAAAGACTAGAGGGCAGACAGTGTAGATCTAGATGAGGCGGCTCATTATGAGCCGCCTCATCAGGATCTACGCTGTTTTCAAATTTTACTAATTTCGTCACTGGGGCTTAAGAGTTAACAGGGTATTTGTATGTTTAGTTAAGATATTGTTCGTATTATTTCAGTTTGTACACAGTTGCTCACAAGTCCCTATGATGATGAAGCTCTCAACATGTACCTACAGTTGATTGACAAATGTATCAATCATGAGGTAAGGTTTTGGGTTTGCTATATTTCCAACTTGACATTCTGATGCTAATTCAGAGCAATCTGAATGGTCTGGAATGAATATTATATTGCTTTTATACATCCCTTAATTACCTGTACTGGAAACTTTGGTCTATTTGCTTCTCTTAAGGCATCAGTTTAGCAGACAATTTTAAGATAAAGATGATCAAAGGTAAGGGAGTTAATTGAATTCCCATAAACTACAAAATCCAAATTTTTGGCCTGTAAAAGCTATTTCCCTTGTATCTGTAATATCAAATACATGGACTTTCAACCTGGATGTTCTGACCAGCTTACCAAGAATAGTAAAGTTATGGGGCTGTCACATATAGGCGTACAAGGCAGACGTGTGCCGGACGTTTTGGAAAATCAACAAAGTCACAACAAAAATTAATTCTGAATTATCATTATAACCTTTTCTTATCTGGAGCTCAGACAGATACTATATATATTCAGCTATAAGATTTCTTCACCCTCCAAAACAACCCAAAAAATCTAGACTCATCTTGCAAGAGGGATCTAGATTTTTGGCATTGTTTTGAAAAAAAACCCCAAAAACACAAAAGATTACCAATTTACATTATAAGGGTCATTTTTCCTCTGGCGCCTTGGTACCTGAGACAGCAACTTATACCTCTCACAATGTAAAATGTGACATAAACATCTTCACTGGAATTCTATGCTTCAACATTGCTCACTGTCACTAGCATTAAGACGTGTTGTTAACACACTATGGTCTAATATTAGCTGCAGGAAGCTAACTGAACTGTTAGTAGGTGAGTACACACCAGCACACAGAGATAATATATTCTCTATAAGAGGGTTTCTAAGACTAGCCAAAGCAGGACAATAAAGCAGGAAATGTTCGACAGTCTCATTCTCTCGATGACACAAGACACACTGGATTAACTTGATTCTGATTGAACGTTGCCCGGTTCGTTTGAAGTATATAGGTGTCAGTCACTAACTGAGTTTTGTGCTGATACGTGGAACTTTCCTGATGTTACCCAATGTTCTAAGAAGAGGATGTCTCTTGCCACATGAAATATCGATAACAAGAACAGTCATTTTCAATTTTCAGGCATTTTCTCCAAAGCAGAAGAAATTATTGGAGTCATGGAAGCAACAAGCAAGGAAGATTTGGCAACCAGCACCATATAAATACGGATTTGATAAGAAAACAAGAAGCAAGTAAGGACTGATTTTCATGTTTATATCTTACACTGTTCATAAGGATCTGTAGGTTAATGGAATTGTCAGTAAAATTCACAGAGCACATTATTTAACCCTTAAAGCGCCAAAAAGCAGACGAGAAAATTTACATCTGCAGAATTTCAAAAAATGTCTCGTTCAAGCAATATCATATTGAGAATTCGAATACTAGAGGGCAAACAGTGTAGATTCAGATGAGGTGGCTCATTATGAGCCACCTCATCTGGATCTACACTGTTTGCCAATTCAACAATTTTAATTTTTGGCGCTTTAAGGGTTAACAGATTGATAGTAAATAATATTGTATTTCTCCTGTAATACATGTAACACTCAGGGGCAGTGCAATTCACAAGTCCTGTGAATGGCATTCTTGAAATGACAGTTGGGCAGTAATTAACAAATTCTGGTGGGCTTAACACTTTAAACGGCAGTGATGAAAATGGCAGAATTTGCAAACAGTACAGATCCTGATGAGGTGGCTCATAATGAGCCACCTCATCTAGATCTACACTGTTTGCTCTCTAGTTTTTGTCTCGCCTGCTAAGCAGAGGCGAGACATATGTATTGCTTTTCCGGTGTCGGCGGCGGCGGCGGTGTAAACTTTTGTCGAGTTTTTGCGTTTAGGTCATTTTTGTCGAGCCCGCTTGCGGAGAGCGAGACATAGTTGTTACAATGTCAGTTCTGTGTATGTCTGTGGGTGCGTGCGTGCGTTCGTGCGTGCGTGCGTCCGTCCGGATTTGTCCGGGCCATAACTTCTACATTTATGGATGGATTTCAAAATAATTTGGCACAATTGTTCTCCTTGATGAATAGAAGTGCCTTTTGAAACATTTGTTCAGCTAGGTCCAAGGTCAAGGTCACACTTGAAGGTCAAATGATAAAATGGCCATAAATTGAGCTTGTCCGAGCCATAACTTCTACATTTATTCTTGGATTTCAAAATAATTTGGCACAATTGTTCTCCTTGATGAGTAGAAGTGCCTTTTGAAACATTTGTTCAGGTAGGTCCAAGGTCAAGGTCACACTTGAAGGTCAAATGATAAAATGGCCATAAATTGAGCTTGTCCGAGCCATTACTTCTACATTTATGGATGGATTTCAAAATAATTTGGCACAATTGTTCTCCTTGATGAATAGAAGTGCCATTTGAAACATTTGTTCAGGTAGGTCCAAGGTCAAGGTCACATTTGAAGGTCAAATTATAAAATGGCCATAAATTGAGCTTGTCCGAGCCATTACTTCTACATTTATGGATGGATTTCAAAATAATTTGGCACAATTGTTCTCCTTGATGTTTAAAAGTGCCATTTGGAAAAAAATTTCAGGTAGGTCCAAGGTCAAGGTCACACTTGAAGGTCAAATGATAAAATGGCCATAATTTTAGCTTGTCTGAGCCATAACTTCAACATTTACAAATGGATTTCAAAATAATTTGACACAATTGTTCTCCTTGATGAGAAGAAGTGCCATTTGGAACATTTGTTCTAGTAGGTCCAAAGTCAAGTTCACACTTGAAGGTCAAATGATTAAATGGTCATAAATTGAGCTTGTCCGAGCCAATTATGTCTACATTTACGGATGGATTTCAAAATAATTTGGCACAATTGTTCTTCTTGATGAGTGGAAGTGTCAAGTGACATATGTGTTTGGGTAGGTCCAAGGTCAAGGTCACACTTGAAGGTCAGATATTGTAATTGAGCTTGTCTGGGTCATCACTTCTACTTATTTTCCTTTGTGAAAATTTGGGAAAAAAAAGAAGAAAATGCTGGCTAAGCATGATGTTTTTTTGCCTCTTTCTAGAGTGAAGCAGTTACTTAGTCTTGACATACTTATAGGTCACTAAAGCAAACAGCGGGCTCGACCAGTTGTCCCTGGACAACCTTCTAGTCTCAGAAACTATAAGGGCTAGAGCCATGAAACTTGGTACATGCATACATCTGGAAGAGTAGATCTCAAAGCCATCATCAATATTGAGTCTTGACCTACATTTTACGGTTAACTGACTTCGCAATTTTTTGTCGAGTTTTTGCGTTTAGGTCATTTTCTCAGAAACTATAAGGGCTAGAGCCATGAAACTTGGTACATGCATACATCTGGAAGAGTAGATCTCAAAGCTATCATCAATATTGAGTCTTGACCTATATTTTACGGTTGACTGATTTCGCAATGTTTTGTCGAGTTTTTGCATTTAGGTCATTTTCTCAGAAACTATAAGGGCTAGAGCCATGAAACTTGGTACATGCATACATCTGGAAGAGTAGATCTCGAAGCCATTATCAAAATTGAGTTTTGACATACATTTTACGGTTGACTGACTTTGCAATTTTTTGTCGAGTTTTCGCGTTTAGGTCATTTTCTCAGAAATTATGAGGGTTAGTGCCATGAAACTTGGTACATGCATACATCTGGAAGAGTAGATCTCAAAGCCATCATCAAAATTGAGTCTTGACATACATTTTACGGTTGACTGACTTCGCAATTTTTTGTCGAGTTTTCGTGTTTAGGTCATTTTCTGAGAAACTATAAGGGCTAGAGCCATGAAACTTGGTTCATGCATACATCTGGATGAGTTAATCTCAAAGTCATCATCAATATTGAGTCTTAACCTACATTTTACGGTTGATTGACTGCAATTTTTTGTCAAGTTTTAGTGTTTAGGTCTGTTTTTCAGAAACAATAAGGGCCAGAGCCATGAAACTTTGGTCATCCATTCATCTGGAAGAGAAGAGCTAAAAGTCATCATCGATATTGAGACTTTACAACATTTTACGGTTGACTGACTTTGCAATTTTTTGTCAATTTTTCGCGTTTAGGTCTGTTTTTCAGAAACCATAAGGGCTAGAGCCAAGAAACTTGGTTCATGCATACATCTTTGCTGATTTAGCTCTGTTTTGTGACAAAGTGCCAGCAGGCTAGACACCGCATTCCGCGGAATTCTTGTTGAATTTTCAATATGATATAGCTTGGATGAAACATATTTTGAAATTTTTGCAGATGTAAATTTTGTCGTCTGCTTTTTGGCGCTTGAAGGATTAAGCCAGTTTTGGTGAAATTTGGCCTTTTTCGCAGAAAAAAGCATTTATTTAAGAGGGGGCTTTTATTTGTGATGCTAATTAAAAACTTTTATTAAGCCAACATTGTTTGAGAAACCTGCAAACAACCTCCCCCCCCCCCCCCCCCCCAAAAAAAAAAAAACCAACACACACACACACATTGTATTTGAAAGAAAGGGAACCTGTATAACAAACACATTTATTTTGAAAACAAGCCAGTAGGAGACCTGACATTTTCAGTTTATTGTCAATTTTGAAATTACAGTGTCCATTTGAATTGGGTTCAGTTTTGACATTTCATAAGCAGTCATTACAGTACTAATTTATTTAAAATGTTTGTTGACAGCTGGGGAACATTCCCAATAGGCCAAAATTATAATAGCAGGCCAATCCAGCGATCTGCGATACGTACTCCGCCCAAACAAGTGACGTCTGGTGGGACACAGTGGTGTTTTGGTGCCAAGCGATCAGTTCTTGGAGGAACCATGAGCTCAGGACATCTCCCTGTACAGCGAAACAGCTCCCATAATACAGCGATCTTCTCTCATCCTGGTGTTATAGAGGTAGGAATTTTCTTAATAAATGAGTAGTCCTTGTCCTGTTTGGTAAGGTGTATGTTTGGCCACCATTTTTACAAGGAAGGTAACGGCAGTAGAATAGTATTTGATTCCTCGGCAGATGACTGACTGTCTTCTGCAATTAATTGATTACTTGTTAGCTTGGGGGAATAATGCATTGGACATACCTCTGAGGTATTGGGTTGAGTTTTGTATATTAAATTCGTAAAATAAAGACCACCCCAGGGCAGTGTGGCATTGTTGGCAAGCAAAGCAAAGCCTCTGGTCAGACTGTACTTCTGGATTCGTTAGCTTGCTTGTATGATAGTACAGGGCACAGAAAGAACTGTTGTTGTCACCTCAGTTGCACTGTCAGTCTGTCAGTGTTGCCAATTATGGGAAAACTTTTACCAACAACAACCATTGGCTGTTGTTGGTAAGTGTTCACATTAGGGGCCATTGTATCATTGGCAATTGTATCCACTGTCCACTGGCAGACATAAATTCTAAAATAAGAAATACTGACACTTGTATAACTTCATGAAAATTCTGTGTAAACCTCTGCTTGAAATTTGATTATTGACTACATTTGCAGCAGCCAGCTAAACAGCCTCTTTCGCGGACCCAGTCAGCTCCACTTCGCTCACAAGCCATGGGTTTTGGTTTAGCTCCTACAGAAAACCAGGCCACTGACACAGAGATCAATGCTAGGCTTGATTCCCTGTGTAGAAGTGTCACAGAATGTGCCCTTGGAGGACAAGGTAATTAGCTATATTATAATATTTGTAGTAAACGTAAGTTGTAATTGAAGCAGACATACACACTCCTGAACACTTGCTACCCCTTGAAAAAAAGGAAGATATTGGCCATCCTAAAACCTGAGGCAGCTGCATGAAAAATACTTGCCCTTGCAACTCTTAACGGAAAGAATTTGCAATTCTTAAAGGAAAGAATTTGGTCCGGTAGGAGCAAATTCTTTCCTTAAAGAGTGGACCCCATTTGGGAGAGCTGTGTCCTCCAGAGAAGCAAGGAGAAAACCATTTTGTCCCTCATTGTAAAACTAATAGAAAACCTAGAGGTTGGCAAGCCAGTTTAAAATTATTTTTGGAATAGAGGCAGAGGGGGTTAGAGCAGGAGCATTTATTAGAATATATTTTTCATTTCTTAAGAGGAACCCTGATAGCTCAGTGGGATAAGCACTAGCCTGCTGACCTAGTGGTCATGGGTTCAGTACCTTGTGGAGGTGGAAATCTATTCAACTGTAAACTGGGTTCCATTGCACACAGCCTTCCATTATCACCCTCCCACTGTTCTGATATTACTAAAATACTTTATCATATGACGTCGCATCTGAGAGGGTAATAAAGCCATGCATTAAAAAGGATAATCCACTAGTGGATTAAATATGACAATAACGTTGTATTGTTATACGTTGATGTCCATTAAAACGTCGCGTTTTCTAAAAGCGAAATCTTTACGTTTTGCTAATAAATGCGATTTTAGTGTCATATGATAAAGAGAATCTATCATTTGTGCTCCTGTATTATTGAATTCATTAACCTCATTGGGGAAAACCGATAAGATGCTCGGCACAGCCTCGCATCTTATCTTTTCCCCAATGAGGTTAATACAATAATACATGAGCGCTCATGTAAGATCCTCTATGTACAAAAGGATGTAAAAATTGCAAGACATCAATCCATCTATATCTTACATGTGCTATATGGAGGCAATTATGGCTATTACCAGTGATGATATGTAGGCCAGCCATATTAATATGGTTAGGAAACAGGGTCTTTTTACTGCCTTCAAAGCAACGCTAAAAATCTAGATCCCAAGACCTTGATTTTTGGGTTGGGTTTGGAAGGGATAAACATATCTTACAGCAAAATCACACAAGACTGATTTAGATATTTGGGGTCATTTAGAGAGGGGAAAAATACCTTCTAGCTGAATACTTATGGTTCTTGTTTGCAGGGCTGGAAAAATGTCAGGAATAGTAAAGTTAATAAATGATAAAATGGAAAGTAAAAATATTTGCTTATCCTTCATCATACACCACTGTTCATATCGAGCAGATGTGTTGATTTTTCCAGCTCTGACTGGTTTCTGTTTTGTGGCACAAGTTACAATTGTCTCCTTCTTTCCCAGATGGCAGTGAAAAAGGATCCGGATTTTAGGGGCCAGGATCTGAATTACAGCTGGAAGAGGACGTTGCGCAGCGAATCCTTAAACCAAAAGAAAAGTTGGTGCAGTCGGAATAAAAAAATAAGCCCTGTGTGTGATATTCTCTGATAAAAAGATGAGTGAACTAGTGCTTTGATATATAGTTTGTAAATTAATGGATGCTTCAAGCTTATTCATAGAAATGTATATAGAGGTGCAAATAAAATTATAAGTAATATATACCTTGAAACAGAGTTCAACTCTGCTTAATAAGTTTCCTGGTGAAATAAGAATCTTTCCAATATTGCTTACAGAATCTGTATTTTGTTTAAACAATAAAACAATAAAATATTTTGAGCCGCGACACGACAAAACCAACAATGTGGTTGTTCGCCCAGCGCAGACTCAGATCAGCCTCGGCATCTGCCCAGTCTGATCAGAGTCTTCACTGCCCACATGGAGGTAGCTTAGACCCTTAGCTACCCTATAAGCCCTTAGCGAAGGGTCTGATCTGACTGGGCGTATGCCCAGGCTGATCTGCGTCTGCGCTGGGCGCACAACCACATTAATGGTTTTGTCGTATCTTGGCTCATTAATGCTGAGGAGAATACAGTAAATAAATGCTGATTAGAAAACAGTATTAATAGATCTGTTTTGAAGTGACATGAATTTGGAGTGTTTAGGAGAAAGAATTATAAGGAGGTCGGCAGTGGGTTAGACTAAAGAATTTCCTCCCTTTACTGTCATATGAATGGAAATAATATTTTGCACTAAAGGGAAGTAAATACTTTGCAAAGGGAAGCAATTCAGTTGCCTTTTTTTGCAAAATTTATTACTTCCCATTACTTAAATTGTCCAAGGGAGATAATTCATTAGTGACAAGCACTGCTTACAGAAAGTTGCTGTAGACTATAGGTATGACACAAGAGTCATCAGCCTTTCTCCTGGCAGATTTCTTTGTGAATGGTACAAACGTAAGTTGTGAAGAATTCAAAAGGTGGAGATGAAGTTGAAATGCAGATCTATAGAAAGAGTCCTAATGGTGCTGACTCATTTCACCATTACATCACTTTAACATACAACCAGACCTGCAGATAAGCAAAGATTTTTGGGGTGAAAATCATGTTATTTTCCCCTAGTTCTTAAATAAAACATGAAGCGCTATCTCATTAGCATCATGTCTCTGTCAGTAGGGGCCCACAATCTAGAATTTTTGAGAGAGAGAAGGGGGTACAGAGGGGTTGGAGCTGGATATATGGAAAGAGGAAAAATGCTGTTTTTCAGCCTGAAATTCAAGCCTGGCTGGAGGTCTGTCTAATACCACATTACATGTGTGACATGTATTATCAAATCCATGTATAAAGAATCCATTTTGATGATAGAATCATGGTAGTATAATGTTTTTTTGTATGAACTGTCATAAATTGTTATGTGTTGCGTTAGCCTCATGAAAAAAAAAAGCCTGTCTAGAGCCACACACTGAACTGCGGTACCTCTGACTCAACATGATATGCTCAGTTGGGTCAGAGGCTGTGCAGTTTGGCACGATGTTTAATGAACCATGTAGCTGTTAAAAAAAACAAAGCATGCCTAGACCAGACTGCAGATGTTTATGTGTACAGGTATACCATGTTTTGCTGCCAATTTTAGAATGGGGAACAACTTTTATGACTTTCTAAATGCTTCCCTTTACAAACACAGTCCTTCCAAACCGTGTTGAACTCAAAATGGTAAGAATTTGCTCCAAATGGAGCAAATTCTTACCTTTTAGAGTTGAACCTGTTATGAAGTGAGGCAAAAATTAAAATTACAAAGTTGCTTCCCCTGAAAGTGTGCCCATTCACCTTAATAGGCTGATCTAGGAATGCCAAGTTTGTAAAAATCTTTAGACAGGTTTTATTAAAATGGGGCTCATATGTGATAAATTGGTTTTAAAAATCATGTGAATATTTGTTAACGTTTTATGTTTGAAAGAAAGTTGTTTGTCAGTGTTAAGACATCCATGGTTGAATGTTGAAAATTTTTGATGAACCTCTGTGAAAAATTGGACAAGTTCCTTTCTGTACCTGGCATTGAAAGCCGCTCCCAAATCTTCTTGGAAAACTGTTGATATATTGAGATGTAAATTTGATAAAAAGAAGCTCTGCAAAATATTATGCAACTTCATAAGTACTACCGGGGGCCCAGTTGTTCAAAGCATCGTTAGCCTAACTAGCTCGTTAAGAGGTCAACTCATTAAGTGTTTTACAACTTCATTACCAAATATAATGATATTTTTGTTGAAAAAATCTGAGAAGCTTTTGCAGTGCAAAAGCTTCTCACATTTTTTCAACCAAAAATATTGGTGTATTTGAGATATTAAGGACATCGTTAGTTTTGAACAACCGGGCCCAGATCATTAAAGTCTAAAATCTAATCTGATAACTTGTGGCTTTGATCAGGCACCGAACAATTAAATTTGATCAGGGGCTGCATGGTTACCATAGTAACCAGCTGAAGTGATGTTTTTCTGTGTCACAGAACTGTAGATAAAGTATTTTAAGATGATCTTGAGATGATTTCTGTATCTTCATCGGGTAGACATGATTGCCCTCACATAAAATGGTATCATATGGGATATGCTAGCGGGAAAGACTCTGGTCAGCCTGTTCATCCACACAGTCGGATCAGAGCCTCCGCCTTTTGAGATATATTATCTCTGAATTCGAAGGAATCAAATACGTTTAAAGATGCTGTTCAATTTGCACTCTTATGCAGGCCCCTTTGGACATGACATCAATAATATGTTGTGGCTTCTCATTAGAACTGTTTTATGAGGCAGTTCTGATGTGGGTTCACTACATATTTTTGAAGAGAACTTTGGAAAGGAGAAATGTTACACAGGATATCATCAAATTTCTTAATTCAAGTATGTACCTTTTGCATGACAAGTTAGTAGACTGTGAATTTGGACTGCACTGGTGTTATCGTAATTACTCTAAATATTCCACCAGACAGGTCTGAGCAAACATTGTAGACCCAGATCAAACTGCTCCTCAAGGAGCAGTTCCATCAGGGTCTACAATGATTGCCATTCACTAAGCATCATTTGGATGTATTAACATGTAAAATCCGCTTTCTAAGAATTTTTGAACAATAATTATCCAACTTTCGGGTGTCCGAAATTTTAGGGTCATTACAGTATATAAAGAATGGATGTTTTCTGTCTTTTTGCATACTAAGTATGTATTAGTCACTGTTATGTGGTTGTGCCTTGGGATTAGTGCCTTGTTTTTGTGTAGGTAATATGGAACTGATATTCATTCAAAACAGAAGAATGTTCTTGACTAGTTTGATGCTTTCCCACTTTCTTGCATAGCTCAGAGCACTAGATAAGAGGGAGTATTTGGTGATAATTATGGATAATTTTTATCAATTCTGAATAAAAACATATGTTGTGACCCCTCATCTGAACCGTCTCGATGAGACGGTTCAGATGAGGGGTCACAACATATGGTTTCAATGAGAAATAAAAAAAATTATCCCTAAATTATTATCAAATACCCCTCTTATCTAGAGGTCTGATAGCTATGATGTTAGGTTCCATCCACCCGAATTTCACATTACCTAATATTCCTTCACATAGTCCTTGAAAGTGTTATAGTATTAAGTTGGAAACAGAGCACACAACTTCGTATTAACCATAACATAGTGGAACTTTTGGGCCCTTCTTAGTATACAATGTAATTGTCTCAATGTAATATTTTCCAATGAAATGGATATATTTAAAAATACTCATGCTGGAAATGTAGGATCACTGCTTTTGTTCAGACAAGGGTACAATGAAATACTGCCATACATGTTTTTACCGAGTCTAAATTTTATTCATACACAATCATGTTCATGATTACATGGTTTGATGACAAAAGTCTATACTTTCATAATTACACCAGTCAAGAAACCAATTGATATATGAAAATGTAGGGAAGATAAAATTAGCTGGCTGCAAAAAATGTACAGATTTTGACTTAAGCATATTCTGACCAGTTGAAAGCTGTCTGCAGGTCCAGGACGCTTTATTTGTATCATGATAAGAGAAAGGTATGACTGGTCTCACAGTCTGGTACAGTCATTTTGGCTGAGGAGTTGAGGTGAATTGGTGCACTGCCATGTTGTTTTGCCATTTTTACAAGGGAAACAACTTCTGTGGGGTCTTGTTTGCTTCCCTGCTCAAAGAAGCCCTTCTAAAAGGGGGTCGCCTCTTAAAGGAAAGAACTTGCTAAGAGGGTAGCAAATTCTTTCCTGTAGGTGTTGGGGTCACCTCTTAAAGGAAAGAATTTGCTACTAGGGTAGCAAATTCTTTCCTGTAAGTGTTGACCCCCCATTAAAAAGGGAGGCAAAATGAGTGGCAGAGTTGCTTCCCTGAAGGTCTACCTATTCACCTAACTCTGGACACATAATCCAGAGGATTGTGAGATTGAGTCTAGCCCAGGTTGTGATTCTTCTCTATCCTGAAGGTAACCTATTTATTTGGTTATAAGGGGGCTTTTTTTCTTCCAATACAACACCAAAAACCTGGATCTGTCTTAGATTTTGGGTTTGTTTTTGAAAGGAAAAAAACAACTGATAGCAGAATTACTGAGACTGATTTTGAGATTTGGAGTCATTCTAGAGGGGAGGGCGGACCCATCTTATAGCTGAGCACTCATTGTCACAGCCACTCGTCCATTGGCCAAAATGACCGAAATACTGTTGAAAAAGTTTTAAAGCCTCAAATCATCCATTCAGCATATGAATCTTGTGGACCTTGAATAATCTACACATTAGGACAGGTCAATGTGACTGGTCTTAGGAGTTGCTCATGCAGATCTGAGAAGCTTACCATATTTGTTTGGCAATATGACGGGGATTTCTCGTCCAAAATCACCCCGGAAAATGTTAACCAGTATTGTGTGTAATTCTGCTGTAAGATGGGTTGTTCCCTCCAAAACAATCCCAAAAGTTTAGATCTGTCTTATAAGACAGATCTAGATATTTGGGAGTGTTTTGGAAGGGAAGCCCCCTATCTTATAACCAAATAAATAGTGGTTTAATAACCAGAGCATGTCTATATGTACTTTTGGTGAGATAAGATCTATATTCTCTTGTTTAAAGTGATTGTATATAAGTTTGTATATATGATAGTGGTTTTCTAAGGTAAAGTTTGTTAAATCATAACATAGAAATGTTCCATTATGTTTCAATTTTCTGAAAGGGATTATCAAAAGTTCATGTTTGTAGATTTTGCATGTGGAAAAAGATCATTTAGAACATTTAAAACAGGCGGCAGAGAAGTCCTGGAACAGTCAACACAAACTCAGAACATGTTCATCGTTTGTCCTGCTTACACATTTGGTATATAGGGGAGAGTCTGGTAACTTCAGACAGCGGGTAAATTCGGACAGTGACATTCTTTCCTATATATGTCAGCTGTTTGGAACTAAAACAAAAATTAGCTGACCAAACAGAGAAAATCCTGATGAGACGGCTCATTATGAGCCGTCTCATCTGGATTTTCACTGTTTGCAATTGTATGTTCGAATTTACCCGCCTGTCCAAAGTTACCCGACTCTCCCCTAATAAGGTATTGTAAAATCGGAAATTTTTGTTTTCAACTTTCTGAGTGAAATAGGACAAGTGAAATGCTTAAAGCACATGATTTTGCTACATGTATAACAATTCAGAGCACTAGCTGGTTTGTTTTCTGATGAGCTCCTCCAAATTTGTTTTGAAATTATTATGCCCCTACCACCCCACCACCACCATATAAAATGCCAATTGGAAAAAGGGCAGGGGTGGGGGGTGCATTATTTTTCATGTGGATCTTGTTTGGGTCAGCATTGGCTCATTGCTTGCACCATGTCTCAAAAGAAACAAACATGTAGAGGTTCATCATAGGAGAGAGGAAATAGCTGATTAGTTTTTGATGACCTTGGCCCATTTTGAAGGTAACAGGGGGTCTTAGGGTGCAGACAAGCATGCTATATTATGCAGTTTTGTTGAAAAGGGGTCAAGGTCACCTAAATCTGTTAGCAGCTGTGTGCCTTCTCCTGCTAATAATTCCATGTTGTTGAGTAAGAATCCAACATTTTGTATGGGTGATTTACTTGCTAAAGCATACTTGGGAGAAAAAAAAGACTAGAGAGATTAGTTTTGAGACACTTTATACTGAATTTATTCGGCTATAAAAGGGCATTATTCCAACTCTAGAATGATCCCAAATATCTAAGTCAGTCTTACGAAATAGGGGTTTCCCCTCTAAAACAATCCCAAAATCTAGATCCATCTTTATAAGATGGATCTAGATGTTGGAGATTGTATAGGAAGGGAAAAATGGGGTTTTCCTTTCTAAAACAATTCCAAAACTCTAGACTCTTCTTTATAAGACAGATCTGGATGTTTAGGACTTAGAAACAAACAGAAACAAAACATTATCCAGAAATTGTCAACTAGTACTCCCCAGTTCTGGAACTTCACGGTTATAATAAAATCATGTGCTTTATGCTTTTCAGTTTACTGCTACAGTTATTTGTTGTAATGATGTACATTTCACTAGACTTAAAAGTTAAATATTTATATTTGCCTCAAATTGATCAAGGCAAATTAGTTATTTATATTTGCTTCAAAGTGATCCAGTTAAGACAAAATCTTATGATAAAAAACTGATAGGTTGTTCTTTCGTGTTTGCTTTGTAAATCTGATTTTCCAATTACCATATTTCTTTGTTTGTAAGATGGAATTTTTCCTTTTCAAAACAGTCTCAAAGATCTAGATCCATCTTGTAAGATGGATCTAGATCTTTGGGATTGTTTTGATTTGTAGCTGAATTACACAAGGCTGATTTACATGTTTTGTGTAATATTTACATGTTTTGTGTAATATTTACATGTATTGTGTAAATTTGGAAGGATAAACTCCTGTCTTATAACCAAAGAAATACGGTATACTTTAAGAATACCAGAGAAATAAGTGTGGCATGTGAAAAGGTGCTTAATTTATATAAAATCTACTAAGACTCAGACCAGCCTGCACATCTTGCATACATCAGATATGTACAGGCCCCAAATGAAGGCTGTATTTAGTCCACATGGATTACTGGTTAAGTCGCTGTTTGCAGCTACGTTTTGAAGCCTTCATGCTTTACTTTGCTTATATATAATAATTGGTGGCATTCCCCCTGAATTTATATTTATTTCTGGAACTGCCTCTGTGAGAATAAAACACAAAAATGTATTGCTTTATTGAGATTCAAACACTTTAATAATTCATGATAGAATCATGCCAAAATTACTAGCTAATCAGGGATTAAAAATTTGTTTTTGCATGCATCAGAGTTTATCATTTTTTTTTTTTTAAATATAGATAGAGTTGGAATAAATCATGGTTTCCGGAATTTTTATCACAATGAATATTGAAAAAGTTAAATGCAGATGGAGTCTGTCATGCTTTGGGTGCAAAATTTAATAGAATCTTGCTACAAATTCTTGATATTCTGGCTGTTTGACTGTGCTGGTCATTCTGATATTAGGTCAGTGACACAAGTATATATTATTTGTAGGGATTTCTGGTAAATTATTCTAAACCTAAGTTTTTGGTGTACTGTACACACCTTAAATGTTGATCATGAAATTTGAATGACAAATCTCCAGTTATGAATGCTTCCAGGACTAGCCTTTGAGCAACACTTTTAGTTGAAATCATTTCATATCGCAAAGATTTTGTTCACATAGTGTGGTTATACGAAAGGCACATGTCAAGGCATTCTTTCAGCATAATGCTGGATTTCCTCAATTCTACACCAGTCTCAAACATTTAAGAAAACCGCAGAAAAAATATGATTTTCATGATTGATTTTTTTTTCAAGAGATCATGGAAAAGCATTACATTTGACCCATCTTCTTATGTGCACAAGCTGATCTCAGCATGTACAGGTTGCAGATGCCACAGGATGGGCTTTTCCGCAAGATAAATTTCCAAATATGGTATTGCAGTAGGTATCATTTACAGAATTTATGATAGGAGTTTTCCTACTGTCAACAATTGCAGCAAATAATAGATTGACTGGGTCTTCATTTACATAGTTGCTAACTGAACTAAGCAGGACTACCCCTTTTTTTACCTGACACTTTTTTAAATTAAGAATATTAGTAAATATGTTGATCAGCTAATACATTTTCAAAATTGTTGAACAAGTCGTATCAATGAAATGTCTTCAGGGTGATTGAATTAGATATTTAAGGTTTAATATTGGAATATTTGGAAGTTGTTGAACAATTCGTTAGTTATTCAAATGTTTATTGTTTGGTGAAATTTCTTTGTGCTTGTATAAACTTTTTTATGCCATGATTCTGTTAGGGTGAATGGGTATACATCCATTTTTATATTCCACCACTTTCAAAGGGAAGCAACTTTTGTGACTTCTTGTATGCTTCCCCGGACAAGGAGGCCCTTCTGAAAAGGCTTCTTTTTCTAAAGGAAACAATTTTCTCTTAAAAGTGCAAATGAGCCGCGACATGAGAAAACCAACAAAGTGGTTGTGCACTCAGCACAGACTCATACCAGCCTAGGTATCCACCCAGTCTCATTAGACTCTTTTCTTAGTGCTTTAAGGATCTCAGCTACCTCCATGCGGATAGCGAAGACTCTGATCAGACTGGGCGGATGCCCAGGCTGATCTGAGTCTGTGCTGGCCGCACAACCACTTTTTTGTATTTTTCGTGTCGCGGCTCAAATTGTTTTCTTTATGAGTTTTTATTGGAGGCAAAAATAAAAATGGCAGAGTTACTCCCCTTGAAAGTGATCCCATTTCACCTTCATGACATTCTGTGAAGCTTGCTACGAGAATCTCATCTGGTATATGAGACTGTAATTGAACCATATTGTAGTATCACTTGTATTTTAGTGACACTCAGCAGAGCTCCAGATAAGAAGGGGTAACAAGGATAATTTAGAGATAATTTTCCAGATTTGTCAATTAAACATACATGTATGTTGTGACTGAGTCATCTTAGAGAGGTCAGAACACATTTTAGGATGAAAATAAGGAAATTATCCCAGAATTATCCTCCACAGCTCGTCTCATCTGGGGCTCTGATTTGTTGCAAAAGTGAAAAAACCAGACTATGCGACTGTTTACACCAGACATATATATTGTTACACTCAAACTATTCATTAAAATTGTGGATACACGCTCGCTGCTGAACTGGTTTTATGTGTAGAATTATGTTATAGTATGTATACCTCTAGCAAATAAAATGCATCAGTCTGATGGGTATTAATATGGGTCATCATGCCAGAGATGTTGAAGAGCAGAGATGACCCAAGTGTTGCTCGTGTAAATGATTTTACTGAACTCTTAAAGCGCCAAAACGAAAATAAATTTGCAAATAGTGTAGCTCCAGATGAGGCAGCTCATAATGAGCAGCCTCATCTGGATCTACACTGTTTGCCATGTAGTCCTTTCAATATGATTAAGTTTGGAAAATATATTTTGTGAACTTTTGCACATGTAAACTTGTCTGATTTTTGGCGCCTTAAAGGTTAAAAGAGCCATATTGTGAGGCATGTGCACATGCTCTGTCCATACAGGGCTGAGCCCTGGTTGCTCAGTAGATTAAGTGTTGGCCTGCTGATCTAGCGGTCCCAGGTTCGAGACCAGCTGGAGGCAGGAATCTTTCCAAGAAAGGTTGTCACACAATATGGCTGAACAGAGTACCTGAAAATCCATACACTTTTGACAGTTTAATGTAGTTCAGCTATTTACCACATGCTTTATTGTTAGGATGATATACTGTTAAACAGCATCTCCTTATTGAAGTGGCTAAAATAATTGAAAGTTGAAAAAAAAAAGTGTCCTTGACCCTATGATGACCTTTGTAAAAGCTACTTTTTAAGAGATCAGTAGAAACATTTGATTACTTGGAGCTATGAAAGGAGTTCTGAGTTTACATGTATCTCCACATGTTTGACTTACAGGTAGTTGAAATCGATTTAAAACAGTCATTCAGGTGACATATAGGGGAGAGTCGGGTAACTTCAGACAGGCGGGTAAATTCGGACATACCATTGCAAACAGTGAAAATCCAGATGAGACGGCTCATAATGAGCCGTCTCATCAGGATTTTCACTGTTTGGCCAGTTATTGTTTTGTTTTAGTTCCAGACAACTGACATATAAAGGAAAAAATGTCACTGTCCGAATTTCCCCACTGTCTGAAGTTACCCGACTCTCCCCTACCCAAAGAAGTTGAAAAAAGTTGTGGGATATTCTAGATTGTATATTAGATTGTTCATTTGTTCAGTTACAGAATGTTATGAGGGTTCTGTCCTCTTGTTCTACCATTTCAAACTGTTGAAGAGTTTCTTGTTGGAAATATTGAAGATTTTGTAAGTTTTTGATTTTAATGTTGAAGTTTGAAGTTACCTGTTACAATCTTGTTCTTGTCAGAATTGATTTTTTAGGATTCAGATACTTTTAATGTTGCTGAAAATATGAAATTTTAAGAAATAGGGGAAAAAAGCTAAAATATTTTATGAAAATATAAAAAAAAAACATTGTTCTGAAGTTGATTCTTTCTTGTTTGTTTGTTATGCTTTCTGATACTGGGATGTATTTGTAGGAGTAAAATTTATAATACATGAAATTTTTTAGAAATCCTGAGTAATTAAATTTGAAATGACAGATATTCACTTTTTGCAAGTGTCACACTATTATGCAGTCATTTACTGTTATAACAAAATCATGCAAAAATCTCGCTTTCAAACACTGCTAGCAAGATTTTTGAAAATCTACTACCTTAATAAGTTTCAACATTGTGATGTCACAAAGGCTAATACTGTATATAGGTATAAGGCTTCTATAACAGGAGAGTGGAACCAAAACTGGAGCATATGAAACAGAGTACATTGTTCTGTTTCAAGAAAACTTAACAAAAAGAATATTTAATTTATATTCTTGAAGTTTTCTGTAGTCCTGAAACTTCCCCAAAGAGTGCCTTGCAATACATCCCAGTTTGAAATTGATTAAAAAAATGATAAACAACAAAAGTCTAATGAAACTCTCCACACTAGCTGAAACAATAAAAATGTATTACAATATAACACTTGAAAAATTTTGTTAACACCTGTGTTATCTTGACCAAGCATCTATTGCTGGCCTTGTAATGAACTTAAACCCGAAAAGCACCAAAAATGAAAAAGTTGAATTTGCAAATAGTGTAGATCCAGATGAGATGGCTCATAAAGAGCCACCTCATTTGCATCTGCACTGTTTGGCCTCTAGTCTTTGAATTCAAAATACGATACAGCTTGAACAAAATGTTTTTGAAATTTTTAGGATGTATATTTTGTTCGCTTTTTTGGTGCTTTAAGGGTGAAACTAAAGTGTTTGTAAACTAATTTATGACTGTACATTATGTTTTTCTATTTGTTTTGTTTTTCGCTGTATTCCTGATTTTGGTGTGCATTAAAACCATTTGAAGATTGAATATTTTATATATGCTTTCTTTAACATATTTTGTATGTTTTGTTATGTTAAAGGTCATACAAGGTAATTACTGGCTAATTAACTGTGTACCTTGCTTAGATTATATTTATGTTTTATAAGAATAAGAGAATTTATATGCCAGAGCTCCGGATAAGATGGGATATTTGACAATAATTGAGAATTTTCTTCAACCTGAACCAAGACATACCTTACGACTGCTCGTTAGAACCCTCTCACTTAGATGGTTCTAGTGACAAGTCACAACTTACATTTCATGTTGTAATCCCTCACATTAGAACCGTCTTGCCGAGACAATACAAATGAGGGGTCACAATTTACGTTTTGATGCGAAAATATGGAAAATCATCCATCATTTGTCTCTGTTAACCCCTTCTTATCTGGAGCACTGAGATTATGGAATAAATGTTTTCTGCATGGTATTGGAGTTCAGGTTTAGTTCTGAAGACACCTGCAGGCATGAATAAGAAACTGTTGTCAGAATAAATTATTTAAGGTGTTTGGATACACCTCCATATTTTCCCACTTTTACAAATGAAAACAACTTTTGTGACTTCCTGTTTACTTCCCTGGGCCATAAAACCTTTTCAGATGGAATTTTTTCTTAAACAAAAGAATTTATCTCAAAATAACAAATTCATTCCCTTAATTGATTCCCATTGAAAAAGGAGGCAAAAATGAAAATGTTAGTTGCCTGCCCTGAAAGTGTACCTATCTTCCTTAGGACAAAACTATATTTATTTGCAAGTTAGAAAGTTACACAAAGGATAAATGATGCAGCCAGACAAGACTATGACAGCAAAAGATGTGCAGGTCAGCTCATGTAATCATGTCTTACTCAATTCCATGCATGAAAATGTTTGTATGCATCTGTTAGTGAACTGTTGGTTAGACAACATTTTGAAATGTGAATACATGTGGGAGTTTTCATAATGATTAAAAAAGTTGTTTAACACTTTTGTCCTTGTTTTATTTTATTCCAGGTGATTCAGAGTACTGTAGTTACCCTCGCAAATTCTGTCCTTTAAGAGTTGGTCCCCAATGAAGGGAGGCAAAAAAGAAACTGGCAGAGTTGCTTCCCCTGACACTATATACACATTAACCCTATTGCATTCAGAATGGCCAAAACTCTATGGAGTTTTGGCTGTTCTGAGTGCAATAGGGTTAAATTTATTGAGAACCAATGGCCTGTATTTGTTCCAGAATATTTTCTCTGATTATACGTGTACATAGTTCATTACATCCTCTGGCAGGATGGATGGATGACGTGATTTTACGTCCTTTTCAACAGTATTTCAGTTATATCTGGACGAAGTGAGGATGATAATGAAAGGCTGTGTGCAATGGAACCCTGGTTACGGTAGGAAAGATTCTCGCCTCAAGCGGGATTTGAACCCGGTCCGCTAGATCAGTAAGCCAGCGCTTAACCCACTGAGCTACCTGGGCTCCCCCTCTGGCAGGAATAGTACACTGTTGCAGCAACGGTGATGACAGCAATGACAGTGACATACTGACATCATGACGGTGTCACTGTGTCATAGACCTTAATGATATCATTGTGGTATCATCTAGATTGAAGATGACATCCATAGCTGCTTGGGTATACTCTGCCAACTGGCATGACCAAAAATAGTGCGGAGACAAGTGAAATTCCCATAAGCAGTTAAAATCTCTCAATCTTGAGTCAAAGACCAGACATCTGTATCCTGGAAACTTGACCTTGAAGGAGTCATGATAGCTAGATCAAGTGACGGTCAAAAGTCTTACAGAGCCCTAGATAAGAGGGGTATTTGATTATAATTGAAGGATAATTTTTTTATTTTTTTTATTGAAACCATATGTTGTGACCCCTCATCTGAACCGTCTCGTCGAGACGGTTCAGATGAGGCGTGACAACATGTTTTTATCCAGAATTAACAAAAATTATCCGTAATTATCACCAAATACTCCCTCTTATCTAGGACTCTGGTCTCTTATGTGGCAGCATCTGATCTGGCAAGTTTTGCAAAAAATTGTTCAAAGAGGGTGGACGTCTCTTGTCCATAGGCAATTCAGTTATTTGGCAATTTAGTCTTTACAGAGGTACTGAAATTTGACAGAGGAGCTGTGACAGTAGATTATGAGTATCAACAGATCAAGGTCCACAACTCCGGAAGAAAGAATTGTGATCAGGACCAGCCGAGATATAATCTGTTTACATGGGTGACTAGTAAGCTTTATGTAAAAGAAGAGTTGCTTTCAACTAATCAGGCAGTTATTCTGGCAGAAAACATCCTTTTATGACCCTAATCATCCCTGGTTAACTATGTATATACAAGGGATATTACAAAACGAAAAAGAGCTGTTACAAAACGAGGAGTCATAAATCCCAAACAGACCTGGTCATCGTGGCTACACAAATTTGGCCAAATTTTTTAAGAAACGAAAAAGAGTCATAGTTCCAAAACAACCTTGTCATCATGGCTAAACAACACGATGACCAGGTAGTTTTGGAATATGACTTTTTCATTTTGTAACAGCTCTTTTTTGGTTTTGTATCACTGAAAACATAGTTAACTGGGTGTGCTAATGGAATATGATTCACTTTAGATGAAGGGAACACAATCTTTAAAGTTTTAATTTATCAAAATCAGTCAAAAACTGAAGGATGAATTGCTGGCACAAGCTTTTGATAGCTTCATTAATCGAGGTATGTAACTAATAGATGTAACTAGTTTAAGACCAACTGTGACTGCAATGAAATATGGTGATAACAGTATCTTGAAAGTTTTGTGTTAGCTGGCTGAAACCTGAAGGAGGAGTTTACAGCAGTAAGACTGACCACATCAAACTCAAAATAAAGCACACTGATTGGCTGCTTCCGAGCATGTGCTCGGAAGCAGCCAATCAGTTTGCTTTTTTTTGAGTTTGAGAATGTACTCAAGTTTTATAACCTCCGGGCCTGATCTCAGTCTCTCCTACTCACATATGCCGTGATGTCCATCATCTCACCTCTGACATTCCCACATGCCCAAATGTAGAACACATTATCAATGCTGGTGATAATGAGATAATGTCATAAAAGAAAAGCAATTTGTTTCCTGTGAAAGAAAAAGTGCAACCATGACATCGATATATTATGAGTATATGGGGTCAACAGTATCTTAAAAGTTGTATGAAAGTCAGCTGAATTCTGACAGAGTTGGGGCAACACAGTATGTGTTCCTGGACATATCAAGGGCTATATAGAAAAGGGTATGATTTAGACCGTGTTGAAATCTAATTTACTTAAAGACAGTGATTATTTCTTGAGAGTTTAACAATATTTCACTGGAAAAAAGAACCTGTGGTCACAAAATTTGTTGCTGGACAGACCAAGAGCTATCACTGGCAGAAAGTCCAACCATGATGATCCTGATAAATCATGATCTACTTTAGATGGTAACTAGAAATGTGTCCATAGTACACAGATGCCACCGCCTAGTGCCTTGAGTAAGACAGCGCCTTGATTAAGCTACTGGCATTTGTATGATAAATAAGTTCATAGAGGCAGACTTGAACAATATAAAAGGCCATAGGCCAAGCTTTGCCCAACATTTGAAATGTAACACAAACTGCAGCCCTTTATAAGGTTTCAGAGTCACTGTATGGCCAAAATAGTACATACTGAGTATTACAAAACCTGGTAAGAAACTAAGTCAGTGGAACATAATATATGTATCATCATGACCTGATTCTTGTCTATTCCTGTTGTACTTATAGATTAAATGCTCATACAAAATTTTAAGTTGCTACAATAATAGGAACCCTGAAATCTACCTCTTACAAAAACTTAACCTTGCAAAATTAGCCTAAAGTCCAAAGTCAGTGGACCATGACATATGGATCATCATGACCTGATTCTTGTATATGCTTGATGTACTGGTAGATATTAATGCTCATACAAAATTTCAAGTTGCTACAAAAATAGGAACCCTGAAATCTACCTCCGACAAAAATCTTAACCTTGCAAAATTGGCCTAAGTCCGAAGTCAGTGGACCATGACATATGAGTCATCATACCTTCATTCTTGTATATTCCTGTTGAATATATTTATATAACTCCTCATACAAAATTTCAAGTTACTACAATAATAGGAACCCTGAAATCTACCTAGGACAAAAACCTTAACCTTGCAAATTTTGGCCTAAGTCCGAAGTTAGTGGATCGTGACATATGGATCATCATTGCTTCATTCTTGTATATTCCTGCTGTACATATTTATATAAATCCTCATACAAAATTTCAAGTTGCTGCAATAATAGGAACCCTGAAATCTACCTGGGACAAAAATCTTAATCTTGCAAATTTTGGCCTAAGTCCGAAGTTAGTGGACTGTGACATATGGATCATCATTGCTTCATTCTTGTATATTCCCGCTGTACATATTTATATAAATCCTCATACAAAATTTCAAGTTACTACAATAATAGGAACCCTGAAATCTACCTGGGACAAAAATCTTAAACTTGCAAATTTTGGCCTAAGTCCGATGTTAGTGGATTGTGACATATGGATCATCATTGCTTCATTCTTGTATATTCCTGCTGTACATATTTATATAAATCCTCATACAAAATTTCAAGTTGCTGCAATAATAGGAACCCTGAAATCTACCTGGGACAAAAATCTTAATCTTGCAAATTTTGGCCTAAGTCCGAAGTTAGTGGACTGTGACATATGGATCATCATACCTTCATTCTTGTATAATCCTGCTATACATATTTATATAAATCCTCATACAAAATTTCAAGTTGCTGCAATAATAGGAACCCTGAAATCTACCTGGGACAAAAATCTTTACCCGAGTCTAACAAGATCACGTACGTACGTACAGACAGACGTACGTAATAACGTACACACGACCAAAACACTATATGCCCCCGGCCATGCCGATGGCTGGGGCATAAAAAACAATATGTTGTAAGTTTTAAGAACAACAGAATATTACATGGTATCCAGAAGAGGGCAACTGTTGTCCTGTGGGCACATTTCCAGTTAGCCCTTTATCATCTGGGGAGGCTATAATTACTGTTAACCAAGTCTTTGGAAACACTCACATGTTTAAAAGTTCATAGCCTTAAGCCAACACTAACATCCTGCAATTCATGGTCACTTAACTTCCTGATCACCAAAGCTGCTTCTTTTGGGTTTTGTGTTCAAGAATACCAGTATTTCATTCAAGCCGCGACATGACAAAACCAACAAAGTGGTTGTGCGGCCAGCGCAGACTCAGATCAGCCTGGACCCTTAGCTAAGCTTTAAGTCACAGCGAAGACTCTGAGTAGAAGGGATGGATGCCTAGGCTGATCTGAGTCTGCGCTGGGCGCACAACAACTTTGTTGGTTTTGTCGCGTAGCGGCTCACTGATATTCAGGCTATGGTTGGAGAAAGACCACCCGACCTCCTGCTTTCTCTTGTGACTCCAGCAAAGTTCAAACTGCAGCAGCAAGAATCCTAGTAGTCGATGGTGAGAGCTCTTAGCGACTAGGCCATAGGGGCCCACATCAAAAGCTTCTTGCCATGATAAAAAACTTTCATGCACAATTCAAAAAACAAAGGCAATGATGGTGGGTCAGGGTAGCTGACCCATGTGAGTTTTTGATACTGTCACAGACTACTTGTATGTAAACAAGTGCAAGCATAGTCTGTACTTTTCTTGATATTTTTCTTATTACAAAATGGATTGACATCAGCTAAAATGCAGAGAAATGGGCTTAACTTCTGTTGTTTGATGCTGCTAGCACTGAAGGAACATCCCGCTTGATGAAGTATAAATGCTTGCCCAAAACACAGAAGATCAAAAGAACACTTTCGGTTGAGCATTTGTGCCTACCCAAGATGCTTTCCCAGCAGGCAGCATCAAACAGCTGAAGTTAAACTATTCCGTAAAAAGAAAATTATCTGGAAAAATACAGACCTCGCTCCTACTTGTTTACCTATAATAAAAGCACCGCAGGCACTGCATGATACCCCGCCACTGCTGTGCATCCTAACTTATTTTTTGAGATATATAATAGCTAAAGAGCCACAGAACTGAGATAGACAGAGATATGATGTCCTTACTGTAAATAAATATTAATATAAACCACCCAACAATGTGGAGCATTCTGACCAGTGTAGATTTAGATCAGGCTGTAAAGCATTTCTTTGAGCTGAGAGACTCTGTTTCCTATTCTATGGTGTTAAACATATCAGTGAAGTTTCATTCAGATATTCCATATAGTATAGGAACTACAAGTCAAAAAACATTTTTCAGATCTATCAAGGGGGAATACTCATTAACTGGAAAGGTAAGAGTGATGGTTCTTTGTCACAATATGTAACCTTTGATGTGAAACATACCTATGAAGTTTCGTTCAGATATTCCATATAGTAAAGGAACTACAGATAAAAAAACGTTTTTCAGATCAATCAAGGGCGGATAACTCACAAACCGGAAAGATCAGAGTGACAGTTCCTAGTCACTATATGAAGCCTTTGATGTGAAACATATCTGTGAAGTTTTATTCAGATATTCCATACAGAAAGGGAACTACAGGTCAAAAACCATTTTTCAGACCTATCAAGGGCAGATAACTCATGAACTGGAAAGGTAAGAGTGATGGTTCTTTGTCACAGTATGTAACCTTTGATGTGAAACATATCTGTAAAGTTTCATTTAAATATTCCACATAGTAAAGGAACTACGGGTAAAAAACATTTTTTAATTCAATCAAGGGCGGATAACTCACAAACGGGAAAGGTAAGAGTGACGGTTCTTAGTCACAATATGTTACCTTTGATGTGAAACATATCTGTGAAGTTATATTCAGATATTCCATATAGTAAAGGAACAATAGGTCAAAAACCTTTTTTCAGACCTATCAAGGGCGGATAACTCACAAACTGGGAAGGTCAGAGTGACGGTCCTTAGTCACAATATGTAACCTTTGATGTGCAACATATCTGTGAAGTTTCATTCAGATATCATGAACAGTAAAGGAATAACAGGCCAGAAACCATTTTTCCAATACGAAAAAGGGCAGTAACTCCGTTAAAAATGGACGGATTTTGCCCATTAACAATCCCATACCACTCATCCCCGATAACAATATGTATGCAAAATTTGAAAAAATTCCGTGAATAAATACTCAAGTTATCGATCGGAAATGGTGAGCACGGACGGACGGACGGACGGACGGACGGACAGACACCGAAAGGTATAACATAATACCCCGCCACTAAAGTGTGGCGGGGTATAAAAAGTCTATAAACGGTATCAAAAAGTCTGTGAGCAGTATCAAAAAGTCACGTGGGTCAGCTACCCTGTGAGTGGTTATGAGCATTTGGCTGTGGTGCAGAAGGAACCAAGTTCAAATCCGGCTGTGCCAAAGATTGAGAAAATGACTCTGTCTAACCAGCAATGAATACCTAATTTGAATCAACTTTAATTATCATCAGATAGAAAAAGGAGAAGCTTTTCTTCTTGTTATGCGAAAATGTACGTTGTGTTTACTTGTTAGAATTGCCTCAGTGAGGCAGCTCTGACAAGTAAAGACAGTATAATTGGTGTCATCTTTTTTAGAACCAGAAGAATTCAATTTCAATCGTCATCATTTTTTCTAATTGGGTGAATTTTTGTTTGGACAAGTGAATTTCCTATAGTATCTCGCCCTAGAAATGTGCAAAATTTGTTATTTATTCAGCCCTGCTTTGAATGTACATGTATACATGTATTGCTCATTCATTTGTATTATTCTGCATTATAATGTGAGGGCCTCATGGAAGATTAGCTTTGTCATTTGCTAAATGTTGTCTTATATGCGCCACATTGTCTTGTGATTATGCAAATTGCTGTAAAGTTTCATCATGATATTCCAAACACTTACCAAGTTAAGGTATGCATAAGATAAGTATACACAACAAGAGGGCCATGGTGGCCCTGAATCGCTCACCTGAGCATTAATCAGTTCACTGGCTCTGGTGAAGATTTATAAGAGTTTTTACCATACTAACATTTGACCTAGTTTTTCACCCGACATGACCCAGTTTCAAACTTGGCCTGGATATTGTAAGAATAAACATTCTGACACAGTTTCATTGAGATTGGATCAAAACTGTGCCCTCTGGAGCGTATACAAGGTCGTTCTTATATTTGACCTAGTGACCAAGTTTTTGACCCGACACGACCCAGTTTCAAACTTTACGCAGATTTCATTAAGATAAACATTCTGACAGAGTTTCATGAAGATTGGATCAAAACTGTGCCCTCTAGGGTGTACACAAAGTTTTTCTAAGATTTGACCTTGAGCCGATGTGACTCAGTTTCATAGGGGGCTTAGATATATGGACAATAAACATTTTGACATAGTTTCATGAAGATTGGATCAAAACTATGCCTTCTAGTGCTTACACAACGTTTTTCTAAGATCTGACCTAGTGACCTAGTTTTTTACCCGACATGACCTACTTTCAAACTTGGTCGAGAGTTTATGAAGATAAACATTCTGACAAAGTTTCATAAAGATTAGATCAAAACTGTGTCCTCTAGAGCGTACACAAGGTTTTTCTATGATTTGATCTAGTGACCTAGTTTTCGACCCGACATGACCCAGTTTCAAACTTGTCCTACATATTATGAGGATAAACATTCTGACAAAGTTTCATGAACTTTGAATCAACACTGTGCCTTCTAGAGCGCACACAAGGTTTTTCTAAGATTTGACCTAGTGACCTAGTTTATGACTCGACATGACCCAGTTTCGAACTTGGCCTAGAGTTTATGGAGATAAACATTCTGACAATGTTTCATAAAGATTGGATCAAAACTAGAGCGTACACAAGGTTTTTCTATGATTTGACCTAGTGACCTAGTTTTTGACCTGACGTGACCCAGTTTCGAACTTGTCCTAGATATTATGAGAATAAACATTCTGACAAAGTTTCATGAGCTTTGGATGAAAACTGTGCCTTCTAGAGCGTACACAAGGTTTTTATTAAGATTTGACCTAGTGACCAAGTTTTTGACCCGACATGACCCAGTTTCAAACTTATCCTACATATTATGAGGATAAACATTCTGACAAAGTTTCATGAACTTTGGATCAAAACTGTGTCCTCTAGAGCGTACACAAGGTTTTTCTATGATTTGACCTAGTGACCTTGTTTTTGACCCGACATGACCTACTTTCAAACTTGGTCGAGAGTTTATGGAAGTAAACATTCTGACAAAGTTTCATAAAGATTAGATCAAAACTGTGTCCTCTAGAGCGTACACAAGGTTTTTCATGATTTGACCTAGTGACCTAGTTTTTCCTGATTTGACCTAGTGACCCAGTTTCAAACTTGTCCTACATATTATGAGGATAAACAATCTGACAAAGTTTCATGAACTTTGGATCAAAACTGTGCCTTCTAGAGCGTACACAAGGCTTTTCTAAGATTTGACCTAGTGACCTAGTTTTTGACCCAACAAGACCCAGTTTCGAACTTGGCCTAGAGTTTATAGAGATAAACATTCTGACAATGTTTCATAAAGATTGGATCAAAACTGTGTCCTCTAGAGCATACACAAGGTTTTTTCTATGATTTGACCTAGTGACCTAGTTTTTGACCCGACGTGATCCAGGTTCAAACTTATCCTAGATATTATAAGGATAAACTTTCTGAATAAGTTTCATGAACTTTGGATCAAAACTGTGCCTTCTAGAGCGTACACAAGCTTTTTCTAAGATTTGACCTAGTGACCTAGTTTTTGACCTGACATGACCCAGTTTCAAACTTGGCCTAGAGTTTATGGAGATAAACATTCTGACAAAGTTTAATAAAGATTGGATCAAAACTGTGTCCTCTAGAGCGTACACAAGGTTTTTCTATGATTTGACCTAGTGACCTAGTTTTAGACCCGACGTGACCCAGTTTCGAACTTGTCCTAGATACTATGAGGATAAACATTCTGACAAAGTTTCATGAACTTTGGATGAAAACTGTGCCCTCTAGAGCTTTTACAAGGTTTTTCTAAGATTTGACCTAGTGACCTAGTTTTTGACCCGACATGACCCAGTTTCAAACTTGTCCTAGATTTCATGGAGATAAACATTCTGACAATGTTTCATAAAGATTGGATCAAAACTGTGTCCTCTAAAGCATACACAAGGTTTTTTCTATGATTTGACCTAGTGACCTAGTTTTTGACCCGACGTAATCCAGGTTCAAACTTATCCTAGATATTATAAGGATAAACTTTCTGATTAAGTTTCATGAACTTTGGATCAAAACTGTGCCTTCTAGAGCGTACACAAGGTTTTTCTAAGATTTGACCTAGTGACCTAGTTTTTTACCCGACATGACCCAGTTTCAAACTTGGCCTAGAGTTTATGGAGATAAACATTCTGACAAAGTTTCATAAAGATTGGATCAAAACTGTGTCCTCTAGAGCGTACACAAGGTTTTTCTATGATTTGACCTAGTGACCTAGTTTTAGACCCGACGTGACCCAGTTTCGAACTTGTCCTAGATACTATGAGGATAAAGATTCTGACAAAGTTTCATGAACTTTGGATGAAAACTGTGCCCTCTAGAGCTTACACAAGGTTTTTCTAAGATTTGACCTAGTGACCTAGTTTTTGACCCGACATGACCAAGTTTCGAACTTGTCCTAGATTTCATGGAGATAAACATTCTGACAATGTTTCATAAAGATTGGATCAAAACTGTGTCCTCTAGAGCATACACAAGGTTTTTTCTATGATTTGACCTAGTGACCTAGTTTTTGACCCGACGTGATCCAGGTTCAAACTTATCCTAGATATTATAAGGATAAACTTTCTGATTAAGTTTCATGAACTTTGGATCAAAACTGTGCCTTCTAGAGCGTACACAAGGTTTTTCTAAGATTTGACCTAGTGACCTAGTTTTTGTCCCGACATGACCCAGTTTCGAACTTGTCCTAGAATTTATGGAGATAAACATTCTGACAAAGTTTCATAAAGATTGGATCAAAACTGTGTCCTCTAGAGCGTACACAAGGTTTTTCTATGATTTGACCTAGTGACCTAGTTTTAGACCCGACGTGACCCAGTTTCGAACTTGTCCTAGATACTATAAGAATAAACATTCTGACAAAGTTTCATGATTTTTGGATGAAAACTGTGCCCTCTAGAGCGTACACAAGGTTTTTCTAAGATTTGACCTAGTGACCTAGTTTTTGACCCGACATGACCCAGTTTCGAACTTGGCCTAGATTTTATAAAGACTAACATTCTGACAAAGTTTCATAAAGATTGGATCAAAACTGTGGCCGCTAGAGTGTACACAAGCAAAAGTTGACGGACGGACGTCCGGACGTCCGGACGTACGACGGACATCAGGGTATCCCAAAAGCTCACCCTGAGCACTTCGTGCTCAGGCGAGCTAAAAATAGCCTAAAAGAACTAATGAAAGGGATGTAGCTCTAAAAGGAAAAAAGGGAGAGTAACCATTGCTGTACACGACACATCGTTGGGACTTCATCCACATTGCTATGAAGTTTCATGACAATATCCCAAACAGTTATCTAGTTATGGTGCACAAGACTTGCAAGGAAAAAAAATAATCAAAGGGGCATAACTTGGAAACTAGGAAGGGGGAGAAACCATTCTTGTACATGACATGTTGCCCCTAGCTTATACATATGCCGACAAAATTTCATGAAGATATCCCATATGGCAACTGAGTTATGGTGCGCACAAGAATGTTTACAAATGGACGGACAGACAGCGCCACGACATAGTATGTCCCTTTTTACAAAACGGGCATATAAAAATGGCATATTGGCTTCCATTGAAAGTATATCAATTCACCTTGAATAAGCAGCAGCATTGTGCAGTGATGGACCATGTGAAAATGTACTCAACAGCATGTACAAACAGTAAAGACTCAATCAGCCTGGGCAGTAACTCTGATGTTGTAGTAACACTCCTGGAACTTGATAAGTCCACATCAAACAGCAAAGACCGATCAGACTGCATTGATAAGCTGCATACAAGGTGGTACAAGCACTTGATATGGCAGAGCTTCTCATACCCTGGCTCTTCTGATAAAAGGCAAACAGAAATTAAAGCTGAAATACATGTATATTCACTTTTTATTTCCATTCAATGTCTATATATAAACTTAGTAATGCATTTGGCACCAGAGCTGGAGAAAAGGGGAATAACTGGTGATAACTGAGGGATATTTTTTCCTATTTCTTCATTGAAACATGACCCCTCATTAGAAGTTTTAGTGAGACTGTTCTAATGAGTAGTCACAACATATGAGCGGAGACACGACAAAACCAGCATTGTGGCATGTGCACCCAGCGAAGACTAAGATCAGCCTGGGCAATCGCCCAGTCTAAGCAGAGTCTCTGCTGTCAGCATGGAGGTAGCTTAGACTCTTGGCTACCCTTTAAGTGCACAGCAAAGGTTCTGATCAGACTGGGGGGATGCCTGGGCTGATCTGCGTCTTCGCTAGGCGCACATGCCACTTTGTTGGTTTTGTCGTGTCACGGCTCATATGTCTTCAAGCAGAAATAAGACAAATATCAGAGCTATCAACAGATAGTCTACTAAATTCCAGCTCATATTTATTATCTAAACCTAATTTTCATTTCTTTTTAACATGTGCCAGATCGTATTTTCCCCTAACACACACAAGTTTAACACCAGGCACATCTTGTAAACGTCCACCTTCACACAACACAATATTATGTTCTTGTAGATTATGTCCTTCGCCAGGAATATAAGCTACCGATTCTTTACCATTAGTTAAGCGTACTAAAACACATTTTCTATTAGCTGAGTTCGGTTTCTTTGGCTTTCTGATAACAGGTTTCAACACGACTCCACGTAACTGCGGGTTTCCGTCTAAGATACCCAGTGCCTTCTTTTTTCTCTTTGGCCGTGGACCAGATTTATGCATACTTATAAGTGAAGCCATACTTCTGCATGATAGACTGGTTTTGTGATCTGATGAAGCTGAAAGCAGACGCTGACCTGGACTGGTTGATGAGATAGATAACTGTCTAAATTGGCCATCTGGAAAAAAGGTTGAAAATAAGTTAAGCCACATCACACATAAAAAAACCAGCCGGGCTTAACCTTTCAGCACCAAAAAGCAGATGACAAAAGTTGAATCTGCAAAATTTCAGAAACTGTTTTATCCAAGCTTTATCATAATGAAAATTCAAAGAATAGAGGGCAAACAGAGCAGATCCAGATGAGGCGGCTCATCATGAGATGCCTCACTTTGATCTACGATGATCGCAAAATTACCTTTTGTTTTGGCACTTATACATTTCTCAGCCCAGTCTGTGGATGTGCAGTCTAACAAGAGCCTTTGTTTTGTGCCAGAAGATTCCCCAGGGCTAATGTTCTGACAAGATGTCAGATGTGCAGGCTAGACTCAGTCTTTGCTGTTTGCATTCTCAACTTTTAAAATAAACTCTGTGCATTTAGCAATATACAGTCAATCCTCTTCATATTGGCACCTATTAAAACAGCAAATTCTTTATAATGTCAATTTGATTTTCACAGAAGGCTTTATTGTTCAAAATATGTATTCTTTAGGACTTTAGGACATCAAAATTAGTTTAAAGTCATGATTTTTGGGAACAAATGCTGTCATTATAAAGAGGTTCCACTGTAATTTAATCCTGCAAATACAAAATGTACTGGAGAAAGCAAGAATAGGTTCACAGACATAGTAAATTCATATGTTTTTATACAGAAAAGCTATCAATGATGGACCATTCCAATGTAAGAAGATTCACTGCTGATTCACTATTATTATAATAAGTATAGATAATGAAAGAATAGTTTAGAGTTGTATTACAAGCTAGATAACAAAGTTTCAGGACAAGTGACTATTTACAGGTCACTTGTCCTCAGCAGGTGGATGAAAAATGTTTGTTCAGCCCTGTCCGCAACTCTGCAAAAACTTACTCCAATTCTTCGACAAACAGGATGATTCTGTTATCCTTCCAACATTTAATCTCATCAATGACTGACACAACTTGAGTACAGATGTCATCTTCTTTTATATGAGCTAGATAGTGTATTCTTAACCAGTATGCTCTGAAAAATATATGTAAAATTAAGATCAATAGGTGGTACCTTAAAAGTTCTAAAAACTGGGACACATAAAATATTTTACAAAATAGCCCTAGCTTCTTAACCCTAGAAGCGCCAAAAATTAAAATTGTTGAATTGGCAAACAGTGTAGATCCAGATGAGGTGGCTCATAATGAGCCCCCTCATCTGAATCTCCACTGTTTGCCCTCTAGTGTTCGAATTCTCAATATGATATCGCTTGGATGAGACATTTTTTGAAATTCTGCAGACGTATATTTTGTTGTCTGCTTTTTGGCGCATTAAGGGTTAAAATTGAACAATTTAGTTTTTCAATGTAGTAATGCAACAACAATATGCAGATGGAATGGCCAAAAGTGGACGGTTAGAGATGCTTGATTATGTTGCAGGATGTTAGTGGGTTCAAATCTGGGTTCCACCGGCAACTGGAAAACTCTCTGTCAAGTCAGCAGTAAATGGGCACCTTTTTCGAATCAGACAAGGATAAAGGCACTGAAAGAAGTGGGATGGGTTTCACCTTTCATATGCTGTGCCCAAGATATGATGGGCCACTAACCCCCACTAAGTCCACTGGGCTATGGCAGTGCTGGAAACTCACAAGTTTAATGTGGTAGACAAAAGCTTGGCGGGCCTAACTTTCAGTGGCCCAAATTATCCACTACCTAACGTTCCCATTCATTTAGTATTGCCAGAAACATGAATTTGGGCCACTAAAGGTCATATTTTGGAGATTTCTGGTGGCCCGAAACAAAAATTAGGAACATTTGGCCACCGGGCCACTGGCCGTTTCCAGCACTGTATGGGAAACCACCTCTTACTGTTCCTATCCATATCATTGAAATATCCCTGACTAACACATCATGCTATGGGCACTTTGGGAATTATTAATTCATGAATGAATGGCAAAGGTGGAATGGCTTATTAATCAGCTATATGTTATCAGTAAGGCCAAAGTATTTCAATTCTAACATTACAAAGAATAACAAGAGGGCCAAGAGGCCCTGAATCGCTCACCTGACCAAAAAGGTTAAAGGTCAAACAAGGGTCATCATTTAACAAACCTGATAGTTTGCAACCACTTTCAAATGGTTTTGAAGAAGATTTTTGAATATTTTCTATGTATTGCTATGGTTCAAACCCTGGACCCCCTGGGGCAGGGCCATTTTGGACCCTGTGGCCATCATTTGAATAATTTTGGTAAAGGACCACTAGGCAATGCTACATACTAAATTTCAAGCATCTGAGCCAAGTGGTTCTGAAGAAGAATATTTTTGAATATTTTTCTATGGTTCAAACCCAGGACCCCCTAGGGTGGGGCCATTGTAGACCCTGGGGTCATCATTTGAACAAACTTGGTAAAAGACCACTAGGCAAAGCTACATACCAAATGTCAAGCATCTGAGCCTTGCGGTTCTGAAGTAGATGATTTTTTAAAATTTTTCTATGTATTTCTATGGTTCAAACCTGGGACTCCCTGCCCCGGGGCCATTTTGGACCCTGGGGCCACCATTTGAACAAACTTGGTAGAGGACCACTAGGCAATGTAACATACCTAATTTCAAGCATCTGAGGCAAGCAGTTCTGGTGAAGAAGATTTTTAAGTATCTTTTAGTTTCAAACCCAAGACCCCCTGCCGCAGGGCCATTTTGGACCCTGGGACCACCATTTGAACAAATTTGGTAGAGGACCACTAGACAATGCTACATACCAAATTTCAAGCAGCTGAGCTTTGCGGTTCTGAAGTAGATGATTTTTAAGTATTTTTTAGTTCCGAAACCCAAGACCCCCTGCCCCAGGGCCAATTTGGATCCTGGGGCCACCATTTAAACAAACTTGGTAAAGGACCACTAGGCAATGTTCCATACCAAATTTCAAGCATCTGAGCCAAGCAGTTCTGGAGAAGAAGATTTTTAAGTATTTTTATGTTTTGAACCCAAGACCCCCTGCCCCAGGGCCATTTTGGACCCTGGGGCCACCATATGAACAAACTTGGTAGAGCACTACTAGACAATGCTTCATACCAAATTTCAAGCCTCTGAGCCAAGCAGTTCTAGAGAAGAAGATTTTTAAGTATCTTTTAGTTTCAAACCCAAGACCCCCTGCCGCAGGGCCATTTTGGACCCTGGGGCCACCATTTGAACAAACTTGGTAGAGGACCACTAGGCAATGTTACATACCAAGTTTCAAGCATCTGAGCCAAGCAGTTCTGGAGAAGAAGATTTTTAAGTATTTTTTAGTTTCGAACCCAAGACCCCCTGCCCCAGGGCCATTTTGGACCCTGGGGCCACCATTTGAACAAACTTGGTAGAGGACCACTAGACAATGCTTCATACCAAATTTCAAACCTCTGAGCCAAGCAGTTCTGGAGAAGAAGATTTTTAAGTATCTTTTAGTTTCAAACCCAAGACCCCCTGCCCCAGGGCCATTTTGGACCCTGGGGCCACCATTTGAACAAACTTGGTAGAGGACCACTAGGCAATGTTACATACCAAATTTCAAGCATCTGAGCCAAGCGGTTCTGGAGAAGAAGATTTTTAAGTATTTTTTGGTTTCGAACCCGACCCCCTGCCCCAGGGCCATTTTGGACTCTGGGGCCACCATTTGAACAAACTTGGTAGAGGTCTACTAGACAATGCTTCATACCAAATATCAAAGCCCTAGGCCCAGCGGTTTCAGAGAAGATGTCAGCAAATTGTTGACGACGCACGACGGACGACGCACGACGGACACTTGGTGATCACAATAGCTCACCCTGAGCCTAAAGGCTCAGGTGAGCTAAAAATGCATGACTATTGTGACTTTGTTAAAGGAATATTTTTATGTGAACATTGACAAAAGTAAATCTTTACATCCTCTGTCATCAAGGCACAAATTCAAAAGCTGCCAAACTAGTAATGTGATTAATTGAGCCGCAACATGACAAACCCAACAAAGTGGCATGTGCACCAGCGAACACTCAGATCAGCCTGGGCAGCCGCCCAGTCTGATCAGAGTCTTGGCTTTGTGCTTAAAGGGTAGCTATGGGTCTTAGCTAGCTCCATGTGGACAGTGAAGACTCTGATCGGAGAGGTCTTAGCTAGCTATATGTGGACAATGAAGACTCTGGTCAGACTGGGTGGCTGCCCAGGGTGATCTGTGTTTGCTCTGGGAGCACATTCCACTTTGTTTGTTTTGTCATGTCACAGCTCAATTCATGATGCCACTTCCTAGATGCTCAATGGGAAAAATGTTAACGTCAAGCTAGAATATGTGAATATCATCTGTCTGCCTGATACAGAACAGAACTACAGAGATGGCCCTAAAAAGTTGGGAGATGGTCCTCATAATCCTAGATCAAATCCTGGTCCATATTTTCTAAATTTTGTATTAAAGGTATACTCCCTCGTATTTCATTATGAAATAACCACAAAAAAATGAAACGGATTAGTTGTATGCAACACAATTAAGAATTGTGCAAAACATCTTCATCCAAAAAGTCTTTGGTACGGAGGCAGAGATGATATATCATTGCGAACCCTTCTTGAATATTCATGAACATTTCTTCGTCATTAATTAATTGACTCCCACGTGGAATTACAAAGGCGTTTCTGCAAGCAGGCTTTGCATTTTATGAAAAGTGGAGTAAATAACCTTACAATAGCATTAATCTCTAATCCGTGCACGTGAGATCTTTTCAGCCAATAACTGTCCGATGTTGATTAAAGAAAGGGCTGAAAATTATTCATGATATAACTTTTCCCTGATTAACCATGATTACTGGGCGTATCCAGTATTCGTTTTTGGCGGGAATGACGACCCGCTATTCCCGCGTTTTTTATATATTTTCTTAAATTCTCCTACTTCCAGTGACCGGCACAAATGATAAATTTGGTGGATAAAAGTACTTTTACAATAAATCACTTTTATGTCTTTGATACGATTTTTCGTGAGAAATATGAAATTTAATAGAAACATATCAGGGCTTATATCTTTAAAATTTGATAAATAAAATTTTGTTTAAACCAGAACCAAGGTAAGATCAACCTAACTGACATGCCTTGGGCTTTAACAGATTTCAGAATTCTATCAACTGATTGTGATCAAAATTTAATTAGATTTCACAAAAAGAAAATGGTGCTCTAGGAACAAGACAAACATGTGCTGACTGAGCAAGGTCAAGGTCACAACTGTTTATCATTTACTGTCTTTTCTAACTTATACTTTGTTCAGTTAAAATATCACTGGTACATGACAAGCTTACAAATGCCAGTCATGCCTGACTGGTTTAAGCATGCGTTGCCTGATCTTAGTCATTTTGCATAAGGCACCATTTTTCTTTAAAATGAGGTGGATCAATATGAGTGGCATTAGGTAAACAAGTAGCCCAAGGGCAACAACCGCTCACCTGAGTTATAAAATGTAAGCTTCCAGCTCAGGTAAGCTAACAAGTAGCCCAAGGGCAACGACCACTCACCTGAGTTATAAAATGTAAGCTTCCAGCTCAGGTAAGCTAATAAACAGGCTGCAATTCTATAGGATTTGATGACCCCATGGGTGTGGCAAGTTTGGACCCCAGGGGCTTGATTGGCAGGATTTATGTAGAGGACCACTATACACTGTTACTTACTAAATACATAAGCTCTTGGCCTTATGGTTTCATAAAAGAAGATTTTTGAAAGTTCTTTACTATATAGCTCTATATAAACAAACACCCCCCTGGGGTCAAGGTTGGGCGGTAAATTCCACCCCCGGTATTTACCGCTGGAATTTACCGGTATTTACCAGTCTGGAAAATACTCCCAAAGTGGCAAATACTGGTCAATTGAACTTTTTCACCTTTGAATCTTGCTCGAACCAAAACCAAGGTAACTTAAAATAATATATATTCAACCTAAATGACTTAAAGATGTTTTAGTTAATTTTTATACTAAATATGAAGTTAGTTTACCATCATTAAGAATAAAATAATTCACAAATTAAGCAGGCTGAAACAGCCAAATTTTGAAAACATAGATTTAAGACAAAAAAAAAATGACAATTTCACAAGTATGAACAGTATCTTGATTCAATTTTATTATTTGTTCCTAACTCAACAGCAAAACAAAACAGGTAAAAAATTACAGGTAAATTCACCTGTGCATCTGGCCAGTCACCTGTGACACCCAATTTGCAAGACAATGTCTAAATTGTTAAAACAACAAGTTTCAAAACAATACTTATTTAAGGGAGCAGAGTATTGCCTGGGGCAAGAATGGAAAATGGAAAGAATGGAAACAATAAGTTGTCAGAATGGTTATCTGTTTTATACCAAGGTTAGACAATTAGTCAAGGTGAAGTACATAGATGTGTTATTGATATAGCTTGAGCTTTAGTATGGCTCCAGCTCTTGAATACATTATAGCAGTCAGATGATAATTTGTCATAATCAGTCCTAAAACTGAACCATCACACATCATTACCAAACTACTATTCACCATAAGCCAAAAGATCCTATGATGTAGTTGACCAAGACAACAAGACCAGTGCCAGATGTATTGGTTGCAAAACAGTAGTTAGTGCCAAAGCTCCATGACTCCAAGCCCACAGAGAGAAATGTCCAGCTATGAAACAGGCTATTTTTTTCACTAAAACAAAGTTCAAAATTTGACTGACTAGATAAATTATTAAATAAATAAGGAGACACACTTGTTAAACTTCAGAATAAATATTAAGTCAGTTGACCAGTATAACTGAAATACACCGATGGATTTTGAGTGTAGGTTACTGTATAAATTCCAGACTGGTCAATTCAATCAACCAGTATTTGCCGGTATTTTCCAGTATTTGCCGGTATTTACCGGTAAATACCGCTGGCATGGAAAATACTTGTATTTGCCGGCATTTTGCCAACCTTGCCTGGGGTGTGGGCAGTTTGGACCTCAGGTGCTTGATTTGCAGAATATAAGCAGGGGATCACTAGACATTGCTGCATACTAAATATGTAAGCTCTGGGCCTCATGGTTTCAGAGAAAAAGATTTTTTAAGTCTTTCCCATTATAAGTCTATGGGAGCAGCATGGCCAATTTGGACCCCAGGGGGCATGGTTGGCAGGATTTAAGTTGGAGACCACTAAACATTGCCACATATGTACTTAGTAAAGAAGTTAGCTCTGGGCCTCGTGGTTTAAGAGAAGATTTTTTCAGATTTTCCCATTGTTTGTCTATGGGAAATAATGAACCCCCGGGGCGTGGCCAGTTTGAACCCCAGGGGCATGGTTGGCAGGATTTATGTAGGGGACCACTAGACATTGCCGTTTGCTACATATATATGCTCTTGGCCTCATGGTTACAGAAAAGAAGATTTTTTAAAATATTTCTATTGTAATTCTATAGGAGCTTATGACCCCCTGGGCCTGACCAATTTGCACCACAGGGTCATGGTTGGTATGATTTATGTAGAGGACGACTAGACATTGCTACATGCTACATATATATGCTCTGGGCCTCACAGTTTCAAAGAAGAAGATTTTTCAAGATTTTTTCATTGTAAGTTTATGGGAGATTATGACTCTCAGGGCCTGGCCAATTTGGACCCAAGGGGCATGGTTGGCAGGATTTATGTAGGGGACCACTAGACATTGCTTCATGCTACACATATAAGCTCTGGGCCTCATGGTTTCAGAGAAGAATATTTTTTTAAGATTTTCTCTTTGTAAGTCTATAGGAGCTAATGACCCCCTAGAGCGTGGCCAATTTGGGCCCCAGGGGCATGGTTGACAGGAATTATGTAGGGAATCACTAGACATTGGTACATACCAAATATATAAGCTCTTGGCCTCATGGTTTCAGAGAAGAAGATTTTTTTAAGATTTTCCCATTATGAGTCTATGGGAGCTATGACCCCTGAGGAGTGGCCAGTTTGGACCCCAGCGGCTTGGTTGGGAGGATTTATGTAGGGGACCACTAAACATTGCTACATACTATATATATAAGCTCTGGGCCTCATGGTACCAAAGAAGAAGATTTTTGAAGGTTTTTAAGCTATATAGCTATATATAATCAAATGACCCCCTGGGGCGTGGCCAATTTGAGCCCCAGGGGCATGGGCCGCAGGATTTAAGTAGGGGATCACTAGACATTGATACATGCTATATATATAAGCAATGGGCCTCATGGTTTCAGAAAAGAAAATTTTTTAAGATTTTCCCATTGTAAGTCTATGGGAGCTAATGACCCCCGGGGCGTGGCCAATTTGGGCCCCAAGGGCATGGTTGGCAGGATTATGTAGGGGACCACTAGACATTGGTACATACTAAATCTGTAAGCTCTGGGCCTCATGTTTTCAGAGAAGAAGATTAAAAAGACAACTGCCTTATATAAATACTCAAATCAACCTGTGCATCTTTGCAGACAGGTAAGTTTTCATTTTTTAAATATAGATTCCTGAGAATTCATAAACTTTTTATATAATTGGAAAACCCATCAGACTGTACATATGCACAGGTTGATCACAGTCTTTCCTATTTGCAAATGCCATAAGGAACCTTATCAATATGCCAATCATAACTGAGCCACGACAGGACAATACAAAAAAAACGTGACATGTGTGCCACGCATTGACTAGGGTCAGACTGGGCAGCTGCCTAGTCTGTTCAGATCCTTCACTGTCTGCATGGAGGTACTAGCTACCATTTAAGCACACAATGAAGACTGATCAGACTGGGAGCATGCCCAGGCTGATCTGGCTCTTCCTTGGGACTGTTAGTTTTGTCGTGTTGTGGCTCATAGCTACATGTAAACAGTTGATAGCTAAAGGGGAAATAACTTGCTAGCCACTAAAAATAGATGGGTGATATGATTTGATATGCTCGATAAGTTGGAGTGGCTTAGAGGCTTGTTTGGAGCAGACCTATCTACATTGTAATATTCTTCTTGAAGATACACCCCGATGCCGTGTATCATGACAAAGATAAATGTATGACCCCAGAAACAGGACTGTAACAGGACTGCTACAAATTAGAGCACCACACAGCTCTCCATATTGTAGATTTTGATTGATTTGTTGTTTAACGTCCATGGTAAACAGCTATGGTCATGTCGGGACGATCAATTAACCTAACCACATTATTCATGGGCAGGCTTAGACCTCTTAAGCGGTTAACCAGTACTAAAAGTACTTATTACATGTATTACTAAATATAGTAACAAATATATTGGATACGCAGTCCAATATGGCTTGTGATTCCTTTCCTCATATCTGCCCGCTCGTGCAGAGCCATATCGGCCCGCTCGTGCAGCCATATCAGCCCGCTCATTCAAAAACAAGATGGCAGAACGCAAACTAGAACAGCTGCTGATTTAGGGCTTGAGTGACTGGATTTATTGATGTGGGGGAGAAAAGACCAACAGGCAACTGCTAAACGGCTGAGAAAAGTTTGTGGAAAAATCTCAAAAATCCCAAATAGAATCGTAAACACGATGTAACAGTCTTTACAGACTCAGACAGTAGGAACAATCCTCCACAATGAAATTGAAATGCATATTGTAAGTTTTCATTTTCTCTGTCTCTCTTTCGAAGAATTTGCATTCTTTGAAATCATCTTTGAATCTTTGTTTGAAAATGATAGCATAATGACGTCATGTTATTGAAGGGCGTCAGCACGGCGGCGATGTGTGCGCGCGTACTTTGCAACGTAACATAACGCCAAAAACAATCGAGTTGACGTCCAACATAGTTTTGTTTGTTTCAGTCAGTATAATGATTTAGGGGAAAATGCAGTATACATGTAATAAAAAGGTTACAACATGTCTAGTGTCACATTGCCAGGCATATCGGCCCGGCAGCTCAATATTGGCCCTCGGGCCAATATGGAGCTGTCCAGGCCGATATGCCTGGCAACGCGACACTAGACATGTAATAACCTCTAAATACTTTCGCCAGTAAAAAAAATAAAAAATAATAATAACTGCTGTTCTTAAATCAGCGGAAGGAGAAACAAAAGTATGTGGTCACTGATGAATTGTTTCTTATGCTTGGTTATTTAAAAGGATTTGTTCAAGCAAACATGCAAGCTGTCATTTTGATACGAAAGAACAATGATCCCAATGAATTATAAATATTACAAGAAAGTAGTGACTGGTGACTCAGGCCTGGGTCCTCGTCGTGGTGCTTATGTGCACTCATAAGGCTGTGCAACGTTTCTGACTAGTTTCGTCAGATTATTCTGACTCCTCAGAGATTTTCGTGTTTGAAATAGCCTGTTGCTGGCTTGTTTATATTGTCCCGCGCGCCGCTCATGTGATCCGCACCGAAAACGGCGCTCCATGTCACGTGAGCGGCCCAAGGCTGCTCTAAATGGCTCCGAATTAGCACGTGAGTGGTGCTCACTTGGGTCACGTGAGCGGCCCCATTGTTGTGTGAGCGGCCATAAGCCTCCCACGTGAGCGGCGCTGGGCCGACCACATGAGAGGTACCGCCGATAACTCGAGCAGTGCCGAATTGGCACCGACACGTGATCGGCGCCGTTGATCACGTGAGCGGGGCGTGACCGCTCACACAACATGGATTTACTGTTCTGTAGACAAACTATTCTTCGTAGCAATGTCATCTTTTTTGACGTTTTTTTTTGTGGTTGCAACAGGAGGTAATATTACAATATTGTCTCTCCTGGTGCATATAAGCTTTGAAAGAGTTTACTTGTGTCTTATTATAGTATTTGGTGACATCTTTTTTGATTGTTTTACGGGGAAACAATAAACTAAAGAATGCTGGGTAACAGTTTATTATTTAACATTGATGTGGCGGCTTTGTGTCTATATAGGCTTCTTCTTTGAGCGTATGTTCGCTTGCATCAACCTCCTTCTAAGGGAATGTATAGAAAGAAACATCACACTACCTGAGTTAACAAGAACAAGACAGTAGCGACTTTCTAAGGGAATGTATAGAAAGAAACATCACACTACCTGAGTTAACAAGAACAAGACAGTAGCGACTTTCTAAGGGAATGTATAGAAAGAAACATCACACTACCTGATTCACCTACTCTACAAAGATACTAGGGGTTATCTGTCGAAGTTAACAAGAACAAGACAGTAGCGACTTTCTAGGGGAATGTATAGAAAGAAACATCACACTACCTGGCCTTACGATCAACGGCCTATTCGTGCCAAAGACGACACCGACTTTACCAAAGCTTGGTATGACATACTCTCAGATTCTTCGAGAAAACTCACTCAAAACCACGCGGGCAAAAAAGGCCTGACGCAACAAAAAACAAGTACATGATTGTACTACGATAAATTGTAAATACTGCACATGATAGAAACAAATCTAAAGTGTTCACTAATACGTGCACATAGTACAATTATAAATTCGCTCTGAGAGGACACTGCACAACAAGAAATGTTGTCTATTTAATAACATGCAAACTTTGCAAACAACAAGACGTCGGTGAAACTAATAGAAATACAAAGGTCAGAATGATAGAGCACCAACGTGACACCCGCAATAAAAGGGACACACCGGTCGCTAATCATTTTAACCTAACAACTACTCCCTACAACATATGAAATTTCAGATTGTTGAAATTTTAGCATCAGACCCTGACAGTGAATAAAGCACTGCCGTCCGTCGGAGAAAGGAGCTCCACTGAGTCTATCAGCTCCACATACTACGATTGTCCGAATAGGATCAATGTTCAAGGGTAAAGCCGGAGTTTTCCAGTCACTCCAAATTTTTGAATTATAAATATTAGTTGCATTATGAATTCTATATCAAGATTTCTTGTTATCACTTTGAATCAAGATAAATTAAACTAGAAAATTGTGTCTGTAAGACACTAATGATGCCCCCGTGCAGCGCCTGTCACAGGACATGTGTAAATCCCTAAAGCACCTTTCAAGCACAAATGCTATTTACAAAGAATCCACTGAAAACATTTCACAAACTTTATACCCTATAGTGCAAAATGCAGCCCAAAATGACTAAGTTTAAAAGGCCATAATATTTTCAGAATTATTTTTTCCTATCATAACTAACATGTACATCTTCAATGTGTCCACAACAAGTCTCCAATGTCCGAAAAACAGCCAATGAAAATTGTGGGAGGAGTTGATTACACAAAGTACTTACCCTACAATGCAAACATATGCCTAAAATGACTAAGTTCAAAAGGCTATAATTCTGTCAAAATCAATTCTTGCTCCAACAAAAATCCACATGCACATCTCAAATATGTCCATAACATGTAAGCAAAGTTTAGAAAAGATCGATTGAAAACTGAGGGAGGAGTTGATTACACAAACTCCCCACCCTACAAATGTAAAAATTTGCCTAAAATGACTAAGTTCAAAAGGCCGTAATTCTGTCAAAATCAATTCTAGTTCAAACTAAAAAACCCACATGCACATCTTCAATATGTCCACAACATGTATGCATGGTTTGAAAAAGATCCATTGAAAACTGTGGGAGGAGTTGATTACACAAACTACACACCCTACAATGCAAAACTTTGCCTAAAAAGACTAAGTTCAAAAGGCTGTAATTCTGTCAAAATTAATTCTAACTCCAACAAAAACCCACATGCACATCTTCAATATGTCCACAACATGTATGCAAGGTTTGAAAAAGATCCATTGAAAACTGTGGGAGGAGTTGATTACACAAACTGCATACCCTACAATGCAAAAATTTGCCTAAAATGACTAAGTTCAAAAGGCCGTAATTATGTCAAAATTAAATCTAGCTCCAACGAAAACCCACATGCACATCTTCAGTATGTCCACAACATGTATGTGAAGTTTGAAAAAGATCCACTGAAAACTGAGGGAGGAGTTGATTACACAAACTCTATACCGTAAAGTGTGACGAACGGACGGACAGACAGACGGACAGACAGGAGCAAATCTTAATGCCCCCTGACTATCGTCACGGGGGCATAAAAAAAAGTAATGGAAAATTGGTATTATGCATCAGCAATAAGCATACGGTACACAAGGCTAAACTTTACAACACTAGTCTGAACAAAAAGATTTCCACATTTTGCACATTTCATGTGCAACTATTTGTCTGAAACCAGGATAATTTGGTCCAAACCTGGGAAGAAAATGTATGAACACACAATTTTATAATTAAACTAGAAAATTGTGTCTGTAAGACACTAATGATGCCCCCGTGCAGCGCCTGTCACAGGACATGTGTACATCCCTAAAGCACCTTTCAAGCACAAATGCTATTTACAAAGAATCCACTGAAAACATTTCACAAACTTTATACCCTGTAGTGCAAAATGCAGCCCAAAATGACTAAGTTTAAAAGGCCATAATTCCTTCAGAATTATTTTTTTCCTATCATAACCAACATGCACATCTTCACTGTGTCCACAACAAGTCTCCAATGTCTGAAAAACAGCAAATGAAAATTGTGGGAGGAGTTGATTACACAAAGTACTTACCCTACAATGCAAACATATGCCTAAAATGACTAAGTTCAAAAGGCAGTAATTCTGTCAAAATTAATTCTAGCTCCAACAAAAACCCACATGCACATCTTCAATATGTCCACAACATGTATGTGAAGTTTGAAAAAGATCCACTGAAAACTGAGGGAGGAGTTGATTACACAAACTCCTCACCCTACAAATGTAAAAATTTGCCTAAAATGACTAAGTTCAAAAGGCCATAATTCTGTCAAAATCAATTCTAGTTCCAACAAAAACCCACATGCACATCTTCAATATGTCCACAACATGTATGCAAGGTTTGAAAAAGATCCATTGAAAACTGTGGGAGGAGTTGATTACACAAACTACATACCCTACAATGCAAAAATTTGCCTAAAATGACTAAGTTCAAAAGGCCGTAATTCTAACAAAATTAATTCTAGCTCCAATAAAAACCCACATGCACATCTTCAATATGTCCACAACATGTACGCAAGGTTTGAAAAAGATCCATTGTAAACTGTGGGAGTAGTTGATTACACAAGCTGCATACCCTACAATGCAAAAATTTGCCTAACATGTATGCAAGGTTTGAAAAAGATCCATTGAAAACTGTGGGAGGAGTTGATTACACAAACTACATACCCTACAATGCAAAAATTTGCCTAAAATGACTAAGTTCAAAAGGCCGTAATTCTGACAAAATTAATTCTAGCTCCAACAAAAACCCACATGCACATCTTCAATATGTCAACAACATGTATGTGAAGTTTGAAAAAGATCCACTGAAAACTGTGGGAGGAGTTGATTACACAAACTCTATACCGTAAAGTGTGACGAACGGACGGACAGACTGACGGATGGACGGACGGACAGACAGGAGCAAATCTTAATGCCCCCTGACTATCGTCACGGGGCCATAAAAATCATTTTGTAGTGAAATAGGCCAGAATTTTTCACTTTTGTTGAATTCAGTGTCAAGTCAGAATGTCCACTATATTTTCCAATTCTTAAGGCTAAAAACAGAGTTTTTAGAAAACTAAATGGCTTAAACGAGTGCTTGTTGATTCCAAAATGACAACTCTCATGTTTGCTTCAATAAATCTTTAAAATAAACTAGCATAACAACTCACTTATCAGAAAAATCAAGTAATTTCGAAAATAAGCAGGTGTATCAATCAAAAAATGCTTTTCTGCAAAAAATTCCCTGACGAAAATTTTATCTGATCACACCTATAAATTCCTATCATCTAAAGTAACAATTCAGTCATAAAAGAATTTTGCAATTTTCAATGATGGGCATACACAGAGCTCAAAATACACATTTCAGTGCATTTTGGTAGATCAATTGATCTAAAAGAGACCAATTGATCTACTGTAGATCAATTGAAGCTTGTCCCCAACCTGATCTGCACACATCAATGGCATAAAACGACAATCGTTCTAATAGTCCTTTAAAGAACCAGGAACCAGACACACTTCTGTTGATTCGAAAATGCCGAGTGAGATGCCTTTAGTTTATACTATTTATACTCATAACGTTGGATTCTGTAATCAGGCGCCTATGCCCCAAATTTGATAAAGCCTAAAAGTAACCAGGGTGTGCACTGGGCCCCAGAAAACGAGACACATCAAGTCGCCTTCCAGCTAAAGCCCAGCGACTTCTAAAGAAACAAGGCGAAGTGGGAAGTTTGTAATTTTTTCAGGTCCTATCGGACTTAAAACGCAAAACTTAAAGTACAAGTTATGACCTTGTCAGTAATTTTGTACCCGGCCCAATTTGTAATAAATTTCCACATCAGCCCTGACTGATCGTTGTTCATTCATGTACGTTTAATGTGAGCACAGAAGACTCCGATAAGACTGTGTGGACTTGCAGGCTGATCTATGTCAGTTTTTCTTTGAATACGTATCAAGTATCTTTCTTCCTGACACACCTGTACAAATCTGCAAGTGCCACCGATCGATATCAGTGTCTAGCAGTGTCTTTGAAGTCTGCTTACGATCAGTGTGTTCCGACACAGAATGTACTAATGAAGTCTCTGACAGCTTGCGCATTTGCAGAGACTGTTCAGAGTGTACGTCTTGGCTAGATCCATAGATATTGCTGCGAAAAGACAAGATTCTGATAGCGCTGATATGCAGGCTGATCCGAGTCTTTTTCGTCTATTATATAACTTCCGCCGATCCATAGCTTGTTTGTACGGAAAAACTTTGATCAGAAGTCGCGATTTCGGCCGTCGGCTCAATGCCTGTCTGAGTTTTCTCAAGTTAATTCTACACCAGCACCGTACATAGTGCAGTCTAGTTGTATATTGAAACAAAATCTGACCATTAGGACAAGACTGCGCAGGCTGCTTTGGACGTTTGCCAACCCACAATGCCAAACGTGTGGAAGCGATCTCACCGCTCTGAAGGCTACTTTCAAAAGGTACTTAACAGCGTGTGCATACGACGCAGATTAGCATGCACACTTGCAAAGTCTGATGAAAGCTAACTCGATGAACAATCTATTAAAGAAAGACTCTGATAAACTTCAGTTTCAGATGGCGTAAGGTCTTATTTTTCCCGACACATAGAAAATATTTTAAGTCACAGCGGACAGTCGCTGCATGGGAAGTCCGGTGAACTCATGACCCGCACCACATAAAATGTATCTTATGGAACATGTGAAGAGTGCAGACTGATAAGCTTCTTCGAAAGTATTCGCTTTTCAAAGGGTAACGGTGACGCTCATTTCACAAAGACCTTATTAGCGGTCAGGAAACGCCAATCGCATTACAATATTGCGCAGGCTGATACGAGTCTATGCTATCAGCGTAAAACTGGGTTAAGATACATTCTCCCATCTCTGGGTTCAATCTGACACATTGAGTTGCACGTGTCAGAGGCGACATCCTTTGATCTGAAACTGAAATCAACCAGTGGGATTAGACAAACGTGTCTGACCTATTAACGTGCAATGGTTACCGTCTTTGACCGTTGCACTAACGGTTTTACGCTCGGTAATCGGGATTGCATTGATCTATGCGTAACTCGCACTGGTCGCCAATTTTCGCATGTTTTTTTTTTTTTGAAACATGAGATTGTTCATTTGCCGGTTCATCCCCAAACAATACTGAGTATGTGACAACAACATAGATTACGATTCGACAAGAATGAGTAAGTCTCGGGTAATGCATTTGCGAAAAGTGCAGCCCGGCGTCGGGGTTACTCTGTTCGCAGAGCTTTCGCAATCATAAAATTCTATGATCATCGATGTAGATCATAACCTGACGCGCTGTCCTGCACTTGTCTACACGGCCAGCATTAACATTCTGAACTTCGAAGAATGTGACGATCATTACAAGCCTGCCTAAGTGAGTACTGTCTTGTCATATATACTCTGCTCGTTATCGCCCTAGTTGAAAGATAAGAAAATTTATACCATAACGTAAGAAATCAATAAAGACCATGATCAGAATGCGCTTTACACCTGCCACTAAAGCAGATGGATAGTCAGCTAAATGTAGCGGGATCAAAGCTCTTTCGCTCGTCACTTAGTGGATTAAATGTACTACCTTGGCTTTGCCGTGGTGATAATTTTACCGACTTGATGTCGGCAACACCTATCGAGATCAAAGCTCAATCAGGGTCGGTGATGCGATTAACGCTGATAAATGAAAGGGGGCTTTGTTAATTGGCGTTGAAATTTGATGTACTGGCGCCAGTAATTCTGACAAATTATTGATCTTACGACCCAGAAAAACAGCGTGACTCAAACTTCGCTTTTCAGGAAACCCAGGGCGAAGTTTTTAACCCCAAGGCGAAGTTATCGCCCAACTTCGCCTGCAATGCACACCCTGAGTAACCTTGTACCTTTGCACCGTTTTAATTTTATTTATTTTTCGGCGTATTGGATAACCGCCATACAATTTTACGTCACCAAAAAAAAGCATTAAAACCTTTCTTTTAAAATAAAATTCATTGTAACCTTTACCACAGGTACATTTTATCTAAAAGTAGTTTTTCGTGGTCCTTTTTACGCCAGGTTCTGTACTGGTGTAACAGTTTACTTCGACACCGTTTCAGGGATTTTCTCTATAGGGATCCTTCACAGAAATAAAAGAATATTTTTTTTATTCTTTAATATATGATAATTGCAATGTTACAATCTATATTTAATTTATTGCTTATATTATAATATGTTTGACTGATATAAAATAAGGCGTTTTTGATATGTTTTTAATTGGTTTTAAAAGTATTTAGAAAGTTTTTAATGTCTACTCCCTTGAGAAGTGGGGGAAATCCCTTTACCACGTGACAGGTTTGTGTACAACAAATGGTCAGTGTGACACGTTTCTGTCAATGGGAAATCTGACATAATAGTATCATAGTTCAGCAAGGATGACAGCTCAGCAAAAGGAGAAGAGCATTGCTACTCTAGCTGCAATGCAATTTGCAGCTGGAGGATGTGCAGGTAAATGCTTTAGACCTGATGAATTTTGTAAATAATGACAATGACAATGACAATGGATTTATTCCAATTAATTAGAAAAATTGTTGTAAATAGGTAACTGTTCATTGCATCCAATCCACCCATGTCCATGATCAAGGACTGGGACGGGTACCGGAGTTCGGTTCGGGTTGACCAATTACCCGGGTACGTATATACTACCAGTTACCCGAATGCTCATTATTACTTAATGTATGAGCCGCGACAGGAGAAAACCAACAAGGTGGTTGTGGACCCAGCACAGACTGGGATTAGAGCAACGAAATTGCACTCCGAGTATTGTTTTTTTTTATTTTGTCTTTTTCTGAAATACCCGCGGAGACCAGTCAAAAAATAAAATCGGAGTTACGTCAAGTTATTAGACTAAGACTCGGATCAGCATTGGCATCCATCAGGTCTGAACAGAGTCTTTGCTAAACACTTAAAGGGTAGCTGAGGGTCTCAGCTACCTTTATGGGGACAGCGAAGATTCTGATCAGAATGGGCAGATGCCCAGGCTGATCTGAGTCTGCGCTGGGCAAACAACCACTTTGTTGGTTTTGTCATGTCACAGCTCATATAAATATTCTCTTTCAATAGATTTCCAAGCAAATACAGCAAAGCTAGGTGACTCAGGTGACTGTCAGACTTACATACATCTATTGCCAAACTGTTTCTTAGTATATTAATAATATTATAATGGATATTTCTACATTTTCATACTCTTCCCAAGCACACATGTGTATTTTACATAAACCTTATTACCTGATTTGAGCTAAACATATTCTTACAGTGGACATGCTAAAAATGCTTTGATAAAAGGTACCTGCGGGTAACAGGTCCTCGGGTACCCAGGTACAAAATCTATACATGTCCTAGTCCTACCATCCATCCTTTATCATCCATTTATCTATCCTGATTCTCAGCCAGCAGACTGTTCTTTACTTACAACCTCAATGTTACTATCTTGTTTAAAATTGTATCTATCAGTCAACCATATGACTTGGTAAGTGCAGCCCCTTCCTTGTGCCTCTAAGCCTTAATTCGCAGACCCTTTCACCATTTTTAGGTTGTGTGAATGGTCAGAGTACATGAGCAGTCAAAAATCCCGAATTTGCCCTGACGGGACAGTTGTGGCATTTATGTCACTGATAAAAATATATTTTACCATATGAAAACAGCATTTTTCTTATCTGCTGCATGTTTTAACCTATACAATCCAAAATAACAATATTCAATGAATTCTAAACATGTTTTGATGACATGTTGAAAAGTTGAGCTAACTTTCTGAAAACTAGTTATAACATACAGTCATTGTATAGAACATAGTTATAACATACAGTCATTGTATAGAAATTGTTGCTATATGTTAGTGTGTTGTTATTGTAATGTCTACATGTGGTATGTGCCTATATGTCTTTCAATCGAATGTATGTATTTTTTTATGCCCCCGTGACGATAGTCAGGGGGCATTAAGATTTGCTCCTGTCTGCCCGTCCGTCCGCCCATCCATCTGTCTGTCCGTCTGTCCGTTCGTCACACTTTACGGTATAGAGTTTGTGTGATCAACTCCTCCCACAGTTTTCAGTGGATCTTTTTCAAACTTTGCATACATGTTGTGGACATATTGAAGATGTGCATGTGGGTTTTTTTGGAGCTAGAATTAATTTTGACAGAATTACGGCCTTTTGAACTTAGTCATTTTAGGCAAATTTCTGCATCGTAGGGTATGCAGTTTGTGTAATCAACTCCTCCCACAGTTTTCAATGGATCTTTTTCAAACCTTGCATACATGTTGTGGACATATTGAAGATGTGCATGTGGGTTTTTGTTGGAGCTAGAATTAATTTTGACAGAATTACGGCCTTTTGAACGTAGTCATTTTAGGCAAATTTTTGCATTGTAGGGTATGCAGTTTGTGAAATCAACTCCTCCCACAGTTTTCAATGGATCTTTTTCAAACCTTGCATACATGTTGTGGACATATTGAAGATGTGCATGTGGGTTTTTGTTGGAGCTAGAATTAATTTTGACAGAATTACGGCCTTTTGAACTTAGTCATTTTAGGCAAATTTTTGCATTGTAGGGTATGTAGTTTGTGTAATCAACTCCTCCCACAGTTTTCAATGGATCTTTTTCAAACCTTGCATACATGTTGTTGACATATTGAAGATATGCATGTGGGTTTTTGTTGGAACTAGAATTTATCTTGACAGAATTACGGCATTTTGAACTTAGTCATTTTAGGCAAATTTTTACATTTGTAGGGTGAGGAGTTTGTGTAATCAACTCCTCCCTCAGTTTTCAATCGATCTTTTCCAAACTTTGCATACATGTTATGGACATATTGGAGATATGCATGTGGATTTTTGTTGGAGCTAGAATGGATTTTGACAGAATTATAGCCTTTTGAACTTAGTCATTTTAGGCATATGTTTGCATTGTAGGGTAAGTACTTTGTGTAATCAACTCCTCCCACAATTTTCATTGGCTGTTTTTCAGACATTGGAGACTTGTTGTGGACACAGTGAAGATGTGCATGTTGGTTATGATAGGAAAAAAATAATTCTGAAGGAATTATGGCCTTTTAAACTGAGCCATTTTGGGCTGCATTTTGCACTGTAGGGTATAAAGTTTGTGAAATGTTTTCAGTGGATTCTTTGTAAATAGCATTTGTGCTTGAAAGGTGCTTTAGGGATGTGCACAATGTCCTGTGACAGGCGCTGCACGGGGGCATCATTAGTGTCTTACAGACACAATTTTCTAGTTTTTAGCTCACCTGAGCCGAAGGCTCACAGGTGAGCTTATAGTATAGGCAGGCATCCGTCGTCCGTCCGTCGTCCGTCCGTCCGTCAATATTTTCAAACGACATCTCCTCTGAAACTACAAGGCCCATTGTTACCAAATTTCATATATAGCATCTATAGGCAGGGGGAACCAATAATACTGTTTTTTATCCAAATCGTTTCAGAACTTTGGTTGCTATGGCAACTTAAAGTTTCCATTGACTTGTATGGGAAAAATGGAAAATTTGCATTTATTGCTATGTCACTGCAGATATTTTGACAAAACTTTTACAGAAATGTTCCTTGAGTATTCCTCTATCAACCAAATGAACTTTATGTAAATTGCACAATTTGGCTGGTTGCCATGGCAACCGAATGGTTAAAAAATAGAAAAAATATTCAAAAATCATCTCCTCAGAAACTATGCTACCAATAAAGCTCAAACTTCACAGAAAGGATCTTAGTACTAGCTTCTATAAAAGTACTGTTTTTCTTGGCAATTGCTCTAGCAGTTTGGTTGCTATGGGAACTGAAAGTTGCCAATGACTTATAATGGCAAAATGGAAAATTTGCATTTATTGCTATGTCACTGCAGATATTTTGACAAAACTTTTACAGAAATGTTCCTTGAGTATTCCTCTATCAACCACATGAACTTTATGTAAATTGCACAATTTGGCTGGTTGCCATGGCAACCGAATGGTTAAAGAATAGAAAAAATATTCAAAAATCATCTCCTCAGAAACTATGCAACCAATAAAGCTCAAACTTCTCAGAAAGGATCTTAGTACTAGCTTCTATAAAAGTACTGTTTTTCTTGGCAATTGCTCTAGCAGTTTGGTTGCTATGGGAACTGAAAGTTGCCATTGACTTATAATGGCAAAATGGAAAATTTGCATTTATTGCTATGCCAATGCGGATATTTTGACAAAACTTTCATAGAAATGTACCTTGAGTAGTCTTTAACCAGCCATGTTAAATTTATGCAAATTGCGCAATTTGGCTGGTTGCCATTGCAACTGAATGGTTAAAAATAGAAAAATATTAAAAAATCATCTTCGCAGAAACTGTGTGGCCCAATAAAGCTCAAACTTTACAGAAAGAACCTTAGAACTAGCCTCTATAGAATTATTGTTTTTCATGGCAATTGCTCCAGCAGTTTGGTTGCTATGGCAACAAAGAGTTTCCATTGACTTATAATGAGGAAAATGGAAATTGGCAATTTTCGCTGTCTAACTAACTGCAGTTATTTAAAAAAATTTCTACAGAAATGTTTCTTGAGTAGTCCTCTACGATTCATATGAATTTTCTCCAAATCGCTGAATTTGATTGGTTGCCATGGCAAAATATAGTGTAAATTTCGAAAAAAAAAAAAAAAAAAAAAAATCTTCTGCTCAGAAGCCATATAGGGGATGAAGCTGATATTGTGCAAACATGTTGATGACAGTAGTTTCTACATAAATTTTATTCTTTTTCTTCCAATCCCATAAGAACTTTGGTTGCTATGGCGACTTATAGTTTCCATTGACTCATAATGGGAAAAGTGAAGCCATGAGGGGGATGAAGCTGATACTTAGCACACATATTAATAATTTTAACCTCTACCTAAAGTATGTTTTATATTATCATTGCCCATGTGAATTTGTTGCTATGGCAACTTAAAGTTTCCATAGACTTATAATGAGGAAAGTGGACATTTGCTATTTATTTCTGTGTTACTGCAGATATTTTGACAAAAATTCACAGAAATTTTCCTGGAGTAGTCCTCTACCAGCCATATGAATTTTTCCAATTACCCGATTTTGATTGGTTGCCATTGCGGCTGAAAGGCCAAATTTTCACTTTTTTTTTTTGCCAAAGATCTTCTGAGAAGCCATTAATGGGGGATAAAGCTTATTTTTTTTGCATAAATGTTTGTGATATTATCCTCTACATAAATGGTGTTTTTTATTGCTGTTGTGCATGGTGTTTTGTTGCTGTAACCTCAGTGCCTCAGTGCTCAGGTGAGCGATATAGGGCCATTGGCCCTCTGGTTTTATATACCTGCAAGGGTCCTTGATTGGAAATAAACAATATTCAATTCAATTCATACATCTGTCAGATCTTCCAGTGGGTGAATGACTTTAGGATTATCCGTGACTCAAGTTTTCTACAAGACTCATACTTGCCAGACAGATGAAGATATACATCTACTAGAACATCCTACTGTTTTGCCTTTAGCACAGAAAGACATAAATATTTATTGGCACATAAAATCATAGGGGATAAGAAGAACAGAAAGTGTAAGGATGGTCCCACATAGAGGTTTCAGATTTTAAAAGCACATTTGAGAAGCTGCTTTTAAACCCATATACATACATGAACTGTGAATATTTTAGAACTACAAACTATATATTTTATTGAATCTTAACATTATAATGGGAAATTTTTACCGATAATTGTTTTATTACAAGAGGTTCCTCAACACTGAGGGGAGAAATAACAAGGACAAGATGGGTCAGTATCAGTCCTGTCGCCAAAATATGAGCCGCAACACGACAAAACCAACAATGTGGTTGTGCGCCCAGCGCAGACTCAGTTCAGCCTGGGCATCTGCCCAGTCTAATCAGAGTCTCTGCTGTCCACATGGAGGTAGCTTAGACCCTTAGCTACCCTTTGAGCACTTAACAAAGAGTCTGATCAAACTAGGCGGATGCCCAGGCTGATCTGAGTCTGGACTGGGTGCACAACCTTTTCGTTGGTTTTGTCGTGTCGCGGCTCATATATTGCTGTTAGAGGGTATGCTTACTCAGTCGCTGGAACAAATGCTTCAGCCTACACCACTGATGTAGCCATAAAATCAGTTAATCTCTCAGCTGTCATTTCTCTGGTTTAACAGGCTATTATTTTTCAGAGATGCTTAACAGGTGTTCTCAACAGTACACTCACTGCATGCTGAAAATCCTTGGTAAACACATGTCCAGCAGATAAATGAAATTCATACCAGAATTTGATCAGTGTTTCCCCAATTTTTTAGGAGTTTGAAACTGTGATTGAAGATGTAATTTTGTGTGCAAAAACTCATAATTGTTGGAAAGATTATATGCATGTACTTTTTCATAATCTCAGCTCCACAAATTTCGTTCTGGTGTTTATCAGAAGCCATACCACAGTCCTGCAAAATGTGACATGGATTATTCCCATACCAAGGACAGAATGGCAAGTGTTTGCATGCATGCACTCATTACGAGTGTTGATTATTTATTCTTTCCAATGTGTTTTGATTTCTGGTAGTAAGCAAACAGCAATTAACCCATTTCAGCTTCCCCTTTCGAAAGAAGACCCTGATCAGACAGCACCTGTTCCGGTCTGCACTGTTTTAGCAAATACAATCCAAATGAAATACAAAACGGATGTAAAACCATTAAAGTGGTGATTTGTGGTTAATACAACAATCTGAAATAACCTGTCTCCCTGAAAGTAATTTGTGTTGTTGAGTGAGTGAGTGAGTGAGTGAGCTCGGGTTTAATGTCCCACCTACAACTTGGTCATATGGAGACGGGACCTCGGTTTAAAGTCTCATCCGAAAGACTGGAGAAATGAGGGATCGCTCTTGCGATCCCTGGATTGGTAGTCCAGCGTGTTATCCACTACACTACCGCCGCTCCTATGTTTCTTGTTCTCTACGAGAGACATGCTGTTTCAAAAAAAAAGGTTTTATATGGAAAGATCAAGGGTAATTTTCTGCGCAGAAAACTACAAAAATAGCCTCATTATTGACATGAACTTAGCTTTGAAGGTACTTTAATGCATTAAAAAGACCGTCCTTGTAATTATTTGTTCCAACTTTTTCTCAAATTGTAAGAGAGACCAGATGAAAACAGTAGCTTTTTCTCAAATGTCTGACCATGTATATGGTGTATATATACTGGATACATTCATTAAATACAGGGTGGGCCGTTATACTTTTATCATACTTACAGTATAAATACTACATTACTTAGACCAAGAAAGGTGTGTAAGTGAAATTGTTCAACCTTAAAATAGCCTCTACAGCGTGTTTGACAAATATTTGGGCACAGGCAACATTTTGTATCTGCGCAGCCTGATAATGTGTGAATAAACTGGAAAAAATAATTGCTTGGACGCTCTTATTAATGCATTAAAGAACCTGCAGAACTTATGATATTTTTAATAACTATGGTTATTTTTTCGATTTCTGCGCACAAAATTACCCTTTGATCTTTGATTGTGATTATCACCACCATTAATTTGAAATGGTCTCTCTAAATTGTAAAGGGTGGACCAGTCCACCAGTCAAATATATACTGTGAGTATGATATAGGTATAACTGACCTACCTGTATTAATGAATGCAATCACTATACATGCACTTATATACATGGTCAGACATTTGAGAAAAAGCTACTGTTTTTATCTGGTCTACCTTACAATTTGAGAAAGAGTTGGAACAAATAATTGCTAGGACGCTCTATTTAATGGATCAAAGTATCTTCAGAGCTAAGTACATTTTCAAGAACGGATTTAATTTTTCAGATTTCTGCGCAGAAAATTACCCTTTGATCTTTTCATATAAAAACACCTTTTTAAACAGCATGTCCCTCTATTTTGTATTCTAAACTGTAAAGAACAACAAAAATAAGAAATCTGCTAACTTTCAGGGAGATACAATAACTTTTAATGGTTTTATTGAGATTTTTGTAAATATACCATAAATCACGAGAACGAGAAAAACCTATCGGCGTCCGAGGGTGGGTCATGAAAAAGTATGTGGATATCCTGAAAGTTCCGCACCTCCCTCTCTCCCCTCCCCACTATCGGCGTCAGAGGATGGGTCATAAAAAAGTATGTGGATATCCTGAAAGTTCCTCACCTCCCTCTCTTCCTTCCCCACTATCGGCGTCAGAGGGTGGGTCATGAAAAAGTATGTGGATATCCTGAAAGTTCTTCACCTCCCCCTCTCTCTTTCTCTCCCCCTCCCCTACCCCCCCCCTTCCCCCCCCCCCCCCCCCCCCCCCCCCCCCCCCCCCCCCAACCACCACCATCTGATAATGACCATTCCCCAAATATGCATTTTTTATGCCCCCGAAGGAACTTCGGGTGGCATATTAAAATCGCACCGTCCGTCCGACTGTCCGTCCGTCCGTCCGTCCGTTACAAATCGTGTCTCAGCGATAACTTTAATACTACTGAAGCAAATTTGATGAAACTTCACGGAAAGATATAGCATAATGTGAAAGTGTGTCGCGCGCATGACTCAGGTCCCTATGCCCAAGGTCAAGGCCACAATTAGGTCAAAGGTCAAATTGTGTCTCAAAATCGTGTCTCGGCGATAATTTTAAAACTACTGAAGCAAATTTGATGAAACTTCACAGAAAGATAAAGCATAATGAGAAGGCGTGTCCCGCACAAGGCTTAGTTCCCTACGCCCAAGGTCAAGGCCGCAATTGGGTCAAAAGTCAGATTGGGTCTCAGCAATGACTTATAAACTACTGAATCAAATTTAATGAAACTTCACAGAAAGATGAAACATAATGAGAAGGTGTGTCGCACATAAGATCTGGGTTGCCAGGCTCAAGGTCAAGGTCACAATTAGGAGTCAAAGGTCAAATCTCGCCTCTGTGATAACTTAAAACCTGCTGAAGCGAATGTCGTCAAACTTCACCGAAAGGTAAACCATAATGAGAAGGTATGTTACACACAATATTTATGATGCCAAATCCAAGGTCAAGGTCACAACCTGTGGTCAGAGTTCAAATTATGTCTCGGCAATTACTCGGAAAAGTACCAAAGCAAACTTTAAAGAAAGATAAAGCCCTGAGAAGATTTGCCATGCACAAGACATAGGTTCCCACACCCAAGGTCAAGGTCATAGCCAGAGGTCAAAGGTCAAGCCATTGATCTTCAGTTACCTAAAAACTACTGAAGCAAACTTCATTAAACTTCATGAAAAGGTATAAAACAATGAGTGAATATGTCACCAACAAATTTTGGTTTTGTTGCTCAAAGTCAGGGCTCAGAGATCAAATCATGTCTCTGAACTGACTCGGAACCGCTGAAGCGAATTTCATCAAGTTTCACTAAAAGGTAATGAAAGGTCATGATAATGTAAAAAAAAGTAAAGTATAATGATAAGTTACGTAAGGTGCAGCATTTAGGCTCCTACACTCAATGTCGAGGACACAATACAGTTTGGTTAGTGGTTGAATTAAGTCCCCTTGAATCCTCTTAAACTTCCAAAGTGCATTTAAACGTTACAGAAAAGTAAAACGAAATGAGAATGTATATCATATGCAAGACTCAGGTTCTATACCCTAGGTTAAGGTCACAACTAGGGCTCAAAGTTCAGTTTAAGGGGCCTTCGGGGGCATTTGTTACACACTGTAACATTTCTTGTTCACAATCATTAATGTATCTTGAAATGACCAGTCATCCTATTGTAAAATTCCTAAGCTTTCAGTAAGGTCTGGTCAAACAGTGCAGACCCTAGAGGAGCAGTCTGATCTGGATCTACACTGTTTGTCTTTCTGACTGCAATTTTTTATGGCATTACTATATGGTAAAACCACTTTGTTCAAATAAGTGGAACAAAACCTACAGTCCCAATTAGCCTTTACATAACAAACATAGGAGATGTCAGCAGAGCGAAGAATATACCTGCCTAGTCTGATCAGATTCTTTGCTGTCTGCATGAGATAGCAAGGTTATTCAGGTTATTCAGAGAGCACACAATACAGACTCTGATCGGACTGGGTGGACAAGTCATTATTTTTGTCTAGTCGTGGCTCAAATGCTTTGGAAGGGGACCATCTTTAAATTCTATGTATAAAAAATACACAGGTCATTATTCCACAGTAATACACATCTGGTTGTTTTCCCAGCTCTTTAAATAATCTCCTGCTGTGGCAAATGTAATTTACAGATTAAGCGCTGATAGCTATTACAGTGCTGCAGCCAGGTTGTAGGCTGAAGCATTTGTTCCATGGACTGTACTGTGACAGAACTTCTTCAGTTGAAGGTTACCGTAAAAATTCTAAATATTGGGACACAAAGAATAATTACCATAATTGTCCTAAAATTGGAACAGTTTGGTTTTTCAGTGCAGTTATGTGTCCAAAAAATGCAAATGGGATAGCAAATAGTGTAAACCCTGATCAGACTCTGATCTGGGATTGCACAATTTGCTTAGACCTAAGTGTCCCAATATATAGAATTTTTATGGTATTTCATAAATGTGGGATGCCACCTGATCAAACTATAATTTTCCTGTTGAAAATAGGTTATTATATAGAAGAAAACACCATAATATTATGCCAACAGAGGCTGGAATACCAGTACTCAAAATTCAAGGTTTTTCAATAGTTAGGACCTCTGATGCTGAAAGCTGCCAATAGAAAATACCAGAAGGCTTTTATTAATCGGAGAAGGCTTTGATTGCAGAGATCCTAATTATAGACAGGTGCTGAAAATAGCATGGGAAAAAATTGTGAAAGATGAGAAAAAACACACAAGAAAATAGAGTAAAAGCTTGTTGAAGTCTTGTGGCCATATGGCAGTGGGTGTTAGAGGTTCACTGTATCTTTGGCACAGCATAAAAATGTAAAAGATGTAGTCCATTCCTCACCTGTTGCTGCCCTCAACCTTCCCAGATTTAAAACAGGTACTCCCCCCCCCACCCCAACACACACACACACACACACACACACACACACACACACACACACACACGCACACACCACTGACCAGTTGACCAGGTGGCCTCTCATGAACTGAAATGAAATGGTGAGATGATAAACTATAAAAGGTTAAAACAGGTATTACTAAGTGGAAAGATTAAAAACAAAATTAAAAACACCATGTAAATTAGTATGGTAAGATAAAAATAAAGAAGCTTTGTTCAACATACCTTATTTGAATCAGATGAGGTTTTACTACAACATTAACAGATACTAACCTGACTAAACTTAATCTTCCAAGCATTACTAGATTTATTGGACATGGCCCAGTTGTTCAAAGCAGCGTTAGCCTAACAAGCTCATTAAGAGGTCAGCTCGTTAAGTGTTTTATGACTTAATGACGAAATACACTGATATTTTTTTGTTAAAAAACAGTGAGAAGCTTTTGCAGTGCAAAAGCTTCTCACATTTTTTCAACAAAAAATATTGGCCTATCTGAGATATTAATGTTTGAAATTTAAACGAGACGTTAACATACAACGTCGTTAGTTTTGAACAACCGGGCCCAGGAGTTTACCCTTCCAAAATTACGGCAAATAAATAGTGTAAATCAGTCTCGTGTAATTATGTCCCCCCACCAAAGGTGAGGGGGGACATATTGTTCTCAGTGCGGATCCTGTCGGCGTGACAGATTGTTGTATTAGCAATATCTCTTGAACCAATGGATGGAATTTCACCAAACTTGCATGTATACATCATAGGGACAGAGCTGATTAGATTTTGGTGACCTTGATTTTATTTTCAAGGTCACTTTAGGACTTAGATGACAATTTCTTGTACCCACTACATCTCCTGAACCAATGGATGGAATTTCACAAAACTTGCATGGATACATTATTGGGACAAGTTTTTGAGCTGATTAGATTTTGGTGACCTTGACCTCTTTTTCAAGGTCACTGGAGGACTTGGATGACAATTTCTTGTACCCACTATATCTCCTGAAGCAATAGATGGAATTTCACCAAACTTTGCTGGATACATGATTGGGACAAGTTTATGAGCTGTATAGATTTTGGTGACCTTGACCTTATTTCAAAGGTCACTGGAGGACTAACGTGGCAAATTCTTGTACCCACAATATCTCCTGAACCGATGGATGGAATTTCGCCAAACTTTCGTGGATACATGATTTGGACAAGTTTAAGAGCTTAACAAAAATTTGGTGACCTTGACTTCATTTTCAAGGTCACAGGAGGATTTAGATATGTGAAAATTTCACTAAAATTAATTGATGTATCTCTTTAGCCTTTGGCTTGATTTCCACTCTACTGTCATAGATATACCTATGGGACAGTCTCAAGAGTGTACTGTGTTTTGATGACCTTGGCCCCATTTTCAAGGTCAAAAGCTATCTACCAAATGCGTATTTTTCTCTCCTAAAAATGAGATATCTTGAACCAGTGGATGGATATTCATTAGACAAGTTTGCATGAATGTATCGTTGTGACAGATTTAAGACATGTTTAGTAGTTGGTGACCTTGACCCATTTTTGAAGGACATAGTCTTCTATGTAGGATATCTTTTTAACCAGCAGATGGATTTTGTCCTAACTTGCATAGATATTTTATTTGTACAGGCTTTTATTCATTAGAGGGGATGGGAAATGGGCTGGTGGGGGGACATCAGTTTTTCTCTGAAAAACATTTCTAGTTTACCTATAGAATTATGGGATAACTGTATTCAAAATTGTCATTTGGGGAGGTAAATTGTCGGTTTTATGGTTGGAAATTTTGTTTTACAACGACACACCAGCGGAGCTGTAAAACGGAATTTGCGACCATAAAACTGACGATTTACCTCCCCAAATGACAATTTTCAATATAGTTATCCCCATTCTAATGCACTTTTTCACATTTTCACCTTTCAAAGTGTACTTCTTTGCACCAATTGCAAGCCCTGACAGCAGCGTAAAACCATACTTCAGCCAATGGGAAGTGACGTTTCATAATCATAGGGTTGTAGTTGGGTTTGCGACAGTATATCGCAGAATATACTGTCGCAAATTTTTGACTTTATCCAATCAGACGTCGTGTTATATTGTAAGTGCATTAGAATGGGATTTTCACTTTCCAGACAATACTAGAGATCTAGGTCCATTTTATAAGACAGATCTAGATCCTAGAGACAGTATCTTATTTATTATCTAATTTTTTAGATGCTACAACATCATTATTTGAGCCGCGACACGACAAAACCAACAATGTGGTTGTGCGCCCAGCACAGACTCAGATCAGCCTGGGCATCCGCCCAGTCTGATCAGAGTCTTCGCTGTCCGCATGGAGGTAGCTTAGACCCTGAGCTACCCTTAAAGCGCTTAGCGAAAAGTCTTAGCAGACTGGGAGGATGCTCAGACTGATCTGAGTCTGCTCTGTGCGCACAACCTTTTTGTTGGTTTTCTTGCGTCGCGGCTCATTTTGGATCCACTGTTCATCTCATTCTGATGTCTTTTTCAGGATTTGTGGAGGTGTCCATCATGCACCCTCTAGATTTGGTTAAAACCCGGTTTCAGATACAGAGAGGTCCTGAAGACCCAAACAGATATACGTCCATAGTTGACTGCTTCAGGAAGATGTACAGAAACGAAGGGTATGTCTATGACAGTGTTGTCCTGCTGTAACACTATGTACAGTACTTGGTGGGACGGAAGTGCCTGAGCATACAGTGTATGCCCGTAGTCTCAGATACGGGGAGCTTTGACAATACTTTTGGAATATTTTATTCATTTTTGTCGAGCCCGCTTGCGGAGAGCGAGACATAGTTGTTACAATGTCAGTTCGGTGTATGTCCGTGCGTGCGTTAGTGCGTGCGTGCGTTAGTGCGTGCGTCCGTCCGGATTTGTCCGGGCCATAACTTCTACATTTATGGATGAATTTCAAAATAATTTGGCACAATTGTTCTCCTTGATGAGTAGAAGTGCCTTTTGAAACATTTGTTCAGGTAGGTCCAAGGTCAAGGTCACACTTGAAGGTCAAATGATAAAATGGCCATAAATTGAGCTTGTCCGAGCCATAACTTCTACATTTATGGATGGATTTCAAAATAATTTGGCACAATTGTTCTCCTTGATGAGTAGAAGTGCTTTTTTAAATATTTGTTCAGGTAGGTCCAAGGTCAAGGTCACACTTGAAGGTCAAATGATAAAATGGCCATAAATTGAGCTTGTCCGAGCCATAACTTCTACATTAACGGATGGATTTCAAAATAATTTGGCACAATTGTTCTCCTTGATGAGTAGAAGTGCTTTTTTAAACATTTGTTCAGGTAGGTCCAAGGTCAAGGTCACACATGAAGGTCAAATGATAAAATGGCCATAAATTGAGCTTGTCCGAGCCATAACTCCTACATTAATGGATGGATTTCAAAATAATTTGGCACAATTGTTCTCCTTGATGAGTAGAAGTGCCTTTTGAAACATTTGTTCAGGTAGGTCCAAGGTCAAGGTCACACTTGAAGGTCAAATGATAAAATGGCCATAAATTGAGCTTGTCCGAGCCATAACTTCTACATTTATGGATGGATTTCAAAATAATTTGGCACAATTGTTCTCCTTGATGAGTAGAAGTGCTTTTTTAAACATTTGTTCAGGTAGGTCCAAGGTCAAGGTCACACTTGAAGGTCAAATGATAAAATGGCCATAAATTGAGCTTGTCCGAGCCATAACTTCTACATTAACGGATGGATTTCAAAATAATTTGGCACAATTGTTCTCCTTGATGAGTAGAAGTGCTTTTTTAAACATTTGTTCAGGTAGGTCCAAGGTCAAGGTCACACATGAAGGTCAAATGATAAAATGGCCATAAATTGAGCTTGTCCGAGCCATAACTCCTACATTAATGGATGGATTTCAAAATAATTTGGCACAATTGTTCTCCTTGATGAGTAGAAGTGCCTTTTGAAACATTTGTTCAGGTAGGTCCAAGGTCAAGGTCACACTTGAAGGTCAAATTATAAAATGGCCATAAATTGAGCTTGTCCGAGCCATTACATCTACATTTATGGCTGGATTTCAAAATAATTTGGCACAATTGTCCTCCTTGATGTTTAAAAGTGCCATTTGGAAAATTTATTCAGGTAGGTCCAAGGTCAAGGTCACACTTGAAGGTCAAATGATAAAATGGCCATAATTTGAGCATGTCTGAGCCATAACTTCAACATTTACTAATGGATTTCAAAATAATTTAACACAATTGTTCTCCTTGATGAGAAGAAGTGCAATTTGGAACATTTGTTCTAGTAGGTCCAAAGTCAAGGTCACACTTGAAGGTCAAATGATTAAATAGTCATAAATTGAGCTTGTCCGAGCCATTACTTTTACATTTACGGATGGATTTCAAAATAATTTTGCACAATTGTTCTTCTTGATGAATGGAAGTGTCAAGTGACATATGTGTTTGGGTAGGTCCAAGGTCAAGGTCACACTTGAAGGTCAGATATTGTAACTGTCATAAATTGAGCTTGCCTGGGTCATCACTTCTACTTATTTTCCTTTGTGAAAATTTGGAGGAAAAAAAGAAGAAAATGCTGGCTAAGCATGATGATTTTTGCTTCTTTCTAGATTGAAGCAGTTACTTAGTCTTGACATACTTATAGGTCACTAAAGCAAACAGCGGGCTCGACCAGTTGTCCCTGGACAACCTTCTAGTTCATCTAAATGCCTGATCAAAGCAGGTCCATAATGTCTACTCCCAAAGCGTCTACTAGCTCCCATAACGTCTGCTCCCAAAGCGTCTACTCCCATTTGGTTTAATTGCTGCGCCAAACCATATGCTCTCAATTAATTGGTCTACCCAACAGATTCAGTGATTATTACAGGCTACATTTATGAACAGAAACATACCAGGTAATGCTGAAATCTAAAAACAGAAGTATTTCCAGATGGCTTGTGAAATGGTGAAAATAACAATCACAAAGAAATGAATTAGGAAAACTAAGTCTTATGAACTGGAGTACTGCTTAATCAGCAAGGACTGCAGCAGGCATAAAATCAATTTTTTTTTCAGGTTTGACAAACCTCACATTTTAATGTTTCAACAATTTACAATTACATTTTATGCTGGCAAAACATAACATGTAGGTTAAAAAAATGCCTACCGGATGCATCGATCAATACAGTAAAACACTTATATTTTGAGGTCACTTTATTTTGGCGATATTGGCGGAAAAGAAGAAAATCGCCAAATTAAAATGCCGCCAAATAAACTGCTGATCAATGTGAAAATCTACCATTGAGAGATGTATCCCTTCCATTTATAATATCAAAGCAAATACACATCATATGCATAAGTAGAAACGAAGTACAAGTAAAAAACCTAGGTGAAACGAAGTGTAGCGATGTTTATGTCATGCTAGTTAGTGCCTAAGCCAATTTAATTAATAGATCAGATGCAACACAATAGCCTTTATACTGTAAACAGTTTTATTTCTAATGATAGAATAGAATAATTATTGTAATCACTGCAATCAGTTGCATAATTAAAGAATGACAATGTAGAACCAGGACTCAAATGGTTTATACGACTATGGCTTCTATCTCTATTCGTTTTTCCTTCACTTTCATGTTTTGTAAATCACAAAACTGCCAAAATAAAAATCCGCCAAAAGGTCTGATTATAAAAACCGCCAAATTTTGCTGCCACCAAATATAAGTGTTTTACAGCATTCAGATTCTAAGTCCAAAACCCCACCCCATATACCATATACACCACTTTACAGGAAGATGACCCCCTGGTGTTAGAAAGTTGAATCCCCACTTTTGTCCAGATATTGTTACAGAAATCCATAGCTACTTTCTTTTTGGACAAGTGGTTATAGCGATTTGGGCACAGTAGACCAAATGGGAATATATATATATACATTTTGAGAGTATATGTTCTGGGAGTAGATGGCACAGCACTACCCCGTCTGTCCAGCATGGGCTCAAACTGATTATTTTTAAAGTTCTAAAAACTGGGACGCCTAAATGATTACCAGAAGTGGCCTAAAATGAAGCAGTTTGATTTTACGATACAGCAATGCATCCAAAAGATGCAGATGGAATGATAAACAGTGTAGATCCTGATCAGACTGCTCCGCACTGTTTGCTCAGACCTATGTATTTATATATATATATAAATCATCTCAATACTTAGATGTCATCAGTTCAGACTAAAAGGCAGAAGATCCCATTAAGGACATGTAGCAGCTTGGGAAAGGTTAAAGTATGGATTAACTGCTTCTCTGAAATTTGGGAATTACAGTACTGTATTCCTGAAAGTTATTTCAACCTCCCTTATATGAACTAATTTCCATTTGCTTGATCCCATGTGCAAGGTTTCACAGTAGGTTTAAGGAGATGACTTTAATATAAGCAACACGCTTACTGTCAGATCCTATATTCTGCTGATTTGAATATTATGTATATGTATGTATTTAATGAAGAATAAAATACTGTTTAAACCAAGGTTTCACAGTAAATCTAGCCTGATTCCCTATAATTTCAATTAATTTATATTGCTTATAGACTGAATATCACTTATATTAATCACTTAGTATATGGAAATTTTGACTCAATATTTCATGTTTGAAAGTTTGGATTAGTACATCAAATTTTATGTTTCAGCTACATGTCATTCAATTTTCAAAACTTTGAATATGTTAGATCAAGAGAGTGGCTATGTTTTGTTTCCACATACAAACTTTCTATTTCAGAGCGTTATCATTCTACAAAGGTATTCTACCTCCCTTACTGGCTGAAACTCCCAAGAGGGCTACAAAGTTCTTCACGTTTGAAAGATATAAGAACATGTTTGCCTATGGTTCCTATCTACCTCAGTCATGGGTAAGTGCACTCTTTGAATTATATCACATTAACCTATGATTAGACATATTTACACATCTTTGAATTGTAATTTATTTTATCAAAGTATTTTTTTTTTATCAACTTTAGGCTTCATAGCACTTCTCAGACACTGATCAAAGCCCAGATATTCAAAGTATCATAAGCTTTACTAAGTCGATAGTCAAGGATTTGTTAAGTCTTCTAGTATGCATAAAACCAAGAGGGCTGATACATGTATATGGGCCGTTCTCTGTGAAAACCGGGTTAATGACATTACGTAATAATTATGTTGTTGACGTTTGAAAAACGCAAAAATTATTGATTTTTCGGACCTCTCCTTATTTCAATGAAAATACCTTAGTCGTTGATATACCGTAATCGCCCCATTTACCGCACATGCCCCTATAACCGCACACCAAGACCATTTCCGGAAAAAAATGCACAAGCGCACACTGCTTTCTCCTTTTGAAACTCACAAAACGCATCAAGTTCAACTTACCATTACTGTTTCAACAGCGACAGTGTTTTTCAGTTTTGTTTTCCCGACGCAATGAGCGAAGAGAGCAACTCTATCGGTCTAAATGTCAATCGGGCATCCTCGCCGATATTTACGAAGTTGGCTGAAACGAGTGCGAACAGCGGACTCGGATCAGCTTACACATCTGCGCCGTCTGAGTAACGTATTCTCTGTCTGCATCAACAATGGGAATGTACATGTTGATCCGAGAAGGATCGAGCTTACGAAGTTATGAGGTTGTGGGGTGGCGCAGGCTGAACTGAGAACTGAAAAGGCGCCATTTCTCAAGAGCAATTCTTGTCATATATATAGCGATAATGTGCACATGCGCCAAAGTGCGTTCGGGAAAGATAGATGAACGACAGATGAGAATTCCGGGTTGCAAAAGAAATAAATTATCATAATGACAAACTTTTGTTTCCTGACAAAATCAGTCTGATTAGACGCGAAAAGTGAACGAAGCGACCAGCCTGCGCATATGCATGTTCTGCGCATTTAAACAAAGTTCGCGGTAGCCATAGGATAGGTTTATCATTTGCATAGCTGGCCCGTAGGCCTCAGGACACATCCGATCAGCAAACACCCGCATCATACAGTGCATTTGCGTACATTGACCAGTCTAACAAATCTCCAGGATTCGCCTATAGTTTGCAAGATAATTGTTTTAATATGCGCAGACTGGTCTAAGGCTTTGCTGTTTGCACATGTAATACGGTACCTTTCTCATGACACATTGCCAATATTTCTGCACCCTTGGACGTAATATAGGACAGACAGAAATAGGGAAGATCAAAAGGACCGCATCTTCCAGAATTAGAATGTGTGTGTTATTAATAGAAGCCCGTGAATTTAAAGCAGACCCCTCGCGGTGAATGAATAGCCAGGGCACTGACAAACTTACCTGACGTGTTTAAACAATCACATATTAGGTCATCGTAAATGTGTTGAAATACTTTCCTTTCTTTCGGAATATTTATTTGGAATATTGAAGAAGGATGAAGAGAATGAAAGGACATATTTAATACTGAGAGGTATGAGATATAATTTGCGACTTGACATGACGTTTTTCTCCCGGGAATTGGCAATTCAGATATTTCGAACACCAAATATTTTCGGGACACTTTCAACACGCCGATCAGTATTGCCGACTATTTCAACTGTTCGTTTTTTTGTTTTTTTTTTGTTTTTTTTTTCCGTTCTGAGTGTGCGGTTATTAGAAACGTTTTTAACCACACCTTTTTGTTGCAATTTTGAAAAAGTTAAGCGCACCGTGCGGTAAATGGGGCGATTACGGTATATTATAACACCTTTGAATTCAGACAAAAATCAGTTATAAATATGACATATGTTGCCATGGCAATGCTTAATCTGGGGTAACCCCGAAGCCTTGAAAACAGATGGTATACCATAATAAAGGCCTGTAATTTGTAAAAGAAGGTTGAAACATACAAATTATCCTAAGTGTGCTATCACATTCACATTGAATATGAGCAAACACACATTTTGTCCGAGTTATTTAGCCTGGCACGCACCAAAAGCTCGTACGAACGACCGTTATGATGTTGACGTCAAAACATACTTGCACGACCTTAATAACGTCATATAAAGAAACTGCTCTACCTGTTTCATTCTAAAGCACATATCTTTGTAACAAATAATGGTAACCCTCTCAAATTTACAGGAACGTTCAGGAAAGCTGTTACTTTCAGTTGCAGTTATCTAAATTTGAACTTCTATGTCATTAAGCCCGGTTTTCACAGAGACTGGCTCATATGTTTTGCAGAAAAAAGTGAGGAACTTTTGCAGTGCAAAAGTTCCTTACATTGTTTTGGCAAAAAATGATAGTGTATAATACCTTTGAAATTTTAATGTATTGTTAACTAACGAGGTCTTTCGTTTTGAACAACTGGGCCCAGGTCATCTGTTTGGTTCTACAGTTTGCTTAGGTATTTATCGTAGGTCATCCATGATAAAATGTTTGCTGTTCATTCTGAGGAAAGTATTTTAGTGGTCCTTGCTAGATTTATGTCCACATTAAAGTATTTCTATTTTGATTACTGCAGTTGTCTCTGAAAGATGTTAAAGCTGTCAGTGTTAGATGGCAAACAGTATAGACCTTGATCAGACTTGATCAGACCTCTCTGTAGGAGCTTCATATCTTTACACTCTTACATTACATTCAAGGTTAGCAAAGTGTATCATCTTTAGATGTACACACTGTCAAAGTTAGGTTCAAGGTAAACAGAGGCTAGGGTGGTAGTCATTAGGGTTCTGAATCATTTCAAGTCTTCACAGTATCAGGACTGTAGACTGGATAAACAAAGATTAAGGCTGAAGCCATTTTACATTGTTACAATTTCTGTGTCATTTCGGGTCTTCTGACTATCAGGGTTGTGTTCAGGGTAAAGCCATTGATTGATACAGTGCTACAGTTTCTGTATTATTGTAGGTATTCAGACGATCGTATTATAGTCAAAGTACACAAGGGCAATAGCTGAATTCATTAGGGTCAAGTCTGGTAAATTTGGACAGCAGGTTAATTCGGACAGTGACATTGTTTCCTTTATATGTCAGTTGTTTGGAATTAACAAAATTAACTGGGCAACCAGTGAAAATCTTGATGAGACGGCTCATTGTGAGCCGTCTCATCTGGATTTTCACTGTTTGCAATAGTATGTCCGAATTTACCAGCTGTCCAAAGTTACCTGACTCTACCCTAGTAAACTGTATCAGTTTCTGTATCATTTTAGATCTTCACACTATCAGGGTTGAGTTCAGGGTTAACAGAGGCTGTTGTCATTAATCCATTTGAAGTTGTTAAAGTCAAGTTACAAGCTGAAAGAAACGTTTTTAAAGAGGTAAGTCTTGAAATACAGTTAAATATATAAGAGTTGTAACTGTTGAGAAACCATATCTGTTATCATTTTTAGTTTTGTAAGGGAGTTAGTTGCACAATATATCATGTCAGGAGATGTTAATTGAAGGTGTATGGGTACTCCGCCATGTTTTGTGGCATTTTTAGCCCGTCTGAACGAAAGTTCAGGAAGAGCTATTGTTGTCACCTTTGCGTCCGCGTCAGCGTCAGCATCGGCGTCAGTATTGGATGTTTTGGTTAAAGTTTTGGTCCAAACTTTAACAGGGTACCAGCCCCACCCCACTCCGTGACCTTGATGTCAAGGTCATGGACTTAGAAAATTGGGAGTTTTTTTGGACTGGATGTTTTGGTTAAAGTTTTATAAAGCCCAATATCTCCCTAACCCATGGATGGATTTCTTTGATACTTTCACTGCAGTTAGATATTGGTCCAAAGTTTTCCAAGGTACTACCCCCACCCCCCTCAGTGACCTTGATGTTAAGGTCATGAACTTAGAAAATTGTCTTTTTATTGATCGGATGTTTTGGTTAAAGTTTTTTAAAGACACAATTCTCCTGAATTCACAGATGAATTCTTTTTATATTTGCACTGTAGTTAGATATTAGTCCAAAGTTTTACATGATACTTCCCCGACCCCCGCTCAATGACCTTGATGTCAAGGTCAGGGACTTAGGAAATTTGGTCTTTATTAAAGTTTTCTAATTGCATACTGATTCATAATGTTTGGCAGAGATTTAATTTACACTTGAACTGATGTTAGACACTGTTTTGAGATTTTACAAAACACCATATACTTACCCCACTGGATGACCTTGAAGTCAAGGTCATCAACTTTGAATTTTGTCTTAAAGATTTGGTAAAGTTTTATATTTATGAAGACATAATTTCACAGTGCCACGATGGACTCAGTTGATACTAATACTTGGACTGCTGTTAGATGATGGTTCAAGGTTTTCATACATCCTAGCCCCTGCAGCCCCCACCCCCACCCCTTAGTTCTTTGACCTCAAGCTCATGGACTTTGACATTTCCTGTGGATTTTTTTATTTTAATTTTATTTTAAGACTTATTTCTGAGATAGCTTTTGTTTATAAACGTGTTGTCAGTATGGACATGCTTGTCTGAAGTTTTATGTAGTCCACACCACCATAGCAACTGTGTGATGGGCAAGCACCTATTCAGGCGAGCTATGCTGTCAGGCAACAGCTCTTGTTTGGAAGGGAGACAACTTTTGTGTGCATTCCTGTTTGTTTCCCAGGATGATGAAATCCTTCCAAAAGGGGCCTACTCTTAAAGGCATTAATTTATTCTGAGAGGAGCAAATTCTTTAACAGTGGAGGGATGGAAAAATGAAAATGGTTGAGTTGCTTCCCTTGAAAGAGCACCCATTCATTTTAATTAAAACTTTTAAAATATACATAGCACACTAGGGAGTCCCTGATCAGACTTTTCCATTAGGGGTGGTCTGACCTGGATATTCTGGTTTTGCTTTACCAGTTTTCAAAATTTGTGCTAAATGATGAATTTATCCCTGATTGTCATCAAATACTGTTCGCTTTCCATAAACTGCATATCTATACAAAAAGCAGAGCTCTAGATAACTAGAGCTCTGCTTTTTGTATAGATATGCAGTTTATTGAATGCCAGCTCTATATAACTAGAGCTCTGCTTGTTGTATAGATACATGTATGCAGTTTATGGAATGCCAGCTTTAGATAACTAGAGCTCTGTTTTTAGCTCACCTGAGCCTTTAGGCTCATAGGTGAGCTTATAGTATAGTCAGGCATCCGTCGTCCGTCCGTCGTCAACACTTTCAAACATCTTCTCCTCTGAAACCACTGGACCGATTGAAGCCATATTTCATATGGAGCCTACCTAGGTTGGGGGAACGAAAGTTTGTTCACGGGGTCTGGGTCACATGACCAAGATGGCCCCCACGCCCATATATGGTAAAAACCCTTCAAAAATCTTCTTCTCCAGAACCAAAAGGCCTATGACCTTGAAACTTGGTATGTAGCATCGGGCATGCGAGCCCATCATAGTTTGTACAAATGATGACCTTGCAATGACCTTGACCTAATTTATTGCATGATCAACTTTGGTACTTTAGGCTTTTATATGGGAAAAACCCTTAAACAGTGGATTACTCAGAAACTATTTAGGTCTAAGGTACAATACTTGGTATACATGGACAACTAAATAAACAAATGAAGATATTATGTCGCTAAAGGTCAAGGTCATTCGGTCCGTCCATCCGTCGATAAGATTTTCAAACATCTTCTCCTCTGAAACTACTGGGCCGATTAAAGCCAAATTTCATATGAAGTCTCAGTGGGATGGGGGAACGAAAGTTTATACGCGGGGTCTGGGTCACATGACCAAGATGGCGGCCATGCCCATATATGGTAAAAACCCTTCAAAAATCTTCTTCTCCAGAACCAAAAGGCCTATGACCTTGAAACTTGGTATGTAGCATTGGGCATGCGGGCCCATCATAGTTTATACAAATGATGACCTTGCGGTGACCTTGACCTAATTTATGACATGGTCAATTTCGGTACCTTAGGCTTTTATATGGGAACACGCTTAAACAGTGGATTTCTCAGAAACTATTTAAGTCTAAAGTACAACATTTGGTATATATGGTCAACTAAATGAAAAATGAAGAAACTCTGTCACTAAAGGTCAAGGTCATTCTCTCCGTCCATCTGTTGTCAAGATTTTCAAACATCTTCTCCTCTGAAACCACTGGGCCGCTTGAAGCCAAATCTCATATGGAGTCCCAGTGGGATGGGGGGATGAAAGTTTATATGCCGGGTCTGGGTCACATTACCAAGATGGCCGCCATGCCCATATATGGTAAAAACCCTTCAAAAATCTTCATCTCCAGAACCAAAAGGCCTATGACCTTGAAACTTGGTATGTAGCATCGGGCATGTGGGCCCATCATAGTTTGTACAAATGATGACCTTGCGATGACCTTGACCTAATGTATGACATGATCAACTTCGGTACCTTAGGCTTTTATATGGGAACACGCTTAAACAGTGGATTTTTCAGAAACTATTTAAGTCTATGGAACAATACTTGGTATACATGGTCAACTAAATGAACAAATGAAGATAGTATGTCACTAAAGGTCAAGGTCATTCTCTCCGTCCATCTGTTGTCAAGATTTTCAAACAGCTTCTCCTCTGAAACCACTGGGCTGCTTGAAGCCAAATCTCAATTGGAGTCCCAGTGGGATGGGGGGATGAACGTTTATACGCTGGGTCTGGGGCACATGACCAAGATGGCAGCTATGACCATATATGATAAAAACCCTTCAAAAATCTTCATCTCCAGAACCTAAAGGCCTATGATCTTGAAACTTGGTATGTAGCATTGGGCATGTGGGCCCATCATAGTTTGTACAAATGATGACCTTGCGATGACCTTGACCTAATTTTAATTTATGACACAATCAACTCTGGTACCTAAGGCTTTTATAAGGGAACACACTTAAACAGTGGATTTCTCAGAAACTATTAAGTCTATGGAACAATACTTGGTATACATGGTCAACTAAAAGTACAAATGAAGATATTGTGTCATTAAAGGTCTTTTATGACACGATCAACTTCGGTACCTAAGGCTTTTATATGGGAACACACTTAAACAGTGGATTTCTCAGAAACTATTTAAGTCTATGGAACAATACTTGGTATACATGGTCAACTAAAAGAACAAATGAAGATATTGTGTCACTAAAGGTCAAGGTCATTCTCTCAGTCCATCTGTTGTCAAGATTTTCAAACAGCTTCTCCTCTGAAACCACTTGGCCGATTGAAGCCAAATTTCATATGGAGTCTTAGTGGGATGGGGGAATGAAAGTTTGTTCCAGGGATCTGGGTCACATAACCAAGATGGCCACCATGTCCATATATGGTAAAACCTGTTCTAAAATCTTTTTCTCCAGAACCAAAAGGCCTATGACCTTGAAACTTGGTATGTAGCATTTGGAACATGGGCCCATCATAATTCATACAAATCAGGACTGTGCATTGAGAGTGGCAAGGTCAATTTTGATGCATTGGAAAATGCTTAAATAGTGGATTTCTCAGAAACCATTCAAGTCTAAGATAGGATATTTGGTATTTATGGTTAACTAAGTGAGCCTATTAAGATATTATGTTGTTATAGGTCAAGGTCATTCTTTGACCTTTGTTCAAGGTCACTGTGATTCTGTTGCCTGTCAACATTTTCAAACATCTTCTCTGAAGCCACTGGGCTATTTGAAGCTATATTTCATATGGAGCTTCACTGGGTTAAAAGAACCAAAGTTTGTTGAGCTGGTCATGGTCACGTGACCAAGATGGACACCATGCCCATATATGGTAAAACTCCTTCAAAAATCTTCTTCTCCAGAACCAAAGGCACAATGACCCTGTGGCATGGTATGTAGCATTGAGGACTTAGGCCCATTATGGTTTGTACAATCATGACGGTGCATTGGCCTGTATGTGCACTTTGTACTGGTTAACCGCTTAGGAGGTCTAAGCCTGCCCAGAAGTAGTGTGGTTAGGTCAACTGACCGTCCCGACATGACCATATTTGTTTACCGTGGACGTTAAGCAACAAAATCAATCATTGACCTGATTTTTGGCAAGGTCAACTTTGGTATGTTATGCTTTTATATAGAAAATGCTTAAACAGTTGATTTCATGGAATTTTTTTTAAGCCTAGATATAATAATTGGAATATATGATTAACTAAATGAATACATGGAGACAAGGTCATCAAAGGTCAAGGTCATTTTTTGAACATTGCTCAAGGTCACTGAGATTTTTAGATTCAAATATGCACACCTTTGAAGCTACTGGATTCAAATTTGTAACAAATGAGAGAAATGACAAATTGTGTCTGTTGACAGAAGGTGTCAGGTGAGCTACAGGACCATTGGTCCTCTGGTTTGTATAGATATGCAGTTTATGGAATGCCAGCTCTAGATAACTAGAGCTCTGCTTTTTGTATAGATATGCAGTTTATGGAATGCCATCTTGTTTTCTATTTTTAGCAAAAAAGTACCTTTGCCACTGCCAGAGAGATAGTTAGAACTCACGGGTTTGGGACCAAGGGACTGAACAAGGGTATTACTGCCACATTAGGGAGGCATGGTGTGTTCAATATGATATATTTTGGATTTTATCATAATATTAAAGGAATGATTCCAGAGCCAGAGGTACTTATTCATTTTAACTGTATTTACCATCAGCCGTCGGTATAACAGCAGTAATTACACCTGCAAAATTTGTTGTAGTGTCATTTTGACATCCACACAGACTGGCTTAATTGTTCAATTTATGTATTCTTTATAACAGCAAATTCAGTAATACGTCAGAATGTGTGGGAACAGATGCCGTCATTGTATAAAGGGTCCACTATGTCATCATAGCTGAAACTAATGTAAACATATATTATGGCCCCTCATTAAAACTACTTCGGGCTAGCAGTTCTATTAAAGGGACAGAGTGGCTTTGATTAAGGGCATTTACAGTTGGTTTAGGGAATAGGACTGATGAAAGCCCATCATGCCAGTTGCCTGTTATAGCTGTTTGGCAGAATAGAGCAGACTCTTTGTGAACTGTCATAATAGCACATATCCTGTTCCACTGGTTGTCTGCTGTCATTTCTGGGACAGGCTATTCTGCTCCTGTATAATTGAACCAGTTCAGTCATCATTTTAGGTGGTAGTGTTAAAAAAACTTTATGAAGTCTTGCCTGAGTGAACACGGTTTATTAAAACATGCATCTCTGTTTAGTCAGTTCTCAGAGATTGAGGGTATCAGAGATTGAGGGTAAAAAAGTGCAATTTCCATCATACATCTTATCAGGATAGCTGTAGGTGGCATAAATACAGGAACTACTACTGTCAGTAATAAAGGTTAATTATAGCCTCCACACATGAAAGGTTTATATATTGCTTGTCTTTATGGCCATTCTTCTGTCTTGTCCATTTATATTTGTGGATCTGTCTATGAATCTTTGCATCAAAGTTCTACTTTATTAGGTGGTGACATGGGCTCAGGTATGTGCTTTTCCATGTTCACATGCTCTAATCTTGTTTTTGTGAGCCTATTTAACTCTTTTTAAGACTGGAAACCAGTTTTGGGGACATATAGAGACAATGCAGATCCAGTTTAGACACCGCAGAATGCAGCATCTGATCAGGGTCAACACTGCTTGCTTGCAGGAATTCTTATGGAAAAATACAATAAAAGTGAAAACATTCACCGGAAACTCCTTAAACTAGAAATGGACTCCTCATAATGACAAGGATGGACAGGTCCACTGGTCAAAAAAAGAGTTAAACTTTGTGTTGATGAATTAGATATTTTAGTCTTTTCACTTTCTCTACAGATGTATGTTACTATTTAAAGATTGCACTATACCCTGTCATCCATGGAATATTTGTATGTTTGTGTGGCTAGTTCAAAGAAAAGAACAAAGAAATAAAAACTGGAACTTTTATACCAAACATACAATGGTACCATGAAAGTGAAATGAAAAGCTCTTTGATTAGATGGCCAACACTGAAACCATGATCATTTTGAGAGCTTTGATGGATCTTTCCTATTTTGTGTTCAGAAGTACTAACAGGATTTTACTGACATGATTTTTCTGCTTGCAGGATCAATCAATGGAGTTACTACGACGATTCAGCATAGGTTTATGTAGTGGTGTTTTAGGATCTGTGATAAACATACCTTTTGATGTTGCTAAGAGCCGTATCCAGGGACCACAACCTGTACCAGGCCAGATTAAATATAGAACTTGTTTTGCTACCATAGTAACAGTTTATAAGGAAGAAGGGTATGTATTTTAAACCTGTTGTTTACCTTAAAAAATCTAAAATTTGGGAACCTGAAATAATTACTGCAATTGTCCTATCAAAAAATCAAACAATTTGGTTTTACAATGCAACAATGGATACAAAAGCTGCAAATGGAATAGCAGACAGTGTAGACCCTGATCAGACTGCTTGAGGAGAAGTCTGATCTGGGTTTGCACTGTTTGCTCAGATCTATCTGTGCCAATGCTCAGTATTTTTTTTGAAATTTAAATACAGAAAAGGATTATTTGAGCCTTGTGACAAGAATTATAAAGACTCAGATTGATGGACTTTTTAATACCCTTCCACACTTCAGTGGTGGGGTATTATGTTAAACCTTTCGGTGTCCGTCAGTCCGTCCATCTGTCCGTCCGTGCTCACTATTTCCGATCGATAACTTGAGTATCTATTCACGGAATTTTTTCAAATTTTGCATACACATTGTTATCGGCGATGAGTGGTATGGTATTGTTAATGGGCAAAATCCATCCATTTTTAAACAGAGTTACTGCCCTTGATAAAATGGTTTTTGGCCTGTTATTCCTTTACTGTTTATGATATCTGAATGAAACTTCACAGATATGTTTCACATCAAAGGTTACATATTCTGACTAAGGACCGTCACTCTGACCGTCCCAGTTTGTGAGTTATCCCCCTTTATAGGTCTGAAAAAAGGTTTTTGACCTGTTGTTCCTTTACTATATGGAATATCTGAATGAAACTTCACAGATATGTTCCATATTAAAGGTTACATATTGTGACTAAGAACCGTCACTCTTACCTTTCCTGGTCATGAGTTATCCACCCTTGATTGAACTGAAAAATGTTTTTTTACCCATAGTTCCTTTACTATATGGAATATCTGAATGAAACTTCACAGATATATTTCACATCAACGGTTACGTATTGTCACTCTTACCTTTCCAGTTCATGAGTTATCCACCCTTGATAGGTCTGAAAAATGGTTTTTGACCTGTAGTTCCCATTCTATATGGAATATCTGAATAAAACTTCACATATGTTTCACATCAAAGGCTTCATATTGTGACTAAGAACTGTCACTCTGACCTTTCCAGTTCATGAGTTATCTGCCCTTGATTGATCTGAAAACAATTTTTTTTTATCTGTTGGTCCTTTACTATATGGAATATCTGACTGAAACTTCATAGATATGTTTCACATCAAAGGTTACATATTGTGACAAAGGACCATCACTCTTACCTTTCCAGTTAATGAGTTATTCCCCCTTGATAGATCTGAAAAATGGTTTTTGACCTGTAGTTCCTATACTATATGGACTGATATGTTTAACTCCATGGAATAAGAAACAGAGTCTCTCAGCTCAAAGTTCTGCTTCACAGCCTGATCTAAATCTACACTGGTCAGAATGCTCCACATTGTTGGGTGGTTTATATTAATATATTTTTACAGTAAGGACATCATATCTCTGTCTATCCCAGTTCTGTGGCTATTCTCAAAAAATAAGTTACGATTCCCAGCAGTGGCGGGGTATCATGCAGTGCCTGTGGTGCTTTTATCTTTTCATCATGAAGATAAACAAGATCCATATGAGCCATGACAGGAGAAAAGCAACAAAGTGGCTGTGGGCCCAGTGCAGACTCAGATCAGCCTGGAGCTCCGCCAAGTCCAATCAGACTCTTCGATAAGCACTTAAAGGGTAGCTCAGGGTCTAAGCTACCTCCATGCAGACAGCGAAGACTCTGATCAGACTGGGCAGATGCACTGGGCACACAACCACTTTGTTGGTTTTCTCGTGTCACGGCTCATAAAGTGCTGATGAACACATGGAAGACTCTGATGAGACTGCATAACAGATCCTGTAAAAGTAATATTCTCTTCCGTGCAAAAGCACCTTACATTTTTCTGCAAAAAAAATATTAGCACACTTAATTTTGTGCTATAAGACTACAGGATTTCTTGGCTAACAACTTAAACTAACATAGAGATCTTACACTAGTGATCATTTCATATGAAATTTATGAAATGAGCCTTCGGCTAGTTTCGTAAATTTCATATGTAATGACCACGAGTGTAAGATTCTGTTTATCATATGACCCTTTAAAATGGGATTTTAACGCCCTCAAACTAGACATGATTTCAATAGGAAAACGCGTTGTTGACATGGACGTTGTCAATGACGTTATGTGTACGCGCCAAAGTGTTATTACACGTGTGGTCATACAATTTTTATGACACGACGTAATCCACTGAATAACAGCGACGTCATATGATAAAATGCTTTGAACAACTGGGACCTGAAGGATCTTTCATGTTTGTCATCTCTCCCACATATTCTTGTTTTTCAGATTCTTAGCATTATATAAAGGGTTACTGCCAAAGGTGTTACGATTAGGACCTGGTATGTACAACTTATATTCGTAAATTATCATATGAGCCGCAACACGAGAAAACCAACACAGTGGCATATGCGCCCAGTGAAGACTCAGATCAGCCTGGGCATCCTCCCAGTCTGATCAGTCTTCGCTATCCGCATGGAGGTAGCTTAGACCCTTAGCTACCCTTTAAGTGTTTATCGAAGAGTCTGATCAGCATGGGCACATGCCCAGGCTGATCAGAGTCTGCGCTGGGCGCACAACCACTTTGTTGGTTTTCTCGTGTCGCTGCTCATATGCTTTTGTGAATATTGATGAGTGTATTTTACAAATTATATTTTACTTCAAGACAGTTTATATCTGACAAAACCATGGTGCTTTTGCTTCAGATTTGATGAGATGCAAATAATTTTTAGTGTAACATTCTATTAAAGTGAGGGTATACAGAGAATGGACAATTGAAATTTCTTATTCTGCAGCAAATTATTGTTTTGTAATTCAGACATTGCCTCCAAGATTTATATTTCCTTAGTTTTTGATGGTGCTGCTTTCATATTTTAGAAGACTTGTGTTACAGTTATATGTGTAAGCAGGATTGTTATCTGTAGGGATATCACTCATGCTTCATGCTCATGATATGATCTGCTTTACAACTGACCTGCAAACAGTGCTTTATTACTCTGTAAATCACTGTTTCAGTCAACTGATTTCTTATAAAAACTCAACTGCAGTCAAAGACAAAAAAGCATGCAGAACACTAGGGTCAAGTCAGGTAATTTCGGACAGCAGGTAAAGGACTTCTATGATTAAGGCGAGGATATTGCCCATTAGACGGGCGAGACAGGTCCGAATTTTCAAAAGTATAAAGTTGGCAATTTTTAGCTCGCCTGAACGAAAGTTCAGGAAGAGCTATTGTTGTCACCACGGCGTCGGCGTCCGCGTCCGCGTCAGCGTCCGCGTCAGCGTCAGCGTCCGGATTGGATGTTTTGGTTAAAGTTTTTTAAAGACCTATATCTCCCTAACCCATGGATGGATTCTTTTGATACTTGCACTGTAGTTAGATATTGGTCCAAAGTTTAACATGGTACCACCCCCACCCCACTCCTTGACCTTGATGTCAAGGTCATGGACTTAGAAAATTGGGAGTTTTTTGGGACTGGATGTTTTGGTTAAAGTTTTCTAAAGCCCAGTATCTCCTTAACCCATGGATGGATTCCTTTGATACTTGCACTGTAGTTAGATATTGGTCTAAAGTTTTCCAAGGTACTACCCCCACCCCCCTCAGTGACCTTGATGTCAATGTCATGGACTTAGAAAATTGTCTTTTTATTGATTGGATGTTTTGGTTAAAGTTTTTTAATGACACATATCTCCTGAAACCATAGCTGAATTCTTTTTATATTTGCACTGTAGTTAGATATTTGTCCAAAGTTTTACAGAGTACTACCCCAGCCCTGCTCGGTGACCTTGATGTCAAGGTCAGGGACTTAGGAAGTTTGGTCTTTATTAAAGTTTTCTAATTGCGTACTGATTCAATATGCTTGGCAGAGATGAAGTTTACACTTGAACTGATGTTAGACACATTTTTGAGTTTTTACAAAACACTATATACTTACCCGACTGGATGACCTTGATGTCAAGGTCATGGACTTTGAGTTTTGTCTTAAAGATTGTGATTAGTTTTATAATTTTACAGTGCCACAATGGACTCAGTTGATACTAATACTTGGACTGATGTTAGATAACGGTTAAAGGCTTTGATACATCCTAGCCCTGCCCTCCTCCCCCCTACCCCTTAGTTCTTTGACCTCAAGCTCATGGACTTTGAAATTTCATGTGGATTTTTTTTTATTTTAAGACATTTCTGAGATAGCTTTTGTTTATAAATGTGTTGTCATTATGGACATGCTTGCCTGAAGTTTTATACATAGCAGTTCACACCACCATAGCGACTGTGTGATGGGCAAGCACCTATTCAGGCAAGCTATGCTGTCAGGCGACAGCTCTTGTTTCATAGCAGAGCTTCCACAAATATGTAAACCGTATGAAATCAGATCATTTGTGATTCAGTCCCATAGACATGGGGAGATAATCCAGTCTGACCCTACCTACCCTAAATTCAAGGTTTTTTGCATACCTAATTTTTTTGAGGTAATAAAAATATTAAAAAAAGTCATTCATTCCATACATTTTTGTCATAAATGCATGCTAAATACACGCATATAATAATACAAAGCAATGATTTCCTTCTTAATACGCTTGATTGGCATTTAAACATGCCAATCCACAGTTAAACTTCCGGTCAAATCGGTCAAAAGAGACCGCTTCACTATATTTAAAATACAAGTACTTTCCCCCCCGTGACCCAGCATTTCCTTCATGCAGCAGACTTATGCGATGCAAATACGCAATATATATGAGTGGGAAGCTGGGTCACGGGGGGGAACGATACTCAGTGAGCCAAAGAAGAAGAATGGCCAACAGTAGCACTGTGATCTTCAAGGATTATATTGTGTACCATGATCTTGAAATGAGGTCAATGTCACATACATATAGTTAAAACTATCCAGTGTTGTCTGTTATCTAAGTAATGTGTGTCACACAAAGGTGAAATGTATACAATAAATCATTATTTCAAAGATCAGTTAGAGGATAATTTACAATTTATCTCAACAATGACGTCAACGTCAACGTATGTTTAACGTACTTTACATAGACACAAACACCTGAAAATTCATTTGTCATGCAAGTTACATGTCATAGTCAAAAATGCAAAGCAAAAGTCAGTGATCCGTATAACTTTTTAATCATGGGGAAAATTCACGCCTTAATCATAGAAGTCCTTCGGACATACCACTGCAAACAGCGAAAATCCAGATGAGACGACTCATGAAAATCCAGATGACATGGCTCATAATGAGCCGTCTCACCAGAATTTTCACTGTTTGCCCTGTTATTTTTGTTTTAATTATGCCCCCAACTTCGTAGAAGTTGAGGGGGCATTTTGGTTTGGGCCTGTCCATCCGTCCGTCTGTCCGTTCATCCGAAAAGCTTTATGGCAGCTGGGAAACTCAAGAACTACTTATGCTAGGATCTTGAAATTTTATATGTGGCACATACGTGAAAAATAAGCGGACCCGTATTTTTTCTTTTTTCCGCCAGTCACGTATTTCCAGAGTTATGCCCCTTTTTCGACTTAGTCTATGGAACCTTGTGAACAAAATATCTCAAGAACCCCTGATGCTAGGATCATGATTTTTTGCAGGATGACATTGCCCAAGGTGTAGATGACCTGATTAACTTTTGAAAAAAAAAATGTTTCTTTTTGACCGAGATATGCCCCTTTTTCGACTTAGTGCATTGTAAACCTATGGAACCTTGTGAACAAAATATCTCGAGAATCGCTGATGCTAGGATCATGATAGTTTGCAGGAAGGCAATTGCCTAAGGCTTAGATGACCTGATTAAGTTTTGAAAAAACATTGGTTAATTTTTGACTGAGTTATGCCCATTTTTCGGACATAGGCATCTTGTATAGGAACGAGCTTGTGAACAAAATATCTGAAGAATGGCATAAGCTAGGATCCTTATATTTGGCATGCAGGTTTGGACTAAGATGTAAAAGACCTGATTAACTTTTGAGCCTATTTCATAAATTTTTGGTAAAATTTGTCCCATTTTCAGACGTAGGCATTTTGAATACAAAGAAGCTACATGTGTATATGAATAACTTTGTGAACAAAATATCTGAAGAACGGCTAAGCTATTTTCCTTATATATTTGGCATACAGTTACAGGCTAAGATGTAGATGAACGGATACATCTTCTTTAGAGGCAAGCATAAGGTTGGGGGCATAGTGTTTCATGAACACATTTTCTAGTTCCAAACAACTTACATATAAAGGAAACAATGTCACTGTCCGAATTACCTGCTGTCTGAATTTAGCTGACTTGACCCTAAGTGATGAATTATTTTAAAAACTTTCAGTCAGGAAAGCTTAAAGGTAGGTTCCTGTACTAGCGACAACAATTATGTCCACAAAACAATTTCGTCTTTTTCTGAGCAGTATTGAATTCTCTTATTTTTCTGAATTTGTTGCTACTGAGAAACTAGTCAGATGTTGAAGAAAATAGTCGTTTTCCCTTTTGGTTTATTATCTTTCGTTGGAATTCCAGTTCTAAATATAACTATGTTTATTATGTCTATAAATGTGTGATTTCTGATGCCATTCTCCAAAGGTCAATTTTCCCTCGTTGTGAGCTCTCCTAGAGGTCCTGGTATGGTGGATGGGTTAAAACTATCCCAAAATGCAATGCAGCATAACCTCAGCTGCGTTATCTATTTTTGGCGCGAACTAAAAATAGCGCTAACTGGTGTGCGAAGCAGAGTTAGGAAATCCCTTGCAAAACAACTTTTTTAATATTTTTTTTAATTTACACTTTTTAGTGAAACTTATTCATTCCCTTTTACAAGTGCTTTCCAACAACTTGGATGAAAGATCATCAAAATTATGATGCATTCCAAAGTACAGGAACCTACCTTTAAACTCAAAGCATGCTGTTCATCTTAGAGTTTGACAATGTATTAATGTCATTGTCTGCCAGTCTCAGCAGTAAATGCTATGTTTTGTTTCTTATCTTTTTCAGGTGGTGCTATTATGTTCCTAGTCTATGAACATGTGTTTGAATGGCTACAATACACTTTCTAATAAACTCCACATTTCTATCTAGTCATTTTACTGAGGCAGAGATGGAGATCAGAAGATTATCTGATGATAGTGCTGGGATCATTTTTCATTTTTCTCTACAAAGATATACAATGTGACTCCTCATTTGAACTGTCACTCTGAGACAATATATAGTGAGATGCTTCTTATGAACGTTCACAATGTTTTGATAGAGAATTAACAAAAATTTTCCCAGATACATATGTTGTGACCCTTTATTAGAACCATCTCAGCGAAACGGTTCTAATGAAGGGACACATTATATGTTTTGGTGGTGAATTAATAAAAAATGTCCCAGAAATATCACAAGTTTAAATCCTCTCATCTCTACCTCTGTGACCTATGGCAGCTGTGCTCAAACAATTTTGGAAACAGTATTATGCAAGATACCAAATGAACTGCTGTATTCTACCAAATTGCTGCATATGGCTAAATTAGTGCACACGGTGTGCATTTCTGAGAGATTTGATTACAAGTGCACATGCTTTAGAGGTTATCACTTTTTGGTTGTTTACAAAAGCTGAATAGATATTAGATCCTTTTTTGTTTCATTTCCAAAACTTCATCTTTCTGTGACTGTATCTGATGCTTTCACCATTAAATTCTGCTTGCTTCCATACCTAATCAGTCTGTGAAATGTGTGCTTATTGGTAGAGATGTTTACTCCATGTTTCTGTTAGCATTTTGAAAAAAAATGCACAGTGCACTGATTGGGTTGAATACGGTAATCTAAATTATGGATGGGGGTTTCCCATTCAGTCAGAGCTCAAGATAATTCTGGAATAGATTTTCTTATTTTCTTATGAGGGGTGACAAAATACTTTTTAATGGATAGATAAGACAAATTATTCCAGCGTGATTACAAAAATGAGCCACAACACGACAAAACCAACAATGTGGTTGTGCGCCCAGCGCAGACTCAGATCAACCTGGGCATCTGCCCAATTCGACCAGTCTCTTCGTTCAGTGCTCAAATGGTAGCTACGGATCTAAGCTACCTCCATGCGGACAGTGAAGACTCTGATCAGGCTGAGCATCAGACTCTGATCAGACTGGGCGGATGCCCAGGCTGATCTGAGTCTATGCCGGGCGCACAACCACATTGTTGGTTTTGTCGTGTCGCAGCTCAAATACTTATCTGGAACTCTGAGTTGATATAAAGTGTTAAACAGAGCTGTGATATATATGTTCTTATATGTTCCTTTACATACCAGTAACCTGCAGTTCTTGACTAAGCATTTATAAAGCATTTGTTTACTCCAGTTTATTTTTTGTATATTGTTTATATGTTGGGACACTTTTTATACTTTCTTTGTAAGGTTTTTGGGCTAATTTTGTAAAGGTAGGTGATGTATTTGAGGTATGTTATTGCAGTTATATCATAGAGCCTCATTTATGGTGTATGGATACACCTCCATGTTTTTTTTGGCCATGTTATTAAAGGGAGACAACTAAAGTGACCTTCTGCTTGCTTCCTTGGATGGTGAAGTCATTCAAAAACTGGCCTACCATAAAAATTCTAAGTATTCGGACAGATAGGTCTGTGCAAACAGTGCGGACCAGGACCAGAAAGCTCCTAAAGGAGCCATTTATTATGGTCTACACTGTTTGCAAGTCCATCTGCATCTTTTGGATGCATTAATGCATTGTTTAAAACCCTGTTCCATTTCCAGGTCAATTATGGTAATTGTTCTAGGCATCCCATTATTTAGAATTTTCATGGTACTCTCTATGAAAAGAATTTGTTCTCAGAAAAGAATATTCTTTCCTGTAAGAGTTGACTCCCATTTAGAAGGGAAGCAAAAATGAAAATGGCAGAGTTGTGCCCATTCACCTAAAGCAAATTTTGGGGGTAAAACATGAAATCTTATTTTTACACATATTAAAGCAAAATGTTGGATCATGTCAGAATGGCATCAAATGAATATGTGATTCTTAAGGTGTATTGTCTATCCACCTCCAAGGGAGATCATACTGCTCTGGAGATATTTCTTGGTGGTATCTGTCTCCCTTCTTATAAGGGGCTTGCAGGAGAGCAAAATCTTTAAGAAAACACCTGGATCCAGTTGTTCAGAGCTTTGATAGCCTAACAAAGTTGTTAGTCAAGGATTAATTAAATTTCTAGTTCATATAAAATCATGTGTGCTGTTATTTTTTTGCTGAAAATTTGAGGAGCAGCTGCATTGCAAAGCTTTCTCACATTTCTTTTTATGCCCCCAACTTCGGAGAAGTTGAGGGGGCATATTGGTTTGGGCCTGTCCGTCCGTCCGTCTGTCCGTCCGTCCGTAACGCTTTTGGCAGCTGGGAAATTCAAGAACCACATATGCTACGATCTTGAAATTTTATATGTGGCATGTACATGAAAAATAAGCGGACCCGTTTTTTTTCTTTTTTCCGCAGGTCACGTATTTCCAGAGATAAGCCCCTTTTTTTGACTTAGTCTATGGAACCTTGTGAACAAAATATCTTGAGAACCCCTGATGCTAGGACCGTGTAATTTTGCAGGAAGACATTGCCCAAGGTGTAGATGATCTGATAAACTTTTGAAAAAAAAAATGTTTCTTTTTGACCGAGTTATGCCCCTTTTCCAACTTAGTGCATTGTAAGCCTATGGAACCTTGTGAACAAAATATCTTGAGAACCCCTGATGCTAGGATCGTGTAATTTTGCAGGACGGTATAGCCCAAGGTGTAGATGACCTGATTAACTTTTTAAAAAAATTCATGAATTTTTGACCGAGTTATGCCCCTTTTTTGACTTAGTGCATTGTAAGCCTATGAAACTTTGTGAACAAAATATCTCGAGAATCTCTGATACTAGGATCATGATTTTTTTGCAGGAAGATATTGCCCAAGGTGTAGATGACCTGATTAACTTTTGAAAAAAAAAATCATAAATTTTTGACCAGGTTAAGCTCTTTTTCGACTTAGTGCATTGAAGCCCATGGTACAAAGGTACCTTAACATATGGTCAAGAATGGTAAAAGATAGGAACTTGAAACTTTCTACACATGATCATTATGGAAAATAAGCGAACATGTGTTTTTCTTTTTTCCGCCGGTCATGTATTTCCACAGTTATGCCCCTTTTTCGACTTAGCCTGTTGAACCTTGTGAACAAAATATCTCAAGAACCCCTGATGCTAGGATCATGGCTTTTTGCAGGATGACATTGCTCAAGGTGTAGATGACCTGATTAACTTTTGAAAAAAAATTGTGAATTTTTGACCGAGTTATGCCCCTTTTCAACTTAGTGCATTGTTAGCCTATGTTAACAAAATATCTCGAGAACTCCTGATGCTAGGATCATAATTTTTTTGCATGAAGATATTGCCCAAGGTGTGGATCACATGATTAACTTCCGAAACAATTTTTCACTGAGTAAACTCCTTTTTCGACTTAGTGCATTGACGCCTATGGTACAAAGGTACAAGTATTATGGGATGAACCTTCTTTAGAGACAAGCATATGGTTGGGGGCATAGTGTTTCATAAACACATTTTCTAGTTACACAAAATGACAGTGTTTTTATGTTTGATGTGTTTAAAAATGTTACATGTCGTTAACTAAGGATGTCATTAGTTTTGAAAAACTGGGTCCAGTTAGTAAACTTACTCGGATTTTAGGATGATTACAGCAACATTTTGTGGTGTCTAAATATTTAGTGTTAGTGTCTAAATATCTAGTGTTATTACAGTGCAAAGATGTGGGCTGTTGATACAGGCAGTGGACAAAAGTTTGTTAAATTTCTTCTTCTTCTTCTTCCGGGTAAAGGACCGGGATCAATTTGAACGTAATTGGTCCTGCGGGACTGCGTATGGCGGTTAAACAGCAGTAGTCCCAAAACTTGGTTAAAAACATGGTAAAACTATAAAATTTGTGTCTGTTTTTTATATTTAAGTGCTTTCCACCTTTAAAATGAAGAAAATGTTTCTGTAGAAATATTTGTGATGTATTATGTTTGCAATTTTTGTGATCAGCATGAATGCTTAAACTTAAATACCTGTGCTGTTTTATAAAAAAAAATGTGAAAACATACTAATTATTCAAATTTAAGTCCAGGGAGCTGATTCAAGATGGGCAGATGTCAGTTACTCGTGAAAGTAAGTGCTCTTAGTACTGGTTAACCGCTTAGGAGGTCTAAGCCTGCCCATAAATAGTGTGGTTAGGTTAATTGACGGTCCCGACATGACCATAGCTGTTAACCGCGGACGTTAAACAATAACACAATACAATTAAGTCCAGTGAGTATGTCTAGAATTACGAAACTGCAAATTTTTGTTCCCACAAACAGAAATACAATGACAGTATGCAAAACATACCAAACTAACCAAAGATACCTTCTATGAAATAAGATTAAAGTATATATCACAGGGTATAGGTTTGGTATAAAATACACTTGTACTGCCTTGCGGTACAAGCCGGCTTTTATAGCCATGTGGTAGAGTGCTTGACTTTAGATCGAAGGGTCCCCGGTTCGATCCTCGGCCGGGGCGTGAGATTTTTTAAGAGTCCATGACGAATGGCGCCCGACGTAAATGACCCACATGTGCATTAGAGCTCCTTAAGTCTCATTTCCAGTGATTCTTATAACTCCTGAGAATTCGGGGACGAATTCAATATGGAGGGGGAGAATGTCACCGGGTATAGGTTAGGTATAAAATACACTTGTACTGCCTTGTGGTACAAGCCGGCTTTTATAGCGACGTGGTAGAGTGCTGGACTTTAGATGGAAGGGCCCCGGTTCGATCCTCGGCAGGGGCGTGTGATTTTTTAAGAGTCTGTTACAAACGTTGGGCGCCATTGTCAGAGATGATATGGTAGAGCAGAAATCAAATGACAAGTCTAGTTGTGTTGATGATGATGTATTTACAAAAAGGGTGTCCTAGAAATTAAGACACACAATGACAACAATGATAGACATGAATATAGCTAAACTTAGTGTTACCAATAGTTACACTTTGTAGCTAAGAGTTACACCTATGAGTTACAGTAGCTAATAACTCATCAATCACTGTAACTGCTCATAGTCACACTCTGAGCTACACCAATAATATAATGAGATCTATCAGTCACGATTAAAACACGGCTACAGTTCTTTGACAGATATGCATTAAATCAGACAGACAGACATCCTTTAGTTTTATGCAGACATGACTGAAACTTATGAAAATGTGACTTTCTTAAAACAAATCAGCTGACTATCAACACAGTGTGTACACCTTCAATATGCATGTTGTGCATTAAGCTAACTACTCAAATAAATGGTAAATATGCAGACTGGCATATTTATGAGCTCACAATATACTTATATGCAGAGGAGCAAAACCATAGAGTAAATACTCTCTTTGTTCTGACTGAAGCAAGCATGAGATGACAAACCTCACTGAATGTGTCAAAAACATTTGTTTACATATAGGTTTGACACATCGACATATACACAGAACAAGTAAAACATACCTGGCAATGAAATATGCATGTTGAATCATTAAGCTGCTACAGAAAGGTTATGAAAATCTTTTACACAGCAGAAATCAACAGCATCATGGCGCTTTTGAAAAGTGCGCAATGTGCATTTAGATGCATATTATACATGCATTTATTGGTTAGTACACACAGACGTCAGCAATCACACATACTCTGATAAAAGGCTTATTCTGATTGGCTGATTCACAGGTTAAAAATATTACAGACAGGATTCCCGGGAAAAATCCCTCTGTAAGTGAAGGTCAAAAATACTTCTATTAAGGCAGCGATGGTCAAATTTTTCTATTAAGGCAGCGTATCACAGATTTTTGATAAAAACTACAGAAGCTGTTGATCATCATTAAAACTATGTAATTTGACCTGTATGACATATATATGCTTAAAATACAGTTGAAACTCACTAGCTCAAACATTGATATCTCAAAATACCTGCTTATGTCAAATTGAAATAATACGAAACATTTGGTCAGATTGATAGATGATGTCATCATGTGAATACGATAGGATGTCTGAGCAAGGAAGGTCAGCCTGCACAACTACACATTATAACCAAAGCCTACCCTATTCACATAAAAAATGCATCCTGTGCAATCTAAAAAGTGAGGACTGGTCACAGTTAGACTGATCAGTCTGTTTATAAGAGCCAGATAGTTTGTGTATCTATGCACCACATCACCAATCATACGCTCTTTACAGTTCCTCTCCTGTTATCTCCAACACTGGGACTCATACTTAAAAGAAAAAATCTTAAGGCCTTTGTACTTTAAGGGGATACCAAATCTCTGTAAACAGAGAAATAGCTGATAAAGGCTTTACAAAACTGTCCATTGATATCAGTGATAATGAGGCCAAACTGAAGCAAAAAGAGTAACTCATATTTTCAATAATTTCATTCACTAACAGAAGAAATGGATTTGTCACTTTTTTTTTTCAAATATTTCTATCCACCTTGGGTAGCAATTGTACTTGTTATGAATGATAAAATTTGTAATTATAGCAAATCTCAAAGAGAATAATAATAGTTAATAGAATTATGTTTTATTATCTGTTTATTCTGATCCTTGTTGTTGAATTTATTTGTAATGATGTCAGGCACTATTGTAAGCAATCATGTTTTTGCAATAATATGCTTGGGCTTTAAATTCCATGTTACAAGATTATAACTTTGTGTTAATTTTTTTTGTTGCACCTGCTTTAGCAAGGTGCTATATACAGGTATTTTTTTTTTTCATTCATATGTCCATCCATCCGTCCTTACATTTCATCAACCCTAGCATTTAAGACACTCTCCGACCTGACCCAACTGGTGGATTTCCATCAGACTTGCACAGAAATATCAGTGGGATAGTCCCACGATTCTTCAGGTTTTGGTGACCTTGACCCGATTTTGAGGGTCACAGGAAGACTTCATGTCCATCTGCTCTTCCATTTTCATTTCTGCCTTCCTTCTCAATGGGAGTCAGCTCTTAAAGGAAAGAATTTGTTCTCCTAGGAGAAACTGTTTCCTTTAACACTTTAAACACCAGAGACGAAAATTATAGCAGAATTTGCAAACAGTGTAGATCCTGATGAGGCGGCTCATGATGAGCCGCCTCATCTAGATCTACACTGTTTGTCCTCTAGTTTATGAATTTTCAATATGAAATGTCTTGGACAGGGCATTTTTTTAAATTTTGCAGATGTAAATTTTGTCTTCTGATTTTTTGCGCTTAAAGAGTTAAGAGTTGATTTCATTTTGGAAGTGCTTCCTCTTCCAGGGAGGCAAACAGGAAGTCACAAATGTTGTTCCCCTTTGCAAATATGGTGGGAAAACATTATGATGTACCCAGACACCTTTAAATACATCTGCATAAGAGCTATGATCAATATCATTTGATAAAGTGACAGACACAGTCAATCTTCTTTATAACGGAACTCATTACAACAGCAAGTTCTTTACAACGTCATTTTGATATGCATGAAATGGCTTTATTGTTTAAGAGATGTATTCTTTATAACAGTGTATTCAAATTAACGTCGAAATGTTTGGTAAAAAATGGCGTCGTTCTAAAGAGGGTCCACTGTACCATATTTCTTCAGTTATAAGACGAGGGGCTTTCCCTTCCAATACAATCCGAAAAATCTAGATCCATCTTATAAGATGGATCTAGATTTTTGGGATTGGTTTAGAATGGAAAAACTCATCTCGTAGCGGAATTTCAGAAGACGGGATTTAGATATGAGCCCCGACACGAGAAAACCAACAAAGTGGTTGTGCGCCCAGCGCAGACTCAGATCAGCCTGGGCATCCGCCCAGTCTGATCAGAGTCTTCGCTGTCTGCATGGAGCTAGCTTAGACTCTTAGCTACCCTTTAAGTGCTTAGCGAGACTCTGATCAGACTGGGCGGATGCTGAGTCTGCCCTGGGCGCACAACTACATTGTTGTTTTCTCCTGTCAAGGCTTATATTTGGGTTCATTCCAGAGATAGAAAAACATCGTTTTATAGGCCTATAAATATGGTTGCAAAGAACCTTCTCACTAGGAGTTTCACTACCTAAAGAAACTTATACACTGTAGTAACAAATCAAAATATTTAATAGCAGACTGTAGTCAAACTGGGTTGTGCAAAGGCTTATGAGATGTTTTCTTGTAGTTTGACTTCACACATTCAGGTACATTTAAATCATAAACAAACTTAAAGTTCAGAATGATACAAAAAGGGGATAACAGATTATTTAGGATAATCAGATATATTGTAGTTATATGGGATGTGCTTCCTTAGTTGGCAAATATATAATTTATATGATGTGACATTTTGTATATTCGTTCTTGCACTCACTGTCTGGGTCTAATTGCAATGTAAATTTGCTCAAATGTTATTAGTAAAGAAGAAATACCACAAAATAATATAAGTATTGCCACTAACAAGGTTTAAACAGGACCTTATCAATATTGATGCACTGCCTTATCTTCATCAATGTAGGGGAGAGTCGGGTAACTTCGGACAGCGGGTAAATTTGGACGGTGACATTGTTTCCTTTATGTGTCAGTTGTTTGGAACTAAAACAAAAATAACTGGGCAAACAGTGAAAACCCTGATGAGACGGCTCATTATGAGCCGTCTCATCTGGATTTTCAGTTTGCCATGATATGTCCGAATTTACCCGCCTGTCCAAAGTTACCCTACTCTCCCCTAACATGCTTGTATCTCTAACACTACTGAACAGATATGCAGTATACAGTACTGTAGAAAATGGTACAGCCTGATGCAGCCATTGACATCACACAATTTGTACAATACAGAAGAATTTCAATGGCTCGAACAGGCTCGGGACCATGAAAATTAGTTTCACCCAAAGGTAGTTCTAGCCATTCAAGGCTATTTTCTATATAAATTGACCTCTAAGGGGCCCAGGAATGAGTTCTGATCAGGCTGGGTTAACGAGCCATCAGGGTTCGAGCCATTGAAGTTCTACTGTATTTGCATTGATGAAGATACATTGTCACTACATCTATTACAGCCCCGGATCCAGGGGGTGGGCTTTGGGGCTTCAGCCCCGCCATCTGGGCCTCTGGTCATATATAATGTATAGGCCTCCAGATAATATCTGATGACAGTTTGAGATAATAGATTAAAATATATGTCGTGACATCTCATTAGAATCGCCTCGCCAAGGCGATTCTAATGAGATATCTCAGTATATATTTCAAGGCAAAAAGAACATTATCAAAAATTCTCATCAAATTGATCCCTAAATATAATGTCATATATTTTTACCCTGCCGCCCCCCCTCCCCTCCTCGGCACCTCCCAGCCCCACCAGTTATCCATAGCCCCACCAGTAAGTGGTGGTCTGGATCCGGGCCTGTATTATGATAAGGTACGTTTTCAACCTTGCATTTTGTGCTCATATAATATAAATATTTTTACAAACTTCAGTATAATTCAGATATTGTGTTTGTTTTGTTTTTGCTGAGTTAATGTGGATATCCAAAGTTAAGTGTATATTATGTGTTCTTGGTACATCCAAAGATTATGTGTTGACCACATTTTAACCCTCAGCTTTTGAATGCATATTCATGTATTTGCAGTGAAGTTTTGTGAATTAAAACAACCCTTCAGTATCAACTGTATTCAGGCATGACAGTGTGAATTATCTTAATGGGTAAACTAGACTTGTCATCAGGCGGCTTTATTACACATTTGTGTGTCCCATGAAAATTGGCCCCATTTATGTCTGTTGAAAATAATGCCTGAAGTATCGCAAGTCAAAGACAAAGCACCAGTTGGTGACAGACTTGAAAAAACATCAAATCTTTTACATTTTTCTTAATTTTCACAGAAACTATTAATTGACATTTCATTCAAATTGTCCCCTTTTGTCCTTTTGGGACAATTTGAATCAAATGTCAAGCTCTGCTTTCTGCATTTTTTTTAAAAACACTTTTAATGCCGTCTGCTAATAGCAGGGTAAATGTTAAAATGCTCAGCAGGTTAAAGATTAACTGTCAAAATGTGTTCTTACTGTGCAAGTCAGATTATTTTTTCATTTATTGCTTGTTAACATAATTGTAGATAATTTTATATTTTTAAATGTTATACATGTTTGATGATATATTCTTTGCAATTATAAGATTTGAAAAAAGGTAATTTATATTTATATGCAAATATAGATGGGAGAACAATATTTGTCTTGTTTGATTATTTCTTATATTGCGACTGCTTTAGAAAGCAGGAGCAATAACGAGATACCGTAACTTTCCGGTATTGTCAGAAACATCCCCAGTGTTCTAAGTGTCTGTGGCAAGTTAGCAATCATCCTAATGCCATGATGAACATTACCTAAATTTTATACTTCTTATAGCTGCAGGGTTTTGATGATGATTTTGGTCTGGGCCCAGTTGTTTAAACTAAAATCTTGAGCTAACAAGATTTACATTTTCAAATGTATTGAACCCCAAAACACTTTTTTTTGCCCCAAAATTTTAGGAGCTTTCCCAGTGCAAAAGCTACTCACATTTCTTCAAGCAAACAATATAGGCACACTCGATTTTATGGTAACTAGAAGGCTCAAACCAATCCTTGCCTAATCACTTTGTTAAGCTAATGATGCTATGAACAACTGGACCAAATTCTCTATGAAAACATACTTTGTGGCTGCCCATTAGAACCATGTCGAGCCATGATGACAAACTTGTGTGTATAAAATTATACCAGAATTATCAACAACCAAAACCTGTATACAGAGACACACTTTATCTGGAGGTCTGACCTTATTGGAATTTAACAATACAGTGGAACCTCCATAAACAGTAATCGTTCGCCAACAACCATCTATTTTAAGGTGAGCGGTAATCCAGGGGAGATAAATCTTACCATGAAGAATTTGTCAATCATTTCATTGAGGGCTTCTCTTACAGGAAAGAATTTGCTCCTTTAAGATGCAAATTCTTTCCTGCAGGAGATTTGCTGTTTCACACTTCAGTTGGGGGGCGGGGGGGGGGGGGGGGGGGGGGGGGGGGGGGGGGGGGGGGAACAAAGACAATGCATGTTTTTGAAACTGGCAAAACAAAAGAGAGTATAGCCTGTTCCCAGCTTTGCATCATAAAATGAGCCGCGACACGAGAAAACCAACAATATGGTTGTGCGCCCAGCGCAGACTCAGATCAGCCTGGGCATCCGCCCAGTCTGATCAGAGTCTTCGCTGTCCGTATGGAGGTAGCTTAGACCCTTAGCTAAGCGAAAAGTCTGGTCAGACTGGGCGGATGCCCAGGCTGATCTGAGTCTGCGCTGGGGGCACAACCACATTGTTGGTTTTGTCATGTCGCAGCTCAAATGGTTTATATAATATAGACAAACAAAAATTAAACAATTTTTATTTACAATGAATTGTCAGAAATTTTAACAGACAGTATTGTGTTATCTAGACAGCCCAGAACTACAGCAGGTTGAGTATCCTTAGTAGTATGAGCCACATCAATCGAGTTCACCCAGTCTGGAGTCTCAAGATGGCAAACTTTCTGAAACAAAATAGATAATAAACTTAAGATAATACTGTGCTACTTCTGGTAGCGGTAAAACACTCATTTATGTAAAGAGACAGATACTTAAGGTGGAGGGATACACCTCCGTGTTTTTCCACCAATTTAACAAAGGGAAACAATTTGTGACCTGTTTGGTTCCCTCGACATTGAAGCCCTTCCAAAATCGAGACTACTCTTAAAGAAAAGAGTTTGCTCCTTTAAGACCCCTATTGTAAAGGGAGGCAAAAATGGAAATGGCATAGTTGCAATTATTGTACAGTGTTGTATTGGGCACTTTGGATGACAAGGTTTAGAAATATTTCTAAGCTAGAACTTCAAGCTCCTGTGCAGAAATCATCTAGAAGGGCAAAATTCATTGACAGTTTATCTCAGACTTGGGTATATGCTTTATGCTTCTGGCCCCAAGGTTATAAAACTTGAGTACATTCTCAAACTCAAAATAAAGCACACTGATTGGCTGCTTCCGAGCTCATGCTCGGAAGCAGCCAATCAGTGTGCTTTATTTTGAGTTTGAGATCATTCTCAACTTTTATAACCGCGAACCCTGGAGGATGTCAGAATAATATGGTAGTTCTTCCAATAAATGCCTCTCACTGGTAAATACCCCCTTTTGTGGAAAAAAATATGGCCTAATACATGTACCACTAAAATTGGCCCAAGAACACCAAAATTTGCTATTTATTGACCAGGTCCCAAGGTTATAAAACTTTTTTCATGCTCAACTCAGCTGAACATGAAATTTCACCTGCTGATAAATAGCAAATTATTGACAAGTACAGTTGTTTTCTAGTTCAGTTTAGCTGAGTATGAAATTTTCTCTGCTGAGAAATATGAAAATGCCAACATTAGTTGGCATTTTCATATTTCTCAGCATAATGTTGGCATTTTCATAATTCTCAGCAGAGAAAATTTCATGCTCAGCTGAGTGGAGCACGAAAAAAGTTTTATAACCTCGGGGCCAGATTTTGTCCATAGAGTGCCATTTTTAAACTGTAATGCCACTGATGAGTTTATCAGAAGGATTACAGTAACTTAAAAAACAAGAATGTCAGAAGATGAAGAAGTAATTAACGATATTTCTCACCTTCCCATCATGGTAGACATGAAGGGCATTAAAATGTCCAGTACACAGCAGGCAATCCAGCTGTCCTGCTGGATGGGGGTAGCTCCGTAGTTTGGTGATCGGGTAGTTGGCATTGGCAAACTCATCTTCTGTTACCTAGAAGAATATATAAATATACTGATATATAAATAAAGTAAGGTTTGACATTACATGTTTTGATTCATTAAAATAAAACTATGCAAAAAAGTGTTAACGCGTTTCGCTCAGCTCGTCAGGACTGTTGCATACTGATATATATATATATACCATATTTCGTCCATTATAAGATGGAGGTTTTTCCCTTCCAAAACAATCCCAAAAAGAGGGCCACGAGGCCCTGAATTGCTAACCTGAGCAATTGGCAAAGTGGCTTTTTCTTATGTCTGAAATTGTCAAAATATGAGTCTTGGGTCAAAAGTCAAAGAATGACCATGACCTGTTGTACTCATAAATCTTCATGTACTCATTAAGACAACCATATATACACCATTTTTAGGCCAAAATCTTCAAAACTTTCCACGAAATCTTATGCAGAAAAAAACTTGCAGAGCTTTTGCATTGCAGAAGCTCCTCACATTTTTCTGCATACAAATGACAGTATTTCTGCATACAGAATGTTTGAAAATATAATATCTTGTCAACTCATAACATCATTAGCTTTGAAAAACTGGGTGCTGATATTTTTGTACATGAACAGGATTTTCTGAAAATATGATTTCTGCTTTGATAATTAATTAAACAACTGATTCAAAGATCAGTGTCTAAACTAATGCCATCAGACAAAATCTAAAACAAATCACAACAACTTAATTTCGGGACTCCTTATCATAATACAAAATACATGTTATGTAACAGCTATCCCAGTTCATTTCACATATTGAATGACTCTCCCTCATATTCATCTTGCTTGGAGGAGACCTTTAACCCATTGCATTCTGGGTATTTTTTGTCGTCTGCTGAAATTGTCATCTGCATCAAAACTCAAGAATATTTTGACAATACTGGTCTAACCAACTCTTGTAGAAATGATGTCTAGGCAGCGTGCTAATTTGCACCTTAATGAAGTTCCATCTCAAAATAGTCCTAAGAAAATGTCCCAATTATCTGGAATTTTCATTCTGTATAATGTTAGAATTAAAATTATTTTTCCTTACTGGTAACTTACTGTTGATTAACGTGTTGTTGGACAGGGGCTACCGGTAATATTAATTCATTCTGGTTTCATGTCGTGAATCATATTTTCCTGTCTGCACTCTGACAGCATGTGTTAATCTTGAGATAGTTTACTGGTAAGGAAAACTAATTTTCCTAAATGACTAGCCTAGCCACTGGGCTAAGAAAAATTTTACCTTATAACTTCATTTTCATAATATCTTTCCTAGCCACTAGGGGAAGAAGAATTTTCACCTCATTACTTCAATTTGATAATTAACAGAGCTCCAGATAATTTTTACAGTGGTTTCAGTATTTACCAAACAGAATTTTAACCTTTTCAGTATCCTGATGAGTCCTTTCAGTATCGGTACTCCTGAGATCCAGTGGTTGTTCAGTATCTTTTTAACGCACAACTGGTCTCCCAAAATGTCAGTCTACTTGTTCTTGTCCAGGGTTCTTGCTTAAAACTCTGGACAACAGGAACGACCCAGGCCGAAAGGGAATAAGGCCGAAACGACCCGCGGCCGAAAGGGAATTGGGCCGAAACAACCCGTTACCGACCCTGACAGTGTTTTGCTTTCCTTTTACCACGCATCAGGGGACGATTGGCTGATCTTTGCTGGCTAGAGTTCACTAGAATTAACCACTGGCTTGCCGAAGCCAAAGTTTTCCAGCTTCGCACAACCAGGTGGGGCCATTTATTGACTGTTCAGTCAAGTAACAGAGACGTTTGTTCAACGAAAATGAAAGTACCTACGCAATCGACCAGAAAGATCATGTGCAATTTAGCGATTGGCTAATGCTCGGTAAATTCCAATACTCATGCTTGTTCCCGGTCTATTCATAACAACGACCAGTAAAAGCCGAAAAGAGAATGCTGAAAATAGGTACCATGTGCTTTCTGTTTTCGGAAAAAGGTTGACTGCGCATGCTCAGACAGCGCATGCGCTGAAGCAATGATTAGTAAATGCTAAAAATAGGTAACATTCTGGCTACTGAAAAACGGTTGACCGCGCATGCTATAGCGTAAATACGTAGCACATTTGAGCTGCTTTCGTAAGCTGAGAAATGACTACCGTATTCGGTACGATTGAAATTTCAAGACACTACGTATTTTGTCTTTTTTGGTCCGTATTTTATGCAAATACGAAGCTTATCTGGCTCTCTGAATTAAGTTCAGTATTTGTAGCTAGTCTATACTCTCTGGCTCAACTTCTTGATAATGTACCAATAAGAAAGGGAGCAGAATCATTATTTATAGACTGGCCAAAGAATGGATAAAAACTTACCATTTTAGCTTTGGGATAAAAAATTCATTATCAGACTAGTAGCTAGTCTACTAAATGACCAATACAAAGCTCTCGTGTATACAATAGAAAACTGGACGTGAATAACAAATCCTATTATTGCAAATTACTGTTTATAAGAAATCATATCCATTGCCTCCCATCACTTGAAGCTGATAGAATTCCACAAACACTGTGTCCACAAATAACTTAAAATGTAACTTACTGTGAAATTATGAAGGATATAAATAGCTCCTGAGGCAGATCCTAGTGCCACCTGGTGGCCATCTTTACTTCCCGCTGTATCTTGTACCCCTTCAAGTTTGACAACATCAATGAAATTACCACTACACATCTGTAAAAGTAAGACTACACCAGTACTCCTGAAAAGATGGGGTGACTGATACCATCTAATATTTTTAGTTATAAAGTCAAGATTTTTCTCTCCCAACACAATCCCAAAAATCTAGATCTATCTTATAAGATGGATCCAGATTTTCTGCATTGTTTTGGAATGGAAAACCTATCTTACAGCAGAAATTCATGAGTTTAGATATTTCAGGTCATTCTATAGAGGTGAAAATGTGTTTTATATAAAAGCTGGATATAAACAGTATTATTCTGGGATTAAGCCTTTTCCTACCTACCCAGCAATTTACCCCACTACCCAAAAAATTTTATGGCCTCAGAATTTGGATTTTTTTTTTGTTGCTTTTCATTTCTGCCTACTGAGCAAAATGCCTATATTTTATGTTTCATCTCTAACCTATATTTGAGCCGTGACACGAGAAAACTAACAACGTGGTTGTGCGCCCAGCACAGACTCAGATCAGCCTGGGCATCTGCCCAGTATGATCAGACTCTTCCCTAAGCGCTTAAAGGGTAGCTAATGGACTAAGCTATCTCCATGCGGACAGAGAAGACTCTAATCAGACTGAGTGAATGCCCAGGCTGATCTGAGTCTGCGCTGGATGCACAACCACATTGTTGGTTTTCTCGTGTCGTGGCTCATTTTATGTTTCATCTCTAACTCTTGTATAAATGATGATTTCTGCATCTTTTTCTGACACTATCTGACTAAAAACTATTAGAAAAAGCTTGTAATCTGGGTATCCAATATAACTTTATAACTAATTTATTAGCATTATGCATATCAAAAAAAATAAAAAAAATTCTACCTACCTACCCAACTCTAAAACCTCCCAGTAGGAAGTGGCAAACCAAATATTTTTTAAGCATGGCCCTACTTTCTCTATTTCTCAAAAAAACCCATAAGATTTTAGTACACACAGAATCAAGTGAGGTGTTGTTTTTTTATTTTTGTTCGCTAAAATTGCTAAAAAAAAAATTGAGAAGCTCCTCACCATTTCTTGGTAAAATATGGCAGTGTTTTTTGATACCAAATATTTAAAAAATAATGTCTAATTAACCCTCTAGTGCCCAAACATAGAATGCACTGTAAGAAAACATTTATATTCCATCCAGCCACTAGCTTTGGGAAGTCAAATTGAAAACAGGGTCTGAATTTGTGTTGAGGTCCAAGGTTGCTGAGATATGCATGTAGCATATATGCTACATTGGGCATTAAGTTTTTAAAAGTAGCTTTTTTCAGGGTGAATAACTAAAATGTTAACAATAATTACGGGGCACCTTTTTGGATGAAAAAAGGGTGTATGAAAAACAATCTATTGGCATATATGTGTCAGGGATATCTGAAAAGGTAAAGTCAATATCACAATTTTTTATTTTAATGCCCAATGTATCATATATGATACATTTTGTGTTTTCGAACTTTGGCGACTTTTGGCGGCTGATAAACGTACTTTAAACATATCATTACAACTGGAATGATTTAATCTTATTTCCTGATATCTTAACTGATTTTCTAGCAGTATAACATAACATACAAGTCAATATCCTGGTTACGGCACCAAAACAGAGTCATGTAGCAGATATGATACATCGGGCACTAGAGGGTTAACTCACGACATCCATAGTTTTGAAAAACCTGGCTCTGAATGCCAACGCCAATCTGACAATGAATTTTCCATTAGAAAACTCATGCTCTAGGAAAATACAGAATGACTCCATCCCCCCCCCCCCCCCCCCCCCCCCCATTCTGACAATGAATTTTCCATTAGAAAACTCATGCTCTAGGAAAATACAGAATGACTCCATCCCACCCCCCGAATGACTCCATCCCCCCCCCACTCCCCCCCCCCCCCCCAAAAAAAAACAAAAAAAAACACAAAAAAAAACGAAACTACAACTTACTGCTGTTACAACAGTTGGTGTGTTGATCGTCATGACAATCTCTCCCTGGTGTATCACATGTACATGTTGCTTGTCATCTGCAGCTAGAAGATAATTACATTTGTCCCCATTTGGTCCCACTAACTCTGTGGACAATAAACATCTAACTACTGTCTTTTGTGTTGGATCCTGTAAATGTAATCCTTATTAAGGTGAATGGGAAACTTTCAGAGGAAGCAAATCTGCTATTTTCATCTTTTGCCCCCTATTCAATTGGTAGGTAAAGAGGTAAAGGTTTCCCATAGCCTAGTGGCCATAGGGGCAGTGGGGGTTAGAGGCCCACTGTATCTTGGGCAGAGCATATGAAAGGCGGAGTCCATTCTTCTCCTTTTGCTGCCTTATTGGGGTCAACTTTTAAAGGAAAGAATTTGCTCCTGTAGGAGCAAATTCTTTCTGTTAAAAGTAGATCCTGTTTTGGAAGGGCTTCCAGGGGTAAAGAGGGATTCCAGGGTGTAAACAGGAAGTCACAAAAGTTGTTCCCTCTTGCAAACATGGCAGAAAAACATGGAGGTGTACCCACATACCTTAAAATTGGCAGTTTTGGAAATCAGTTTCCCATACTAGTCTGTGTCTTTTTACTTGAGTTTCAGAAGCCATATATATTTTAGTCGGAGGTTTAGATTGAAAATAACCTTTATTTAATGGCTGCATGGCCTACAGTAAATCTGAAAGTACCTATGGAACAAGAGGCCCAAATGGGCCTGATATCGCTCACCTGGCTATTGTGCAACGGAACCATTCTGATACAAAATTGGTCCAATTCCACTGAGAATTTCTCATTTTCACATTTTGCTACTTTTAGTAACAGAGGCCAACTTGCCTGGTCTTTATATATTTACTTTTGAAACACCTCAATGCAAGAATCATTTTGCCACAAATTTCATCAAAATCCATTCAGGGGTTACTGAGACATTGCCAGTTTCATGTTTTGTGCTATTTTTAGTAACGGCAGATGGCGGCCATCTTGGATTGCTAAAATGCAAAAAATCGAAAAGCCTTCATGCGAGGACCATTTTGACACAAATTTGGTCCAATTCCATTGAGATTTTCTGATTTTCACATTTTTCTATTTTTAGTAACAGAGGCCAATATGACTGGTCTTACAGTTAGATATGTTTGAAACATCTCAATGCAAGAATCATTTTGACACAAATTTCGTCAAAATCCATTCAGCGGTTACTGAGATATTGTCATTTTCATGTTTTGTGCTATTTTTAGTAACGGCAAATGGCGGCCATCTTGGAATGCTAAAATGCAAAAAAATCGAAAAAGCTTAATGAAAGGACCATTCTGACACAAAATTAATCCAACTCCATTGAGATTTTCTAATTTTCACATTTTTCTATTTTTAGTAACAAAGGCCAATATGAATGGTCTACAGTTAGATATTTTTGAAACATCTCAATGCAAGAATCATTTTGACACAAATTTCGTCAAAATCCATTCAGCGGCTACTGAGATATTGTCATTTTCATGTTTTGTGCTATTTTTAGTAACGGCAGATGGCGGCCATCTTGGAATGCCAAATTGCAATTAATCAAAACGACTTCATGCAAGGAACATTCTGACACAAAATTGGTCCAATTCCATTCAAGGGTTCTCGAGTAATTGTCATTTTTATGTTTGTGCTATTTTTAGTAACACCAGATGGCAGCCATCTTGGGATGCCAAATTGCAATTAATCGAAACGGCTACATGCAAGGAACATTCTGACACAAAATTGGTCCAATTCCATTCAAGGGTTCTTGAGTAATTGTCATTTTTATGTTTGTGCTATTTTTAGTAACGGCCCCCATGGTGGCCATCTTGGATAGTCAACTGGCACAAAATTGAAATAATTCCATTCAAGAACCAATTCTGACCAAATCTGGTCAGAATTGGCTGCATTTTCTTTAGATATTGACATTTGAGCAAAATCGGCCTTGTTAACGCTAAGTAGGTCACTGTGACCTAATTCCGCTATAGATTTTTTTTATTTTTATAATTTTTAATACCAAGGTCCCACTTATGTTCCATGCAAACTTTCAACCAAATATACCAAATGGTTCTGGAGAAGAAGTTGATTTTGTTGTTTTTGCTATTTTTAGTAACGGCAGCCATCTTGGATTCTTGACCTGACCCAATTTTATAACTTTGAAACCCTGCAGTCTGGTCATGCTCCATGTGAAATTTGAGATCCATGGGCTCAGTGGTTTTAGAGAAGAAGTTGTTTGAAGTTGTTTAAATAGGTCAATTTTTGACATTGGCATTTGAGCAAAATTACACACGTAAACAGAAAGTAGGTCACTGTGACAAAACTCCGCAACAGATTTTCTTCATTTTTACAATTTTGAATACCAAGGTTTCACTGATGTTCCATGCCAAAATTCAGACAAATATACCTAGTGGTTCTGGAGAAGAAGTTTATTTTGTTGTTTTTGCTATTTTTAGTAACGGCGGCCATCTTGGATTTTCAACCTGACCCAATTTTACAATTCTGAGACCCTGGAGTCAGGTCATGCTCCATGTGAAATTTGAGAACCATGGGACCAGTAGTTTTACAGAAGAAGATGTTTGAATATTTGTTTTTAGGTGTTGACGGACGACGCACGACGCACGATGCACGCCGGACGCATTGATATGACAATAGCTCACTATGGCCCTTCGGGCCAGGTGAGCTAATTACATGATGGTGTGTGAAATAATTCCACACTTGCTCTTTAAGATGGGTAACCCTGAGCAGCAGTTGTTTGACTTGTGCTTCTTACATAAAATAAACGAAACATTTTTTCTGCAAAATTAATGCATGTACATAATTCTAATCCAACCACAATTATGAATACTTGCAAACTTAATAATAACTGTAAAATTGCACACTTTGTCTCCGCTCATTTAAATAGTTTCCAGTATTATACTAACCTTTAAACTAGGGAGATTATTAATATTTATTTTCCAGAGTTCAGTTGTTGGTTGTATGGCACATATACATCCAGATTCATCACTGCATACAATACTACAGCTGCCCACTGAAATAAGAAACTTTACTATTACCGTAAAAATTCTATATATTGGGACAGATAGCTCTCAGCAAACAGTGCAGACCCAGATCAGACTGCTCCTGAAAAGGAGCAGTCTGATCAGGATCTTTGCTGTTTGCAACTGCAATGTAAAATCAAACTCCCCCATTATTACAGCAATTATGGTAATTTTTTCACATGATACATCTTCTTCATATTTTACTGCCAATCTATCCATCTAATCACTCTATGACCTAAAATCAGACAAAATTTGTAACCCCCAAAAGTTTCTTTCAGGATTATTAATATGTTAGAGTTCCTTCAAGGGCAGAGAAAACATTCAACAGAAAAAACAAGAGCCATACTTGGTAATATCAGCTAATCAGCCTTCATCAGTGACCCTGACAATATCTGGCGATCTGTAATTTCATTATTTAAATAGGCAGTCACCAAGGTATTCCTCAGCATTGTTAATCTGCTACTACGTAGCGGCTTCTGGAGGTATCGTGTTTCAAGTCTGTGGAAATGCAGACAATTAAAAGAAACAACTTTTGTGACTTTCTGCTTTGCTTCCCTAGACAACAAAGCTTTTCCAAAAAGAAGTCTCCCAGCCGGCACATGACATCAAAATGACGTTGTACTGACGTCGGTGCGACGTCATAACGTCGCATCGACGTCAGTACGACATCATTTTGACGTTATGCGCCTGCTGGGCTGCTATTAGAGCAAAGAATTTGCTCCTAGCTAAACAAAATTCTTTAAGAGCTGAACCTCAGGAAAGAGGGGAGATGAAAGACAAAAATGAAAATAGCAGCATTGCAGCCCCTTGAAAGTGTATCCATTCACCTTAAAATTTTAGTGTAATTATATAGAGGATCTTACATGAGTGCTCATGTATTTTTGAATTTATTAAACAAGTTGGGGAAAAAGATAAGATGCGAGGCTCTGCCGAGCATCTTATCATTTTCACCAATGAGTTTAATAATACAGGAGCATGAATGCAAGATTCTATTTATCATGTGACATTAAAATTGCATTTTATTAGCAAATTTTGCACTAAAACATTATGATTTTGCTATCTGAAAACGCGACGTTTTATGGATGTCAGTCCATAACGTTACGATGTACTTTGCATATTTAATCCACAAGTGGATTATCGTATTTAATGCATGACTTTATTACACTCTCAGATGCGACGTCATATGATTAAATACATGTAATGGGTTAAGGTATTGCAATGTTTTGAGTTCTAATTGTCTGTCATGAGAAATTTGGCTACAATAAAATATACCAACATGCATCATTCTGAATCTGTAAACAGTTGATGTTATCTCTCGCCAAGTTGTGTCGACAGAGAATCTGTTGGTTGCAGAATACCGTGACAGTTCCGTATGAGTCGCCAACTATGAGATCATTATGGTAAAACTTTGTAACATCGTGTATAGCAAGGGTCTGGATTGGTCCACTCTTGGTCTCCAAAACTACCTGAAATAACATGGTAAAGCCATAACATGGGAAAACCTGGAACTCCCTGCATGTTCATGCAGTCTGATCAGGACCTTTTACTGCAAGTTTTGATAGGTGTTGTATCATATTTATTTGGTTATTAGACCATCCTCCAAAAACAACCCCAAAATTCTCCAAAGCTACCCCAAAATTCTAGATCCATCTTATAAGATGGATCTAGATTTTTGGGGTTGTTTAGGAGAGAGAAAACCCTTCTTATGGCAGAATTACACACGATAGACATATATACTAGGGGTCATTTTATATGGGGAAAACCCCAGTTTATAGCTGAATAAATATTGTATGTACTTTTCCAATGGACAGTTTTTTATGCTTTAATCAAAATAATGTATACTTATGCTACTGGAATTCTAGCTACGTGTAGCTAGCCCAAAAACAAGAGGCCCTGAATTGCTCACCTGAGCTAAAAAGGATAAAGATCAAACTAGTGTCATCATTTGAACAAACCTGATAGTTTGCAACCATTACCAAATGGTTCTAATGAAGAATATTTTTCAATACTTTTCCATGTATTGCTACGATTTAAACCCTGGACCCCCTGGGGCCATCATTTGAATAATCTTGGTAAAGGACCACTAGGCAATGCTAAATACCGGTACTAAATTTCAAGCATCTGAGCCAAGCAGTTCTGAAGAAAAAGATTTTTGAACATTTATATATGTATTTCTATGGTTCAAACCCAGGACCACCTGGGGTAGGGCCATTTTTGACCCTGGCACCATCATTTGAATGAACTTGGTAAAGAACCTCTTGGCAATTAATGCATCACACCAAATTTCAAGCATCTGCACTAAGGGATTCTGGAGAAGAAGTTTTTTTTTTAAGTATATTATATTTCGAACCCAAGACTCCCCGCCCCAGGGCCATTTTGGATCCCAGGGCCACCATTTATACAGACTTTGTAGGAGTCCACTAAGCAATGTATCATACCAACTTTCAAGCATCTGAGCCAGGTGGTCCTGAGGAGGAAGATTTCTGAATATTTTTCTATGTATTTCTATGGTTCAAACTCAGGACCCCTTGCCGCAGGGCCATTTCGGACCCTGGGGCCATCATGTGAACAAGCTTGTTAAAGGATACAAGGCAATGCTACATACCAAATTTCAAGCATCTGAGCCAAGTGGTTCTGAAGGAGAAGATTTCTGAATATTTTTCTATGTATTTCTATGGTTCAAACCAAGGACCCCCGGGGATGGGACCATTTTATACCATGGGGTCATCATTTGAACAAACTTGGTAAAAGACCTCTAGGCAATGCTACATACCAACTTTAAAGCATCTGAGCCAAGTGGTTCTGAAGAAGAAGATTTTTGAATAGTTTTCTATGTATTTCGATGGATCTAACCCAGGATCCCCTGGGGCGGGCCATTTAAGACCCTGGGGTCATCATTTAAACAAACTTGGTAAAGGTCCCTAGACAATGCTACATACCAAATTTCAAGCATCTGAGTCAAGTGGTTTTGAAGAAAAAAAAATTGAATATTTTTCTATGTATTTCTATGTTTCAAACCTAGCACTCCCTGCCGTGGGGCCATTTAGGGCCCTGGGGCCACCATTTGAACAAACTTGGTAAGGGGCCCCTAGACAATGCTACATAACAAATTTCAAACATCTGAGCCTTGTGGTTCTGAAGGAAGATTTTTTAATATTTTTCCATGTATTTCTATGGTTCAGACCCAGGACTCCCTGCCGTGGGGCCATTTTGGACCCTGGGGCCACCATTTGAATAAACTTGGTAAAGGTCCCCTAGACAATGCTACATACCAAATTTCAAGCATCTGTGCCTTGTGGTTCTGAAGAAGAAGATTTTTGAATATTTTCCTATATATTTCCATGGTTCAAACCCAGGACTCCCTGCCCTGAGGCCATTTTGGACCCTGGGGCCTTCATTTGAATAAACTTGGTAAAGGACCACTAGACAATGCTTCGTACCAAATTTCAGGCATCTGAGCCTTGTGGTTCTGAGGAAGAAGATTTTTTAATATTTTCCTATATATTTCCATGGTTCAAACCCAGGACTCCCTGCCCTGAGGCCATTTTGGACCCTGGGGCCTTCGTTTGAACAAACCTGGTAAAGGACCACTAGACAATGCTTCATACTAAATTTCAAGCATCTGAGCCTTGTGGTTCTGAAGAAGAAGATTTTTGAATATATTCCTATGTGTTTCTATGGTTTGCAATGGTATGTCCGAATTTACCCCCATGTCCGAAGTTACCCCACTTTACCCTACCTCTGGAGACTTTGTATCAATCACAGCTGACATCCTGTAGATCCTGATGATGCCATCTTCCCCACCCACAACAAGACCACAGAAATCTTGTCTGAAAGACAAACAATCAACAAATGAACAAATCGATCAACAAACAACATACATGCCATAAGCTGTGAACAGGAATTTGTGAAATATTGTCAAATCTGTGTTAAAGACCACCTGAGAATAGAGACCACTTCGTACAGCTACCAGAATGTAGAAATAAGCACATTTGAACCTGTGAACAGAAACCACCTGTCAACAAGACCACTATGGTTTGACTGTATGATCATTAAGTTTTAAGTGTGGGCTGACAAGTTTAATTATGCCCCTATTCCACACAGACCACGAATCCCACGAATCACTCCATTGTTCTTCACTAGAAATATATTTTTTTTGCACCATTATAGAATAATCCATGAAATAAAGAAACTAATTTTCATGGTATAAAGACCCCCACCCAACTTGTTTATACAATATACAGTGACAGATGTGTAATCTACCTATGTACATGTAGGTAGATAACATGTTCAACTGTCACTGTGTGTTGTATAAACAAGTTGCTCACCCAACTTGTTTATACAATATACAGTGACAGATGTGTAATCTACCTATGTACATGTAGGTAGATAACATGTTCAACTGTCACTGTGTGTTGTATAAACAAGTTGGGTGGGGTTTTGTTTATACAACAAACAGTGACAGATGTGTAATGTACCTATGTACTTGTAGGTAGATACCATGTACAACTGTCACTGTGTGTTGTATAAACAAGTTGGGTGGGGTTCTTTAAACCATGAAAATTAGTTTGTATAGACCTTTTGTTGAAAATATACATTTCGACTGCTTTAATTCATTGATTATGCTATATATTGTTGCAAAAAAGTTATATTTCTGATGAAGGAAAATGGTCAGTTCTACATTTCCAAAATTTGGCCAAGTTCAAGGTAATATAAATGACTGATTTAATAAATGTTTAATTTGCATTCAACAGTAAAAATATAAGCTATAATACACATATTATTATTTCTCTAATTCAGAACAAGAGTGCATACTGTTCTTGTTACACCTAAAATGCAAGGCACTGGTATATTTTAGCCACATATTGACATTTAGAAGACCTTAAATCATTTTAATTCAGCTAGAAATTTGTCACCAAAATCTATTTATTCTTTTATCAAATAAACTCCATTTTCTCTCCTCTTTTGGGGTGGATTCCTGGTGACCAGTTTCAACTGGGAGCCTTTGGTTACTTATCTGCAATGCAGAGCAGTGCTTTAAAATCTAATTTTCAGTAGATCTATATACTCCGAAGTATTATCGACATTTTTTTTTCCTTTTGAAGATGAAATAATTTTTGTATGCCACTCTTGGATATGTAGATCAGATATGGATTTTGGCAATATACACTTATTTGACCCGCCTATATTTCTGCCTCCTCCCACCGATCCCACCCACCCTCTAGGTTTGTTTGACTTATAGAATTTTACTTACGGAATAAAGCGAATTTGCATATTTTAGACCTAATTTGCGTATTTAATTACCTCCCTTAATACATGCGGTTTATTCCGTCGGATCAAATAAGTGTATATTGCCTGGATTTTTGACATTTGCATCTTGATCAGCAAGAAAGTTCTTTTGATGGATACCTGTGTAAATGTACCCGGATAAATTCAAATAGCAAAAGGTCAAGCAAGACACCGCTAAGACTACCGAGGTTCAGAAAAATTACATTAAAAACAAAAAACTACATATTTTAAGTCCGTTTCATACCTGAAGACCGTGCCTAGGCACAGACAATTAAACCTGAAAGAAGTTTTAACAGTGAAAGAGGTTTGTATTGATAAATTTATCGTTTTTTCTTTCAGTTTCATCGCTCGGTGTGTCTGGACGAATTGTTCGTACTAAAACAGATTCGTCCCACCCAAAATTCGAATGTTCCGGTTCACATAGAAAAACAGGGACTGTCCCATTTAATACATGGGGCAATAATTTCTTGGTGAGTTGAACTCTTTTGTCATGGTCTTTCATAGCAAAAAGTGAGGCACAGCCAGCAGGTTAGGGAGAAGCTCAAATGGAGCTATAGTTCTGTACCTAAACATCATGTTTTTTCATTTTTTTCACCGGCCCCGATAGCTCAGTGGTAGAGCGTGCGCTTAGGGACCGGGAGGTCCTGGGTTCGAATCCCGGCCGCGCCATACCAAAGGCGTTATAAATGGTACTAGGAGCTCCCTTGGTTGACGCTCATACATGTGATGTCTCCCGGATCATCCGGGAGTCTCCCAGAAATGAAGTCCATCTCCCGCGCTCCCGGAAAGCCTTCAGAATCTCCTGGATGCTGAGTTTTCCCTTCATAATTTTTTTCTGATACCACTTTTCCAACGCCATGCCCTTTTTTCCTGCCAGTAAGGAGATATCCACATGTGTATTGACCTGTATTCACAGCATCAAATATTGTTTGCAATAAACAAACACATCACGTCTGTTGACATTAATTTCATTATTCAGGTCACTAATAAACTCACTGACCGGTGAAAACACATGGAGCTATGTTTCAAAGAATTACCGACGTGTTAAGAAGATATGTCACTTGAAAAGAAGCTGATAGCCCTGTTTCACAACTACACAAAATAAACATGTGCAATACAGTCGGAGACTTGTTTTCACTGCTTAGATTCCCTGAGACGCATAGACAACGGATGCAAAACTCTGTTTAGACTGCACAGAGGTGCAGGCTGATCGGTGTCTTCACTTGTCGCTCACTCCGTAAGGTATTTTTTCCCCGAAGTGCAAACAATATCTGGATTATTATATATGGCCGACAACTTTGATCATTAATGGTGTAAAAATTTCGCATGAAAGTTTTGATATTTCTGTCTTGTGCATGGGTATAGTTTGTGTCAAAAACAGAATTTGAACATTGTTATATACATTTTTATCAGTTTTTACAGCTCTGAGTTCCTTTAAACAAAACTTATTTGTTTATGAAAGAAGATAAATAGATACATAGAAATAGAAATTTCAAGGGAGGGAAATCTGTATGAAATGTCAAGTATACCCTTTTGCAAAAGCTAGATTCTGTGCCAGACAGATACCAAACTAATGATACAAATAACAGTAATATAATAATAAATGAATAATTATGATAATTAAAGAAAGGAGTTTTTTTTGTGTGTGTGGGTGGGGGGTGGGGGTGGGGGGCTTTGGGGAGTAACTCAAAGGTAAACTTAACAAACCATACTATAGTTCATGTTCTGTTTTAAAATGAAAAAAAAATAAAGTAAAGTACGTGAAACGACGCATCAAAGTTGCCGTCAAAAAGTCTCTCTGATAGAGAACTCAATCTCCCTGAAATGAAATCCAAATCTCCCACATGGTCATCGGGAGTTCATCACATGTATGGACGCTCGCCTATAAAGGGTAGTCCTAGGAAGATAAAGTTAAGTCATTGGGTAAGTATAAATTGTTACTGGATACCTTGTTTGTCGCAATAAAAGCTCTACAGAGCTTATGTTGTCTGTTTCTAATATGCGACGTTAAATAAAGATTCTTTATCTTTATCTTATCTTTATCTTTTTCATCGGACGTTTATGTAAAAAATATGACAGTTTTTTTCAACATAGATATACGATGAAAAAGACGAAAAAAACTGAGGGTTTGGTACAGAACTAGGAGCTATATAGCCCGATCGAGCTATATAGCCCAATCGAGGTATAAAATGAATGGAAATTAAAGCATTATTGCTTCTGCATTTGCACTGAAGCTGAACTGCAAAATTTGATATGAACAACAGCATAAAGTATGACAAACCTTTTATGATTTTGTAAAAAAATTGAACTTCCACCGTTGCGTTTGATGCAAATTGAGAAAAATTTAAATACAAGAATATCTTTGAGATGCCCCCTCAAACTGGACAGATATATCCACTTCTGTGTCATGGTATACATACCTGCTTAGTGCTACGCTTGGATCATCTCAGAAGTATAATTGGACTGTAATTATAGAAATGTCAGGGGAATGGGAAGAAACATGCTTACATACACATGTGGTTCTTTAACTTCTTTCACAAAACGCAACGGCAGAAAAATCAAAATTGCTTTGCATTCCAACATGATTTTCATCAATATTGAAAGTGCAGTACTCAAAATTTTGCAATTATATTCAAAATGGATTCAGGTGAAGAATCTTCCAATTATTATGCAATTTCTATACCTCGATCAGTCTATATAGCTCGATCGGGCTATATAGCTCCATTTGAGCTTCTCCCTAACCTGGCCAGTGAATTACCACAAGGACCAGTTTTATTCATGAATAGTCCAGAGGGTAACAGGTCGTTTTGGTCCTATACCCGTTTTGGTCAGGACGTTTTGGCCCGATTTCTTGGGCGAGTCGTTTCTGCCCAATATTAGTGGGTCGTTTTGGCCAGATTTTTTTTTATACAATTTAAAAGAAACAGAAATGCTTTCTGACGATTTTTTTTCATTTATATAGTCTTGTGATATTTACTGATTTATTCTAATCTGAAATCGCATATATCTATCTATCTGTCAGTCTGTCCGCTCATCTGTCCATCCGTCTATATATCTATCTGTCTTTCTATCTGTCTATGTATTTATCTAGCTATCTATCTATCAATCTATCTAAAGAAAGAGAAGAGAAAGTTAAAAACAGAAGGAAAGGCAGATAGAAAAAAAAGAAAGAAAGAAAGAAAAGGAAAGTAAATAAAAAGAGTTTAAAAAAGTTTGGCTACGGATATCTGTCAGAAATGAGTTGAGAAATACTTTATTTTTCATTTACGATTTCTGATGCACATCCAGTCCTACATGTAGTCACAACTCTACATGGTGCCAGCTGGAACATGATTATTGGTGTGTTATAATATTGTAGGCTTATAATCATGGCTAACTTGATGGGGCGAATCATATGAAACAACACAACTTTGATATAATTTCTGTTAATTCTGCATATTATTTTCTTCCTCTCATATCCAAATTTCCAATGATACAAACAAATTACCTGTTATTCTTTGTTACCCATTGTGAAAATGGCAAATGTGCCTTAAGTACAATGTAATTGTTTAGCCTGACTCCATCGCAGGGACACCATCAAATATATACCATATAATTATGTCATCAGCTTGAATACTGCACCCCAGTTTGGCATCCATGGCAGAAAACACTTAGTTGTAAGATAGAGAAAGTTTAGAGGGCTGCAGCTAGGCATGTCCTAAATGATTACAATTTCACCAGCAGTGTAACTGAAATGTTAAATATTTTAAACTGGCAAACTCTTGAAAACAGAAGAATCGAAAATTCTCTTATTCTGCTGTATAAAATCAAACTCAGTTTTGTTGCCGTAGTTCACCATCATCTCACTGAAATCAGAAAACCAAACATCCTTACAAGTACTTACCATCTTCCCGAACCCAGTACCACATGAACTCGTATTTCCCTAGAACGATTGATACTGGAATCTATAGTCTCTTCTACAGCCTCAATGCCAGTCCCAGCTTGTGTGAATTTACTGCTGGGCTGGCCACTATCAAATTCTGATACTACTTTATGTATTTAATCTTAGCCACCACAGGTACTATAAACCAGTCCGTCAATTTTCGCTTCCTGCAGAGACTGTCCGTCATATTTGGCTTCCGCCGAGACTGTCCCCGATCTCTTGCTTCCTGCTGAGACTTCTGTACATGATAAATGGCTTCCGCCGCGACTATCCGCAATCTCTTGCTTCCTGCAGGGACTACTGTTCTCGAAAAATGGCATCGTGCCGAGACTGTCCGCATGAATCTGCTTCCTGCCGAGAGCCTGGGCAGGAAGCAGTATCATGCGGACATTCTCTGCAGGAAGCCATTTAATGTCATCACAAGTATCATGTTCATTTATCTTTAACCAATAACATTTTCATTTCTCCTGTTTTCTTGCTGTTTCACGACTGCCCCTCCTAGTTATAGTCAGGAATTGATTGTTTAGAGTAACAAGTAGGTTTAGATGTATCATTACTTTTTCAGCTGTATCAGTGAAATCAATCTTTATCTTACCAGTTTTCACAGTATATAAAAAACACCCTAAAATAGGACAGATACGACCCACCTTTGAAATTAGGCCGAAAAGCCCACCCCAACTGGGCCAAAACGACTCACCTCAGAAATCAGGCTGAAACGACCCAGGCCGAAATGACCTGTTGGAACGGGAATAGGACCGAAATGACCTGGATTCATCTAGAGCACAGGGGCTTGTATCACTCTTTTTATGCCCCAGAAGGAACTTCGGGTGGCATATTAAAATCGCACCGTCAGTCCGTCTGTCCGTCTTTCCGTCCGTCCGTCCGTTACAAATCGTGTCTCAGCTATAACTTTAAAACTACTGGAGCAAATTTGATGAAACTTCACAGCTAGTTAAAGGATAATGTGAAGGTGTGTCGCGCACAAGACTTAGGTCCCTACGCCCAAGGTCAAGGCCACAATTGGGTCATAGGTCAAATTGTGTCTTAAAATCGTGTCTCAGCGATAACTTTAAAAGTCCTGAAGCAAATTTGATGAAACTTTACAGAAAGATAAAACATAATGAGAAGGTGTGTCACGCACAAGACCTAGGTCCCTACACCCAAGGTCAAGGCCACGGTTGGGTCAGAGGTCAAATTGTGTCTCAAAATCGTGTCTCAGCAATAACTTATAAACTACTGAAGCAAATCGAATGAAACTTTACAGAAAGATAAAGCATAATGAGAAGGTGTGTCACACATAAGATTTAGGTTACCACGTTCAAGGTCAAGGTCACAATCAGGGGTCAAAAGGTCAAATCTTGCCTCTGCGATAACTTGAAACCTGCTGAAGCGACTTTCATCAAACTTCACAGACAGGTAAACCATATTGAGAAGGTGTGTTATACACAATATTTATGATCCCAAATCCAAGGTCAAGGTCACAATCTGTGGTCAGAGGTCAAATCATGTCTCGGCAATTACTCAGAAAAGTACCAAAGCAAACATTACAGAAAGATAAAGCCTACTGAGAAGATTTGCCATTCACAAGACATACGTTTCCACATCCAAGATCAAGGTCATAGCCAGAGGTCAAAGGTCAACTCATTTATCCTCAATTACTTAAAAACTAATGAATCAGACTTCATTAATTTTCATGAAAAGGTAAAAAATAATGAGATGATTCACAAACAAATTATGGTTTTGTTGCCCAAGGTCAGGATCACAATCAGGGCTCAGAGGTTAAATCATGTCTCTGAAATGGCTCAAAACTGCTGAGGCCAGTTTCATCAAATTTCCCTGAAAGGTAAAGCATGATAAAATGGTAACTTAAAGAAAAGTAAAGTATTATGATAAGTTATGTAAGGTGTGATATTTAGTTTCCAGTACCCAATATCAAGTACACAATACAGTTTGGTCAGTGGTTGAATTAAGTCCCCATGAATCCCCTAGTGCATTTAAACATCACAGAAAAGCAAAACAAACGAGAATGTATGTCATGTGAAAGACTCAGGTGCCATGCTCAAGGTCAAGGTCACAACCAGGACTCAAAGGTCAGTTTAAGGGGCCTTTGGGGGCATTTGTTACATACTGTAACATTTCTTGTTCAGTTTTACATCATAGTTTGGTAAATTGGTAGTGTAATAAGTAATAGTGAAACTATGAAAAAAATTATAGCATTTAAAATGCAGCTGACATAATTTTAAAAATCACTTAAAAAAAGTGAGTATAGAATACATGTATGTCTTTAGCAACTATTTTGAGTTCTTAGCCATAGCAACCAATCTCAGTCCTTGATTTGGACGTTTCTACTGAAGATCTTCAATGTACTTCAGAGTAGGAAGAACAGTTTAAAGCACAGGTGTAGGACTTTTGCAGTTTGTTGAAAAACCTGTGTATGTTTTTCTTCATAGCAACCAATAGAGCCCGTAGTAACCAACTGCTAATAGGTGTGAAACTTTTTGCTGACTTCAACAAGGAATTTATTGTATATGCAAAACACTACAACATATTTAAACAAACCAAACCCTTCCATTTTAGGAAAATAACAGTAATTATTTTAGACGTTAAATTTGTAGAATTTTTATGGTCTATTTCAGGTATCTTCGGGAGATAATGAAGCAAAATAGAAGCAAGTTAATTTTTCATAAGACACAGTGACTGGAACAAGATGCAGATGCAGTCATCCCTATGGTATGATCACTTCAGCGGGGCTGCATACCCCTTAGATCTTCAAGGATGTTCTTTAGAATCTTCCCCAAAGAAACAAGTGAAGCCATTGGTGGAAATAGTTGCAGACTTTATTGTCAAAGATTCAACATCAACAGTAAATGCCCTCAGTGTGTTACCTCAGGAGCTCTGTATTACACTGATGAAACAGGCCCTGGAGGGCAATAGAGATAGGGCAGTTGCTGTTTTGCTGAGTCACTGGCCTAATCAGACCCTCAAAGTGAGTCAGCTGGCTCCCAACATTTTCTCCTCATTAAAGCTGTTACATGATCATGACTTTTTGGTACAGACAGGGAAACAGGGACTCAGATACACCACCTGCATGGCTCAGAACTTTCTCGAAACATTAAAGAAGAAATGTTCCTGCAAGCTCAAGTATATTGACATGGCTGGCTATCCAACAGGTAATTGAACTCTTGAGTATCTAGTCATACATTTATTTGATATGCTTCTATATTCATTGGCGTTTAGCATATGTATGTAAGACTGCGTAAGAATAACTGTCAAACTGTAACAGGTCTTTTTGAACACTACATAATTATTCATTCACTTTGACACTGTTATTTTTATTATTACAGTTGCTACTACATGTATTCTGGTATTTACTTGTGTGCATGCATGCCTGTTTGCTGTCCAGCCAACTGTTCTAAACAAATCTCTTGGCAAATAAACTGATGGAGGGAAATTGAACTCAAGGTATTGGTATTCCCCTCCCCTCTCACATGGAGTAGTGTGTGTGTGGAGGGGGGGGGGGGGGGGGGGGAGGGGGGGGTGGTGTTGAAGGGGTATGAGCAGTGGATCTACTCATATTCTTGAAGGAACAAAGAACAAATTTGAACTCTGAATTTTCTTCCCTTTAGAGTATGGCAGGTTCTTTTGGAGAATTGGAGAAGGCATTCAATGCGGAAGAAATTCTGTTCTTTTAATGTTCTCACCCTTGTAAAACTAACAGCCAGAACTAATAAAGGTGTATGCAAACCTGGTAAACTGTGCTTGGAATTATTAATCCTTAAAGCTTCAAAAATCACCCTGTTTTCTAATACATGTACATGTATTTAGAATTCGAAGAATAGAGGACAAACAGTACAGATCCAGATGAGGTTGCTCATAATGAGCCACCTCATCTGGATCTGCACTGTTTGGTTTTTGGCACTTTAAGGGATAATCTTTTTTTCTTATTTGCAGCTGAGATTATAACATATTATCTTGCCACACACTGTATGCTGGCTCACAATGAGGCTCGACAAAACTTGATGATCAAGAAGTATGAGGAGGCAGTCAAGCTTCTGCCTGAGCAGGAATCATCAGGGTTAGAAAGATTCACTGCTGATAAGTCTATGAGAGAAGAGTCATGTAAGTTTTTACTTATATATGTTTATCTGATTTTTGTATTTCAAGTTTAACTTAAGATAGAATAAGATGCAGATAAGCTCAGCATTTTAATCCACTTATATTCTTGATCATATCCAGAGTAAAATTCTGCTCAGAACAGTATTTCAGTTTTGAAAGAAAGATAAAAAGTTTAGGAAGTGGGCATCAAACATTACTTGAGACTGTTACATGTCTCAACAGGAGATTCCAGCGTATATCACTAGTCTCATCAGTGAGCTCATGTTTTGTATGTCAGCACTCTTGCCTGTCTCTCTGCATGTCTTTATGAGATGGGACATATTGTGTTGCAGCATGGTCCATCTGTCTGTTGTTTTTATGTGTCAGCTTCATATCTACTATTTTCTTGGAAATGTTTTCTTGAGACACAGGATAAATATTCACCTTATCATGATGATTTGCAAAACTCATATTTAATGATCTCTATGTTAATATAGTTTTACAATGGTCATGGTCACACTTAGAGGTCATATAGGAAAATCGGGTAAATTTGGACAGCGGGTAAATTCGGACAGTGACATTGTTTCCTTTATATGTCAGTTGTTTGGAATTTAAACAAAATTAACTGGGCAAACAGTAAAAATCCTGATGAGACGGCTCATGATGAGCCGTCTCATCCGGATTTTCACTGTTTGCAATGGTATGTCGGAATTTACCCGCTGTCCGAATTTACCCGTCTCCACTCTAGTTGTAATGGAAATATTTCATGTCTGCTCCATACCTTAAACAATTAGGACTCTTCATGAAGGTTTGTATGAATATAAAGTACCATTGAATGATGTGCAGAGAAAAGGAACAATTCATCTACTTCAGTTTATCTGCAGAATTATGCCCCTTTGTAATTGTCATCTAATGATGACTGGTTTTGTGTGTGCTCCACATCTTTTTGAAACCATTTTAGATTTCTTCATGAAAGTTCATACAAAGCACTGTGGGGAACAGAGTTGCCATAAACCAGACTTAACCTTCATTCAGTTTTACAGAATTATGACCCTTTCTATATTTCTAACAATGAATTTGCCTCTGCTCCCCAACTTTAAAACTGTAAAAAAGTTTGATTTTAAACCTTGTACAAATATAAGGCATCATCAGCAGGACATATACTGTATTGTCCATCTGTCTGTCTGTCCATCTGTCGATAACTTTTTGTATCTGCCCAATATCTCCTAAACTCCTGGAAATATTTTTTTGAAACTTAAGTCGAATGTTCATCTCAAAAAGACAATATGAAAAACTTCCATTTTTTAGTAGCATCCAACAAAGGTCAAGGTCACTCTTAGAAGTCAAAGTTCTTAAAGAATTATTTCATGTACGCTCTGTATCTTTACAACCATATGAGATTTCTTTGTGAAAGTTTGTACAAATATAAAGAACTGTCAAAGAAAACAGTACATTAATCTACTTTCTATTTTAGTTTAGTTTAAACAGTATTTTATTCAACATATAAACATACACAATCAGTTAATACATGAATAATATAAAGGATTCGATAACAAGCTAACTAGCTTATAGACATCGTCTCCTAAGCTTATAGACATCGTCTCCAATCGTCTTTCTATTTTGACAGAATTATGTTCCTTTTTATATTTTGCAAAGCAATTTGGTGTCCGCTCCTGGCGCTCCCCTACTTTAAAACTGAATTTTTCTTTAAAACTTTGCACAAATACAAAACATTATCAGTGGACATGCAGAGAAAAAGAACTATAATTAAACTTTCAGTTTTGGCAGAATTATGATCCTTTGTAGAACTATATCTGTCTTACACCTGTAGTGTACCTTCTTTCTTCAGATTTCGTTTCGTGACAAAGTTGGTATTATTTTTTTTTCCTTTCATATTGCCTCACTCTGAAAAGGCTCTTTGTAAGGTGTTTGTAATTAAATAAAATCCAATGTGATTACTTCTAGAAAACAAAATATTTCTTTTTACTAGTAGGTGGGTTGATATGAAAACAGCTGATGTGTATATTTTGGGTCAGACTAGGTGTATCTGATATTTGCAGATCAAAACATTAAGCAAATTCTAGTTACTCAAAGAGAATAAAGAAATTTCTAAGATAGATTGATGATTTTATGTATTTTCAGCAGTATTTCAGTCATATCAGAATGATGGGAGGGTACTAATGAAAGGCTGTGTGCCTTTGAACCTCATTTTTGGTTGAAAAAAATTCTTCCTCCTGGATGCTAACCCAGGCCACGACCTGAGCAGCTCAGGGCTTTACCCACTGAGCTACCAGGGCTCCTAAATATTTCCAGTATGTGTAATGTTATAGATACAGGAGTTGTAGGTACAGAATTGAACATTTGATTTGTTGTTATTTCAGTTGGTATAAAGTTTGATGCCTTTATCACATCAGAGCATGCCTTGAGTGAGACATGTAAGGCCCTTAAAGTATCCAGTTTCAAGGAGAGCACACTGAGATTATTTGTGGAGAAACTAGATGCAACTTGTCTGGGACATCACAAAATTAAAATTCTTTTAGAACAGCTGGATGTTGAGGTAAAGATACGTTTTTCTAAACTCTAATATTATACTCCTAAAGTTTAGGACAAAAATGCCGGAACAAACAATGTAGACAGAGATCAGACTGCTGGTCAGAATTTTTGGCATTTTGTCAGATACAGTGTCCTACTTCCTGCTGGCTTCCCTTTGATAAAGTTGTTTGGACCAAATTGCTTCATACACTGATGCCCCCCATTTGATATCTTGCTGCTGGCTGCCCTTTGATAAAGTTGTTTGGACCAAATTGCTTCATACACTGATGCCCCACAATTGATATCTTCCTGCTGGCTTCCCTTTGATAAAGTTGTTTGGACCAACTTGCTTCATACACTGATGCCCCACAATTGATATCTTGCTGCTGGCTTCCCTTTGATAAAGTTGTTTGGACCAACTTGATTCATACACTGATGCCCCACACTTGATATCTTCCTGCTGGCTTCCCTTTGATAAAGTTGTTTGGACCAACTTGCTTCATACACTGATGCCCCACACTTGATATCTTGCTGCTGGCTTCCCTTTGATAAAGTTGTTTGGACCAACTTGCTTCATACACTGATGCCCCACACTCGATAACTTGCTGCTGGCTTCCCTTTGATGAAGTTGTTGGGACCAACTTGCTTCATACACTGATGCCCCGCACTTGATCAGACAACTTTCAAATGAATAACATCACAAGAAAATAAGTTAATTGACTGATATAACATTTGGTCATCATTATGTTATTGTGATGACTGTTTAACAGAATGGTGGACCTTGACCTTTAAAGACTTTTTTGCAGCATATATGGTAAACATGACACTAAATATTCATGCATAATGCTCAGAAACAGTCATCATTGAAGTGTATATGAGCCACATTATGTGATTTCAAACTATGTTGCAATGGTGACAAGTGAAGGCTCTGATCAGACTGCACTTGAGTGCAGTCTGTTCAGAGCTTTCTCTTGTCACATCAGCCGTCTACGGAATTGGTACAAACCATGCAGATAACGGTGAGGCCTCTAAAGACCCGGTGTAAAGGATAAGGATGATCTGGCTATAACATGACAAAATTGCCACATTGTTGAAGGCGGACGGATATAGTTTTGTCCATGTCTGTCCGTCTTTCCGTCCTTCTGTCCGTCCGTCCGAAGCCATTACTAAGTAACTATTGAACGGAATTTCATGAAACTTAAAATAAATGTGTATCACTTTAAGGTGCTGATGCACGTGAAGTTTTGTCACACTGGCTTCAGTAGTGCATGAGTTATTGCCCTTGAATTGCTTTCAAACTGATAAAATGAGCCATAACTAAGTAACCAATTATCAGAATTTCATGAAACTTAAAATAAATGTGTACCACCATTAAACAGTAGTGCACATAAAGTTTTGTTAGAATGACACCAGTACTGCATGAGTTATTGCCCTTGAATCAATTTAAAATCAACAAATTTAGCCATAACTAAGTAATCAATGAATGAAATTCTATGAAACAGATACTAAATATGTATTACTATAACAGGGTGATGCATGTGAAGTTTTGTAGGACTTGCTTTAGTTATGCATGAGTTAATGCCCTTTTATTGCTTTAAAATAGACAAATTGAGTCATAACTAAATAACTAATGAACGGAATTTCATGAAACTTAAAATAATAATGTATCACTATAATATGACAGTGCATGTCAAGTTTTGTCATGATGGCATCAGTAATGCATGAGTTACTGCCCTTGATTTGAAATACACTGATTAGCCATAAGTATGTTGCCGGTGAACTGGATATAAATATATATCACCACAGCAAGATGATGCTGAGGCAGCTTGTTTAGAACAGCCTCACTTATACATGGGTTATTGCACCCTTGATTTAAAGTCCACAGCTTCAGTCGTAACTAAGTAACCTGTGAACAAAATTTTATCAAACTGAAAATAAGCCATAAACAAATCAGCCATTTTGGCGGGGGATATAAATTCAATGAATAAGTAAATTCATTGAATTTATATCCCCCGCTGAAATGGCTGATTTGTTTATGGCTTATTTTCAGTTTGATAAAATTTTGTCATATTGAGATGAAGTAGGTAACAAGCTTCAAATGCCTTGAAGCCTTATCAAGGTGAATGGCTTAATGGTGTCGGTACTCTTTCAGGGGAAGCAGCTCAGCAATTTTTTATTTTCTTATCTTTTTAGAATAGGGCGGTGGTCTGTAGAATGCAGTGGCACAGGGTTATACTCGGACTAAAAGCATATTGCATTTAGCAACAGCGAACCAAGTATTTGGGAGCCATGACTTAATACAGTTATATTCAAAACTGTGTTATAACATTGAAATGTTTAGTAATGTTTATTATTTATTCTTTACTTTTTTCAGCATCTGAAAGCAGTGAGGTTCAAGTACAACTCCCTAAGCTCAGAAGATTTCATGTCAATTTGTCCACAGCTTGAATTATTTACAAACATCACTGCCTTAGATCTTTCTTGTAACTGTATAAATGTGTATCATAATGATTCTGCATGCGATGCCCTAACAGACATACTTAGCAAACTCACTAATCTCGTTCGTCTTGATCTCAGTAACAACAGGATTAAGTCCAAGGTGCGCAGAATACTTTCCGACATTCAGAAGCCATTGGAATACCTCCGTCTTGTAGGTTGTGGTTTGATGCCAATGGATATATTGTATTTGTCAATATCTCATCATATTCAGGCACTGAGAGAACTGGACTTAAGTGAAAACTGTCTTGCTTCTGCTTTACGTCACTTGACGTCATTACTTTGTGCTGTGAAGTCTAGACTAAAAGTTCTAGAGCTTGAAGAAACTGACCTTACAGATGCTCACTTCCTGTCACTGTCATCTGCTTGTTTGAAAGAGTTGACTGGTTTAATGTATTTAAATATTTCTGCTAATCTCTTGACACAAGAGGTAATAGAAACTGTGTGCCAGTCTGTGTCATGTCTTTCAGAACTTCAGTGGATTATTTTAGCATATCCAACAGACTGTTATGATTTTGAGGATGAAACAGAAGATAGGTTGAAGTCTCAGTTTGAAGAGAAAATAAAAAGACTTGCAGCCAATGAAAGAAAGTTACGTAATATAAACAATGTGCCTTCTCTAGTCATAAAAGAACTGGAACAAAACATTGAGTGATTCCATTCAGGTAGTCTGTAGGATATAGGGATCATTATCATTTGCCTGGACCTGAGAAAGGCTGGATTCTCAGGAGGTTACTGTAACACCATGTGTCAGTAGTGTGTTCAAACTTCTTCCAAGGGACCAGACAAATGTTAATGCAGTAATACAAACATATACAATGTAATCACCAGAGCTCTAGATAAGAGGGAGTATTTGGTGATAATTAAAGATTTGTTTTTTTATTTCTCATCAAAACCGTATTATGTGACCCCTCATCTGAACCGTCTAGTCGAGACGGGTCAGATGAGGGGTCACAACATTTGGTTTTATGCAGAATTAACAAAAATTGTCACTAATTATCATCAAAGACTCCCTCTTATCTAGAGCTCTGATCACTAGTCTTGCAGTACATTATGATACCATTGAAAATGCCTGAAAAAGTTATAAAAATTGTTATTCATAGTGCTTTGTGTATCTTGACTGCATTCCATAAAAAACAGAATTGCGTTGATGCTATTAAAAATGAAAACAAAATACATAGTCCACAGTGGGAGTGTGAGTTCAGGTAACTTCATGTAAACAAGTTTTGGTCCGGAATATGAAGTATGCTCAAATGTTGTCCAAGCCAGCTTGAGAATCTCATGATTTGAACATGGATTGTATTCTGAGGGAACCTAGCCTCCAACAACTGTGTGCATGGGTATTTAAGAAAGAATTTTGTTTTCAATTCAGCAGAGCCCTAGATAAGAGGGAGTATTTGGTGATAATTAGGGAAATTTTTTGTTTATTCTGGATAAAAATATATGTTGTGACCCCTCATCTGAACCGTCTCGACGAGACGGTTCAGATGAGGGGTCACAACATATGGTTCAATGAGAAATAAAGAAAATTATCCCTCAATTATCATCAAATACCCCTCTTATCTAGAGCTCTGAATTCTTTGAAAGTGCCAGAGAAGGTGGGTTTTTGATGATAATTTGATGGAGCATTTTTTTCCTTATTTCTCCATGAAAACGTATGTTGACACAATTTGGCACCTCTTTATAACTTCCTCACCAGGGCAAGTCAGATAAGTGCCTACCATAGCTCCAGATAAGGTAGGGTTTTGAGGATAATTCTGAGACAGTTTTTCTTATTTCTCAACAAAAACATGTTGTGATCCCTAGGCTAGATGGTTCTGATGATGAGTCACTACATAAGTTTTTATGCAGTTGTATGGAAAATTATCCCAAAATTATCCCTGTCAGGGCTGGAAAATTCTTAAATTGTCACTCGTCCTGCGTCACAAGACGTATAGTGAAATTAATAAGTTACCTTGGCCGTACTAAGAAATTCTACTCATCCTGTAGCTTGAGGCACTTGCCATGGCGAGTGGGCGAGCGGATCTTTCCAGCCCTGCCTGTTTACCTCTTATCTGGAGCACTGCCTACAATATAGCATTTTTATGGAGCATGAACATAATGTTCGGAGTCATGTAAAAAGGTACTTTACGGCATCCATGCAGTCTGATCAGAGTCCTCCCTTGTCACTTATACCATGTATCTATATGGGCCGCGACACGAGAAAACCAACAAAGTGGTCATGCGCCCAGCACAGACTCAGATCAGCCTGGGCATCCGCCCAGTCTGATCAGAGTCTTCGCTGTCCGTATAGAGGTAGCTTAGAACCTTAGCTACCCTTTAGGCGCAGAGCAAAGACTCTGATCAGATGTGGTTGATGCTGAGGCTGATCTGAGTCTACGCTGGGCGCACAACCACTTTGTTGGTTTTCTCTCTTGCGGCTCATATACTAATTCCATCTATACTTGCAAAAGTGAAAATTGAAGACTCTGTAAGTTTGCATTGGGTAATGTCCATTTTCTTGTGATTTCACTCTAATTGTCTTAGAATAATTATCAAGATCCCATGTCAGCAATCTCCCCAGAGCATTGAGGCATGTCATGTGCAACATGCTTTCCTCCTCAAATTACCTTTGCAACATGCCTAAATTTCATATGAAAATTGATAAAAATGCTATTATTTTCATTTCTTAGCCAGTAAAGTTGTTTTATATGCATTAAGGATCATCAAAAAGTTATTTACAATGTAAATTTATCCTAATATTGACAAAGCATTGCTATATTAAGGATTTTAAAAATGGATTGACAAGTCTAATTCTGATTTTTGTGTGAAAAGTGACATGCCTTCTGAAATTTCTGGAGAGAATACTGCATGTAATCTGGGACTGGATCAGTTAACAAAAGATGCTTTAATCATTGAAGGCACATACCGTATTTTTCATACGCCCGTTTTGAAAAAAATGGACGTATTATGGCATGGCTCTGTCCATCTGTCTGTCCGTCCATCCATCCATCCATCAACATTCATGTGCGCACCATAACTCAGTAACCGTTTGAGATATCTTCATGAAATTTTGTAGGAATATGTATTAGGTTGGGTCGAAATGTCATGTACAATAATGGTTGCTCCCCCTTTCTTAGTTTCAAAGTTGTGCCCCTTTCATTATTTTTTCCCCGACTAGTCTTGTGTGCACCATAACTAGATAATCTTTTGGAATATCTTGATAAAACTTCGTAGCAATGTGTTTGAAGGTCTGACGATGTGTTGCATACAGGAATGGTTGCTCTGCCTTTCTTAGTTTTGGAGTTGCATCCCTCTGACTAGATTTTTCCGGCGATTTTTGTGTATATTAATTTTGTGCATCACATAACTTGGTAACCATTTGGAATAACTTGATGAAACTTTATAGCAATCAGGGATTATTCTGGCCCAAGATTTTTGTGAGATAAAAAATCCCATTAGGTCAAAATTAATGAGAAATTTTCAAATCTGATGAGATTTTTTCTCTCGCTGGGTCAAAGTTAGTGAGAAAATTTCAGTTCCTGTTGATTCTTTTCATTGCATGAAATATAAATCATAATGGTTAATATGAAGAAATTAGGTTTTGTTTTTCTTTATTTCCAACAATTTATTAAGGAAAATAATTTCATTAAAATGATCAAATATCAACTTTCAAACAGTTTATCTCATACCGTATAACCGTAATGATCCCAAGTTTTTTGACAGATACGTCTGGGCAAACAGTGCAGACCCAGACCAGACTACTCCTAGATTAGGGTCTTCACTGTTAGCCATTCCACCTGCATCTTTCGTAGGCATTACTGTATGGTAGGTAGAACCTCAAGTCTTTGTTTGAACTTTAGGTTTACAGCAATTTTTTTTGAGCTGTCAAAAAATTTAGGAACATTACAGTAATTAACCCTTGTCATGCTGAACCTGGATATGCCCCATCTTTGCAAACAGTGCAGATTGAGATCAGATGGCTTCTGAAGAAGCTATCTGATCTGGATCTTCACTCTTTGTCATTCAGTTTCTGAAATTGTAAGAATAAATTACATCAAGAAATCTGACTGGTTGATAATCAGAAGTGTGATTTGACAGGAGCCTTGCTGTTATCACAGGCGTTCGGTACATTGCAAGTTAGAGGGGGTCAGGACATAAAGATATTATAAAGCCAAGGTTACTAACTCTGCATGGGCCTTTCTAGGGGTTACTGGGTTTAACAAGCTGATTTGGATCACTCAATCATTTTTATGAATCCCTTTTTTGCCTTATGTCTCTTGGACATACTGCTCTTATGTACGAAACATGCCTTTTCTTTTGGCTTCAAACTGTTCTCGAGTAATTCACCAGACAACCCCACTTTCACGTTTGCCAGCACGATGTTGGCCAAGAAAAGAATGCTTTGTTTCACTACTGCACGCGCTCATCCAGGCGCTCTGCCATTAATCTGATATGTGTACGACGAAAAACAACTGAAACCATTTTCATTTACCAGCTGGTACAACTACTAGTTTCTTCCTGGGTGTCGCTACAAGATTTGTTATTTTTTCGTTTTTTGTCAGATGCAAATGTCCGCCATGACACCGTTCATCGAAAACAACCGAACATATCCGAATAAAAATCGCTTGTGTATCCCTTTTTTGATTGGATAATGGAAAACAGTACTGGTTCCCGGTTTTCTGGCATTTCTGCGATAGCGGAAAACCAGCGAAATCTCGCGCCGTATGTCCCCGCCCCCGGGTTTTCGGCTTGTTTATCCACTTTCTCGGTCGCGGAGTCTTGGAAGGCAGATAATGGGGTCGCCGAGGTCTCTACAGTGGAGTAAAACTATCTCAAAATGCCCTCTCGGCTCGTTTGGGCCGATATCAGTTTTCTTTTCTTCGTTTCTGCCTTTGAAGACTCCATTTTGCAATGAACTACAAAAGCGCTTGCAAAATATGAAACACTGATAGCAGATTTTCGCAAGAAGCTTTGCAGTGACATAGACGATGCTGGTTACCCGCAAATATAATGCAAGTCGTTTGGCGCCAAACATTTCCGGAAACCAAAGCCTACAAAACAAGCCGAATGTACCGAAATGGTCCGCATGTGCGAAAACAGAAAAACACGGTGCGAATTAAAAGAATTTCTCGGTGCGATTTTTTTTCTCAATCAGCAAACATTTTTGCGATTTCGTGTAAAAAAATGCGAGAATATCGCGAAATTGCGCCAGAAAATGATCCCTGAGCAATATGCATAATCAGAAGATAGTGTGTTACATATAAGAATGGTTGCTCCCCCTTACTTAATTTTGTAGTAACTTTGCTTTGATTGATTTTTTAGGCTGGTCCCATTTACTCCATAACTCCTTAACCTTTTGAAATATTTTAATGAAACTTTTCAGGAATGTGTATAATAATGGGGCAATATTTCATAAGCATGAACCACAACTTTGGCTTAGTTACTTCCTGAATAATCTGCCCTTGCATCAAATTCCATTTTACTCGATAAATCCTCAACTGTTTGAAATATTTTAATGAAACTTAATGGTGCTGTGTATATTGCCAAGAGAACATATTAGGACCAAGAATGGTAACTCTAGTTTACTTAGTTTATGGATTGATTATCTCCCTTGTTTGACTTTGGCATTTCTCAACTTCTGAGCTGCTTCACCTTGGAAGCTGATTTTTGGTATAAGAATAGTATTTGATGTCTTAAATGTTATAATAACATTGCAGTCATTAAATACAGAGTTGTTTCTCCTGTTTGTATACATGTCATTCTTCTATAAGCAATCTTGTTCATTCTGTAGCTCCTTCATGACATTGACACAGGCGTATTATGGGCCGCTTACAAAGTTCTTGTTTGTGTTTGGTTTTAAGACAGGATTTTTTTCCCTTCCAAATAATCTCAGAGAACTACATGTAGATCTGTCTTGTAAGACGTAAATCTAAATCTTTGAGATTATTTTGGAAAAGAAAACATGATTTTATAGCTGAATTGCACGAGACTGAATTACATATCTGGGGTTAATTTATAAGGTTATAATCTTACTTGCATCTTATAACGGAATACATACAGGAATGGCGACACAGTTCTTGATAAGTCAAATTTCTGTCCAGAAGGAAAATGTAAATTTCTTATTTTTCTGTAACAATAAAATGGGATTTTATGAGATCCTGCTTGCTGGATGTTAAAACACATAAGAGTTTGTGAAGAAGTTAGAATAAAAATCAGTTTATACTCAAAACATGGGCTTATTTAGAGCTTTGAACTAGAATTTAAGTAGCTGGGTTTGATTGGTGCCAAAGATCCATATCAATCCTAATAAATGCCCTACTCTAATAAATACCCCCTGCTTCTTTTCCAAAAATAATGTTATATATTAATTTGCCATGAATTCCCTTTTACTTTTCTGGATGAGGTAGCGCTTTGAAGGGGTATACTCTTAAAGGAAAGAATTTGCTCCTAGAGGAGCCTATTCTTTTCTTTAAGAGTTGACCCCCACCCCTCCTGAGAAGGGAGGCAAAAATAACAGAGTTACTACCTCTGAAAGTATACCTGCTCATTATTATTAATATTGTTGTTTAGAGGTATTTTTGAAGCGCCCGAGTAACTAAAATTTAGGCTCTAAATAACACCCCCCTGTCATAAAATGCAAAAACCCTGGGGTCGTTTAATAGGATTAATAGAATATGGACCATGTTATGGTCTGTGTGTTAGTTCGGGGGGAGGCTACAGAGGGGTCACAGAGAGCTAGGAACATATAAGATATCGTGGCGTGATCATGAATATTCTGAAAGTTATAAGGGTATTTAAAATTGTGGAGCAGCAATCCAGGGTTATACAGATATAAAGCGGAGACAGCTAACTGCAGCTCAAACTTCCAAAGGGAAATAACTCAGACTCAATGAATGACAGAGTTGTCATTCATGTACCAGACATATTTTCATGACCTGTTCTGCTTATCTATGAAGTATCATGAAAATATTTAAAAGGATATTCAAGTAATGGAGCAAACTAAAAATCACACCTAAAAACCATCAAGGGGAAATAACTCAAAAAGTAAGAAAGCAAGATTTGTCATTTTTTAGCTCACCTGAGCCGAAGGCTCAGAGATGAGCTTATAGGATGGGAGTCGAGCCGTCGTCCGTCCGTGGATGCGTGGGTGGGTGCGTGCGTGCGTGCGTCAACACTTTCAAACATAAATATCTCAGAAACCAGTGGGCTGATTGCAATCAAATTTTATCTGAAGCATCATTGGGGTGGGGGAAAGGCTGCATTAGGTTTTGGTGCAGATCAGCTCAGAACTCTGGTTTCCATGGCAACAGATAGCCCCCATAGGGTTATAATGGGGAAAACGGCGTCATCACCTTTTCTCGACTGTTTTTGAATAGATCCTTATCATACTTGCAGGTAATGGTGACATACATAAGAGCTTGGATGAGTTCGAAATTTGGCCGAATTCGAGCACAGACAACGGAGTTAGCTGCCCTTGAGCATCTGAAAAAAATCCCATAGTGTTATAATGGAGAAAACAATGTCATCACATTTTTTTTAGCTCAACTGAGCCGTAGGCTCACAAGGTGAGCTTATAGTATAGGGAGGCTCTGTCGTCCGTCGTCCGTCGTCCGTCGTCGCCCGTTCACATTTTCAAACAAGAATATCTCCATAACCACTTGGCCAATCTTGGTCAAATTTTATGTGTAGCATTGTTGGGGTGGGGGATTGCCTGCATAAGGTTTAAGGGCAGATTGGGTAGGAACTCTGGTTGCCATGGCAACATATAGCTCCCATAGACTTATAATGGGAAAAACTTAAAAAATCTTCTTCTCTGAAACCATGAGGCCCAGAGCTTATGTATGTAGTATGTAGCAATGCTTAGTGGTCCCCCACATAAATCCTGCCAATCAAGCCCCTGGGATCCAAACTGGCCACGCCCGGGGGGTCATTAGCTCCCATAGACTTACAATGGGAAAATCTTAAAAAATCTTCTTCTCTGAAACCATGAGGCCCAGAGCTTATGTATTTAGTATGTAGCAATGGTTAGTGGTCCCCAACATAAATCCTGCCAATCAAGCCCCTGGGGTCAGAACTGGCCACACCCTAGGGGGTCTTTTGTTTATATAGAGCTATATAGCTAAATAACCTTCAAAAATCTTCTTCTTTGAAACCATGAGGCCGAGAGCAAAGACATTTAGTATGTAGCGATGTTTAGTAGTCCTCGACATAAATCCTGCCAACCATGCCCCTGGGGTCCAAACTGGCCACGCCCCGAGGGTCATTAGTTCCAATAGACTTACAATGGGAAAATCTTAAAAAATCTTCTTCTCTGAAACCATGAGGCCCAGAGCTTATGTATTTAGTATGTAGCAATGGTTAGTGGTCCCCAACATAAATCCTGCCAATCAAGCCCCTGGGGTCAAAACTGGCCACACCCCAGGGGCCTTTAGTTTATATAGAGCTATATAGCTAAATAACCTTCAAAACTCTTCTTCTTTGAAACCATGAGGCCGAGAGCAAAGACATTTAGTATGTAGCGATGTTTAGTAGTCCTCGACATAAATCCTGCCAACCATGCCCCTGGGGTCCAAACTGGCCACGCCCCGGGGGTCATTAGTTCCAATAGACTTACAATGGGAAAATCTTAAAAAATCTTCTTCTCTGAAACCATGAGGCTCAGAGCTTATGTATTTAGTATGTAGCAATGGTTAGTGGTCCCCAACATAAATCCTGCCAATCAAGCCCCTGGGGTCAAAACTGGCCACACCCCAGGGGGTATTTTGTTTATATAGACCTATATAGCAGAATAACCTTCAAAACTCTTCTTCTTTGAAACCATGAGGCCCAGAGCAAAGACATTTAGTATATAGCGATGTTTAGTAGTCCTTTACATAAATCCTGCCAACCATGCCCCTGGGGTCCAAACTGGCCACGCCCCGAGGGTCATTAGTTCCAATAGACTTACAATGGGAAAATCTTAAAAAATCTTCTTCTCTGAAACCATGAGACCCAGACCTTATATATTTAGTATCTAGCAATGGTTAGTGGTCCCCCACATAAATCCTGCCAATCACGCCCCTGGGGTCCAAACTGGCCATGCCCCGGGGGTCATTAGCTCCCATAGACTTTCAATGGGAAAATCTTAAAAAATCTTCTTCTCTGAAACCATGAGGCCCAGAGCTTATGTATTTAGTATGTAGCAATGGTTAGTGGTCCCCCACATAAATCCAGACATTCAAGCCCCTGGGGTCAAAACTGGCCACACCCCAGGGGCCTTTTGTTTATATAGAGCTATATAGCTAAAGAACCTTCAAAAGTCTTCTTCTCTGAAACCATGAGGCAGAGAGCAAAGACATTTAGTATGTAGCAATGTTTAGTAGTCCTCTACATAAATCCTGCCAACCATGCCCCTGGGGTCCAAATTGGCCACACCCCAGGGGGTCATTAGCTTTCATAGACTTATAATGGGAAAAAACTTAAAAAAAAATCTTCTTCTCTGAAACCATAAGACCCAGAGCTTATATATTATAATGAAGCAAAGTATAGTGGTCCCCTACATAAATCCTGCCAACCAAGTCCCTGGGGTCAAAACTTACCATACCGAGAGGGGGTCGGGGGTTTGGTCAGATTGTTACTCAGGTGAGCGATTCAGGGCCTCATGGCCCTCTTGTTTTAGAAAAACTTTGTCATCGCTCTAGCACCTACATTTCTTAATGGATTTTAAAATAACTTCACACAAATGTAGGGCATGACAATATCTCGAGCAAGTTCGACTTTCAGGATGCTGCGCCCAAGGTCAAGGTCACTGTGGCTATTTTTAGAAAAACTTTGTCAGCGCTCTAGCACCTACATTTCTCAATGGATTTTGAAATAACTTCACACAAATGTAGGGCATCAAAATATCTCGAGCAAGTTTCACTTTCAGGGTTTTGCGCTCAAGGTCAAGGTCACTGTGGCTATTTTTTAGAAAATCTTTGTCATCGCTCTAGCACGTACATTTCTCAATGGATTTTAAAATAACTTCACACAAATGTAGGGCATGACAATATCTCGAGCAAGTTCAACTTTCAGGGTGCTGCACCCAAGGTCAAGGTCACTGTGGCTATTTTTAGAAAATCTTTGTCATCGCTCTAGCACCTACATTTCTCAATTGATTTTAAAATAACTTAACACAAATGTAGGGCATGACAATATCTCAAGCAAGTTTGACTTTCAGGGTGCTGTGCCGAAGGTCGAGGTCACTGTGGCTATTTTTAGAAAATCTTTGTCATCACTCTAGCGCCTACATTTTTCAACCGATTTTAAATCAAATTCATACAAATGTAGGGCATGACAATATCTCGAACAGATTTGACTATCAGGGTGCTGCGCCCAAGGTCAAGGTCACTGTGGCTATTTTTAGAAAAACTTTGTCATCGCTCTAGCGCCTACATTTCTCAATAGATTTTAAAATAACTTCACACAAATGTAGGGCATGACAATATCTCGAGCAAGTTCGACTTTCAGGGTGCTGCACCCAAGGTCAAGGTCACTGGCTAATTTTAGAAAAACTTTGTCATGGCTCTAGCATCTACATTTCTCCATGGATTTTGAAATAACTTCACACAAATGTAGGGTATGACAATATCTCGAGCCAGTTCGACTTTCAGGGTGCTGCGCCCAAGGTCAAGGTCACTGTGGCTATTTTTAGCTCACCTGAGCCAAAGGCTCAGAGGTGAGCTTATATAATGGGAGTCGAGCCGTCGTCCGTTCGTGGGTGGGTGGGTGCGTCAACACTTTCAAACATAAATATCTCAGAGACCAGTGGGCCGATCGCAATCAAATTTTATCTGAAGCATCATTTGGGTGGGGGAAAGGCTGCACTAGGTTTTGGTGCCGATCAGCTCAGAACTCTGGTTTCCATGGCAACAGATAGCCCCCATGGGGTTATAATGGGGAAAATGGCTTCATCACGTTTTCTCGACTGTTCTTTATTAGATCCTTATCATACTTGCAGGTAATGATGACATACACAAGAGCTTGGATGAGTTCGAAATTTGGCCGGATTCGAGCACAGACAACGGAGTTAGCTGCCCTTGAGCGTTTGAAAAAAATACCATAGGATTATAATGGGGAAAATGGCATCATCATGTTTTCTCAATTTTTTTTGCTTAGATCCTTATCATACTTGCAGGTAATGATGACATACATAAGAGCTTGGATGAGTTCGAAATTTGGCCAGATTGGCGGACAGACTACAGAGTTAGCTGCCCTTGAGCGTTTGAAAAAAAATCCCATAGTATTATAATGGAGAAAACAACATCATCACATATTTTTAGAAAAACTTTGTCATCGCTCTATTGCCTACATTTCTCAATGGATTTTAAAATAACTTCACACAAATGTAGGGCATGACAATATCTCGAGCAAGTTTGACTTTCAGGATGCTGCGCCCAAGGTCAAGGTCACTGTGGCTATTTTTAGAAAAACTTTGTCTGCGCTCTAGCACCTACATTTCTCAGCAGATTTTAAAATAACATCACACAAATGTAGGGCATGACAATATCTCGAGCAAGTTCGACTTTCAGGATGCTGCGCCAAAGGTCAAGGTCACTGTGGCTATTTTTAGAAAAACTTTGTCAGCGCTCTAGCACCTACATTTCTCAGCAGATTTTAAAACAACTTCACACAAATGTAGGGCTTGACAATATCTCGAGCAAGTTTGACTTTCAGGGTGCTGCACCCAAGATCAAGGTCACTGTGGCTATATTTAGAAAAACTTGGTCATCACTCTAGCGCCTACATTTCTCAACGGATTTTAAATCAACTTCACACAAATGTAGGGCATGACAATATCTCAAATAAGTTTGACTTCCAGGGTGCTGCGCCCAAGGTCAAGGTCACTGTAGCTATTTTTAGAAAAACTTTGTCAGCACTCTAGCACCTACATTTCTCAATGGATTTTAAAATAACTTCACACAAATGTAGGGCATGACAATATCTCGAGCAAGTTTGACTTTCAGGGTGCTGTGCCCAAGGTCAAGGTCACTGTGGCTATTTTTAGAAAAACTTTGTCATCGCCATAGCACCTTCTTTTCTCCATGGATTTTGAAATAACTTGACACAAATGTAGGATATGACAATAACTCAAGCAAGTTCGACTTTCAGGATGCTGTGCCCAAGGTCAAGGTCACTGTGGCTATTTTTAGAAAAACTTTGTCATCGCTCTAGCACCTACATTTCTCAACGGATTTTAAAATAAATTCACACAAATGTAGGGCATGACAATATCTCGAGCAAGTTTGACTTTCAGGGTGCTGCAATCAAGGTTTTTGATTAGATCCTTATCATACTTGCAGGTAATGATGACATACATAAGAGCTTGGATGAGTTCAAAATTTGGCCGGATTCGAGCACAGACTACGGAGTTAGCTGCCCTTGAGCGTTTGAAAAAAATGCCATAGTGTTATAATGGAGAAAACAACGTCATCACATTTTCATTTTTCATGGGATCCTCTTCATACTTGCAGGTAATGAGGATATGCATAAAAGCTTGGATTAGTTAGCATTTCGGCTAGATCCCACCACTGACTATGGAGTACCTGCCCTGAGCATCCAAAAAATCAATGTCTCCACTTTTTATGCCCCCAATTTCGGAGAAATTGTGGGGGCATATTGGTTTGGGCCTGTCCGTCTGTCCGTCTGTCCGTCTGTCCGTCTGTCCTTCTGTCATATCAAGAACCGTAAGAGCTAGGAGCTTGAAACTTTATACACATGATCAGTATGAAAAATAAGCGAACACGTGTTTTTTCTTTTTTCCGGGGGTCACATATTTCAAGAGTTATGCCCCTTTTTCGACTTAGCCTGCGGAACCTTGTGAACAAAATATCTCAAGAACCCCTGATGCTAGGATCATGAGGTTTTGCAGGAAGAGAATGCCCAAGGTGTAGATGACCTGATTAACTTTTGAAACAAATTCGTGAATTTTTGACCGAGTTATGCCCCTTTTTCGACTTAGTGCATTGTAAGCCTATGGAACCTTGTGAACAAAATATCTCAAGAACCCCTGAAGCTAGGAGCATGATTTTTTGCAGGAAGATACTGCCTGTGGTGTAGATGACCTGATTAACTTTTGAAAAAAAATCGTGAATTTTTGATCGAGTTATTCCCCTTTTTCGACTTAGTGCATTGAGGCCTATGGTACAAAGGTACCCTTTCGTATAGTCAAGAACAATAAGAGCTAGGAACTTGAAACTTTATACACATGATCAGTATGGAAAATAAGCAGACCCGTATTTTTTTATTTTTCAGCCGGCAATGTATTTCCAGAGTTATGCCCCTTTTTCGACTTAGCCTGTGGAACCTTGTGAACAAAATATCTCAAGAACCCCTGATGCTAGGATCATGAGGCTTTGCAAGATGAGAATGCCGAAGGTGTAGATGACCTGAATAACTTTTGAAACAAATTCGTGAATTTTTGACCGAGTTATGCCCCTTTTTCGACTTAGTGCGTTGTAAGCCTATGGAACCTTGTGAACAAAATATCTCAAGAACCCCTGAAGCTAGGAGCATGATTATTTGCAGGAAGATACTGCCTGTGGTGTAGATGACCTGATTAACTTTTGAAAAAAATTCGTGAATTTTTGATCGAGTTATTCCCCTTTTTCACCTTAGTGCATTGAGGCCTATGGTACAAAGGTACCCTTACATATAGTCCAGAACAATAAGAGCTAGGAACTTGAAACTTTATACACATGATCAGTATGGAAAATAAGCAGACCCGTATTTTTTTATTTTTCCGCCGGCAATGTATTTCCAGAGTTATGCCCCTTTTTCGACTTAGCCTGTGGAACCTTGTGAACAAAATATCTCAAGAACCCCTGATGCTAGGATCATGAGGCTTTGCAAGATGAGAATGCCCAAGGTGTAGATGACCTGATTAACTTTTGAAACAAATTCGTGAATTTTTGACCGAGTTATGCCCCTTTTTCGACTTAGTGCATTGTAAGCCTATGGAACCTTGTGAACAAAATATCTCAAGAACCCCTGAAGCTAGGAGCATGATTATTTGCAGGAAGATACTGCCTGTGGTGTAGATGACCTGATTATCTTTTGAAAAAAATTCGTGAATTTTTGAATGAGTTATTCCCCTTTTTCGACTTAGTGCATTGAGGCCTATGGTACAAAGGTACCTTTACATATAGTCAAGAACAATAAGAGCTAGGAACTTGAAACTTTATACACATGATCAGTATGGAAAATAAGCAGACCCGTATTTTTTTATTTTTCCGCCGGCAATGTATTTCCAGAGTTATGCCCCTTTTTCGACTTAGCCTGTGGAACCTTGTGAACAAAATATCTCAAGAACCCCTGATGCTAGGATCATGAGGCTCTGCAAGATGAGAATGCCCAAGGTGTAGATGACCTGATTAACTTTTGAAACAAATTCGTGAATTTTTGACCGAGTTATGCCCCTTTTTTGACTTAGTGCATTGCAAGCCTATGGAACCTTGTGAACAAAATATCTCAAGAACCCCTGAAGCTAGGAGCATGATTTTTTGCAGGAAGATACTGCCTGTGGTGTAGATGACCTGATTAACTTTTGAAAAAAAATCGTGAATTTTTGATTGAGTTATTCCCCTTTTTCGACTTAGTGCATTGTAAGCCTATGGAACCTTGTGAACAAAATATCTCAAGAACACCTGATGCTAGGAGCATGATTTTATGCAGGAAGATACTGCCTGTGGTGTAGATGACCTGATTAACTTTTGAAAATAATTTGTAAATTTTGGATTGAGTTATGCCCCTTTTTCAACTTAGTGCATTATTTGCCTATGGAAGCTTGTGAACAAAATATCTGGAGAACCCCTGATGCTAGGATCATGATTTTTGCAGGTTGATATTGCCCAAGGTGTAGATGACCTGATTAACTTTCAAAAACAATTCGTAAATTTTTGACTGAGTTAAGCCCCTTTTTGGACTTAGTGCATTGTAAGCCTATGGTACAAAGGTACAAGCATTATTGGATGAACCTTCTCTAGAGACAAGCATATGGTTGGGGGCATAGTGTTTCATAAACACATTTTCTAGTTCTTGGTTTCTACTGATCCGATCCTTTTCAAACTTGCAGGTAATGAGGAAATGCATAATATCTTAAACAAGTTCAAATTTTGGCCAGATCAGGCCAACCACTACAAAGTTAGCTGCCCTTGACATCTCTGTCTATTGTGCCCTTGATTGGATACTTTTTAAACTTGCATATATTAAATGAGGGCATACATAATGTTTTGGATGAGTTTAATTTTCAGCCTGATTGGACCACTGACTGTGGAGTTAGCTGCCCTTGAGCATCTTAAATATCACTATAGGTTTACAATGTCTCTCAGGTGAGCAATTGTTGCCCTTTGGGCTACTTGTTTAGCTCACCTGAGCCTTTAGGCTCATAGGTGAGCTTATAGTATAGCCAGGCATCCGTCGTCCGTCCGTCCGTCGTCCGTCCGCCCGTCTTCCGTCGTCAACATTTTCAAACATCTTCTCCTCTGAAACCACTGGGCCGATTGAAGCCATATTTCATATGGAGCCTACCTAGGTCGGTGGAACGAAAGTTTGTTTGGGGTATCTGGGTCACATGACCAAGATGGCCGCCACGCCCATATATGGTAAAAACCCTTCAAAAATCTTCTTCTCCAGAACCAAATAGCCTATGACCTTGAAACTTGGTATGTAGCATTGGGCATGCCGGCCCATCATAGTTTATACAAATCATGACCTTGCGTCGACCTTGATATAATTTACGGCATCATCAACTTTGGTACCTTAGGCTTTAATATGGAAAACGCTTAAACAGTGGATTTCTCAGAAAATATTTAAGTCTAAGGAACAATACTTGGTATACATGGTCAACTAAATGACCAGATGAAGATATATGTCACTAAAGGTCAAGGTCATTCCGTCGGACCATCCGTCGTCAAGATTTTCAAACGTCTTCTCCTCTGAAACCACTTGGCCGATTGAAGCCAAATTTCATATGGAGTCTCAGTGGGATGGGGGAACGAAAGTTTATACCCGGGGTCTGGGTCACATGACCAAGATGGCCGCCATGCCCATATATGGTAAAAGCCCTTCGAAAATCTTCTTCTCCAGAACCAAAAGGCCTATGACCTTGAAACTTGGTATGTAGCATTGGGCATGCGGGCTCATCATAGTTTATGCAAATCATGACCTAATTTATGGCATGGTCAACTTTGGTACGTTAGGCTTTTATATGGGAAAATGCTTAAAAAGTGGATTTCTCAGAAAATATTTAAGTCTACGGTACAAATAAGGTACAATACTTGGTATACATGGTCGACTAAATGACCTGATGAAGATATTATGTCACTAAAGGTCAAGGTCATTCCGTCGGACCATCCATCGTTAAGATTTTCAAACATCCTCTCCTCTGAAACCACTGGGCTGATTGAAGCCAAATTTCATATGGAGTCTCAGTGGGATGGGGGAACGAAAGTTTATACCCGGGGTCTGGGTCACATGACCAAGATGGCCGCCATGCCCATATATGGTAAAAACCCTTCAAAAATCTTCCTCTCCAGAACCAAAATGCCTATGACCTTGAAACTTGGTATGTAGCATCGGGCATGCAGGCCCATCATAGTTTATACAAATCATGACCTTGCGTTGACCTTGACCTAATTTACGGCATCGTCAACTTTGGTACGTTAGGCTTTTATATTGGAAAACGTTTAAACAGTGGATTTCTCAGAAAATATTAAAGTCTACGGTACAAATAAGGTACAATACTTGGTATACATGGTCGACTAAATGACCAGATGAAGATATTATGTCACTAAAGGTCAAGGTACCATCGGTCCGTCGAACCATCCGTCGTCAAGATTTTCAAACATCTTCCCCTCTGAAACCACTGGGTCGATTGAAGCCAAATTTCATATGGACTCTCAGTGGGATGGGGGAACGAAAGTTTATACACGGGGTATGGGTCACATGACCAAGATGGCCGCCATGCCCATATATGGTAAAAACCCTTCAAAAATCTTCCTCTCCAGAATCAAAAGGCCTATGACCTTGAAACTTGGTATGTAGCATCGGGCATGCCGGCCCCTCATAGTTTGTACAAATCATGACCTTGCGTTGACCTTGACCTAATTTACAGCATCGTCAACTTTGGTATGTTAGGCTTTTATATTGGAAAACCCTTAAACAGTTGATTTCTCGGAAAATATTTAAGTCTAAGGTACAATACTTGGTATACATGGTCGACTAAATGACCAGATGAAGATATTATGTCACTAAAGGTCAAGGTCATACCGTCGGACCATCCGTCGTCAAGATTTTCAAACATCTTCTCCTCTGAAACCACTGGGCCGATTGAAGCCACATTTCATATGGAGTCTCATTGGGATGGGGGAACCAAAGTTTATACCTGGGGTCTGGGTCACATTACCAAGATGGCCGCCATACCCATATATGGTAAAAACCCTTCAAAAGTCGTCTTCCCCAAGAACCGAAAGACCTATGACCTTGAAACTTGGTATGTTGCATTGGGCATGCGGGCCCATCATAGTTTATGCAAATCATGACCTTGCATTGACCTTGACCTAATTTACAGCATGGTCAACTTTGGTACGTTAGGCTTTTATATGGGAAAATGCTTAAAAAGTGGATTTCTCAGAAAATATTTAAGTCTACGGTACAAATAAGGTACAATACTTGGTATACATGGTCGACTAAATGACCTGATGAAGATATTATGTCACTAAAGATCAAAGTCATTCCGTCGGACCATCCATCGTCAAGATTTTCAAAGATCCTCTCCCCTGAAACCACTGGGCCGATTGAAGCCAAATTTCATATGGAGTCTCAGTGGGATGGGGGAACGAAGGTTTGTACCCGGGGTCTGGGTCACATGACCAAGATGGCCGCCATGCCCATAAATGGTAAAAACCCTTCAAAAATCTTCTTCTCCAGAACCAAAAGGCCTATGACCTTGAAAGTTGGTATGTAGCATGGGGCATGCCGGCCCATCATAGTTTATACAAATCATGACCTTGCATTGACCTTGACCTAATTTACGGCATCGTCAACTTTGGTACGTTAGGCTTTTATATTGGAAAACCCTTAAACAGTGGATTTCTCAGAAAATATTTAAGTCTAAGGTACAATACTTGGTATACATGGTCAACTAAATGACCAGATGAAGATATTATGTCACTAAAGGTCAAGGTCATTCCGTCGGACCATCCTTCGTCAAGATTTTCAAACACCTTCTCCTCTGAAACCACTGGGCCGATTTAAGCCAAATTTCATAGGGAGTCTCAGTGGGATGGGGGAACTAAAGTTTATACCTGGGGTCTGGGTCACATGACCAAGATGGCCGCCATACCCATATATGGTAAAAACCCTTCAAAAGTCTTCTTTCCCAAGAACCGAAAGACCTATGACCTTGAAACTTGGTATGTAGCATTGGGCATGCCGGCCCATCATAGTTTATGCAAATCATGACCTTGCGTTGACCTTGACCTAATTTACAGCATTGTCAACTTTGGTACGTTAGGCTTTTATATGGGAAAATGCTTTAACAGTGGAATTCTCAGAAAATATTTAAGTCTAAGGTACAAATAAGGTACAATACTTGGTATACATGGTCGACTAAATGACCAGATGAAGATATTATGTCACTAAAGGTCAAGGTCATTCCGTCGGACCATCCGTCGTCAAGATTTTCAAACATCTTCTCCTCTGAAACCACTGGGCCGATTGAAGCCAAATTTGATATGGAGTCTCAGTGGGATAGGGGAATGAAATTTTATACCCAAGGTCTGGGTCACATGACCAAGATGGCCTGCCATGCCCATATATGGTAAAAACCCTTCAAAAATCTTCCTCTCCGGAACCAAATGACCTGTGACCTTGAAACTTGGTATGTAGCATTTGGCATGCGGGCCAAACATAGTATATACAAATGATGACCTTGTGTTGACCATGATCTAATTTACGGCATGGTCAACTTTGGTACATTAGGCTTTTATATGGGAAAATGCTTAAACAATGGATTTCTCAGAAAATATTTAAGTCTAAGGTACAATACTTGGTATACATGGTCGACTAAATGACCAGATGAAGATACATGTCACTAAAGGTCAAGGTCATTCCGTCGGACCATCCGTCATCACGATTTTCAAACATCTTCTCCTCTGAAACCACTGGGCGGACTGAAGCCAAATTTCATATGGAGTCTCAGTGGGATGGGGGAACGAAAGTTTGTACCCGGGGTGTGGGTCACATGACCAGGATGGCCGCCATGCCCATATATGGTAAAAAAACTTTCAAAAATCTTCTTCTACATAAAAGGCCTATGACCTTGAAACTTGGTATGTAGCTTTGGGCATGCGGGAAAAGGCTTATATAGTGGATTTCTCAGAAACTATTTAAGTCTAAGATACAATATGTGGTATATATGGTCAACTAAATGACCAGAGGAAGATATTATGTCACTGAAGGTCAAAGTCATTTTGTCGGTCTGTCCGTCATCAAGATTTTCAAACATCTTCTCCTCTGAAACCACTCGGGAGATTGAAGCCAAATTTCATATGGTGTCTTAGTGGGATAGGGGAACTAAAGTTTATACCGGGGGGCTGGGCTGCATGACCAAGATGACCACCATGCCCATATATGGTAAAAACCCTTCAAAAATCTTCTTCTCTAGAACCAAAAGGCTTATGACCTTGAAACTTGGTATGTATACCCTGGGTCTGGGTCACATGACCAAGATGGCCGCCATGCCCATATATGGTAAAAACCCTTCAAAAATCTTCTTCTCCAGAACCAAAAGGCCTATGACCTTGAAACTTGGTATGTGGCATGCTGGCCCATCATAGTTTATACAAATCATGACCATGCGTTGACCTTGAATTAATTTACGACATGGTCAACTTTGGTACGTTAGGCTTTTATATGGGAAAAGGCTAAAACAGTGGATTTCTCAGAAACTATTTAAGTCTAAGGTACAATACATGGTATATATGGTCAACTAAATGACCAGATGAAGATATTATGTCACTGAAGGTCAAGGTCATTTTGTAGGTCTGTCCGTCATCAAGATTTTCAAAGCATCTACTCCTCTGAAACCACTGGTCTGATTGAAGCAAAATTTCATACGGAGTCTAAGTGTGATCAGGGAATAAAAGTTTGTTCTCAGGGTCTGGACCAAGATGGCCGCCATGCCCGTATATGGTAAAAACCCTTCAAAGTCTTCTTCTCCAGAACCAAAAGGTGTATGACCTTGAAACTTGGTATGTAGCTTTGGGCACTCAAGCCCATCATAGTTTACACAAATGATTGTGCGTTGACCTTGACCTAATTTATGACACTGTCAACTTTGGTACATTATGTAGTCTTTTATATGGGAAAATGCTTAAACAGTGGATTTTTCAGAAACTATTTAAGTCTAAGGTGCAATATTTGGTATATATGGTTGACTAAATGACCAAATGAAGATATTTTGTCGTTAAAGGTCAAGGTCATTCTTTGACTTTTGTACAAGGTCATTGAGATTCTGTCACCCGTCAACATTTTCAAACATCTTCTCAGAGGCCACTTAGGTCAATTGAAGCCATATTTCATATGGAGCTTCACCGGTATAAAGGAACCATAGTTTGTTCAGATGGTCTTGGTCACTTGACCAAGATGGCCACCATGCCCATATATGGTAAAAACTCTTCAAAAGTCTTTTTCTCAAGAACCGAAAGGCCTATAACCTTGAAACTTGGTACCGGTATGTAGCATTGGGCACTCAGGCCCATCATAGTTTATACAAATGATTACTGTATTTCATATGGAGCTTTAATACTGGGTCAAAGGAATCAAAGTTTGTTCAGATGGTCATGGTCGTATGAACATGGTGGCCGCCACACCCATTTATTATAAAAACCCTTCAGAAATCTTTGTCCAGAAACAAAGGCCCAGTGACCTTGTGGCTTGGTATATAGAATTGGGACTCAACATTAATCCCCAAGGGAGGGGGCCCCTGCCCTGGTGCTATATACATGTATAAAAGCATGAAAATATATACCAGGACCAAGTGTCAGGTGAGCTACAGGACCATTGGTCCTCTGGTTTCTGCCACACATCATCATGACCTGTTCTACATATCTGCGAAGTATCATGAAAATATTTCAAAAGATGTTCAAGTAATTGAGCGGACTCTAAATCACACCTAAAACCATAAAGGGGATATAACTCAAGCCAGAGTTGTCATTTTTTGTTCGTGACACATCATCATGACCTGTTCTACATATCTGCGAAGTATCATGAAAATATTTCAAAAGATGTTCAAGTAATTGAGCGGACTCTAAATCACACCTAAAACCATAAAGGGGATATAACTCAAGCCAGAGTTGTCATTTTTTGTTCGTGACACATCATCATGACCTGTTCTACATATCTACGAAGTATCATGAAACTATTTCAAAAGGTGTTCAAGTTATAGAGCCATAAAGGCATAATAACTCAAAAAGTAATATAGCAAGAGTTGTCTTTTTGGTTCGCGACCTGGTCATGACCTGTTCTACATATCTCTGAAGTATCATGAAAATATCTCAAAAGGTGTTCAAGTTATAGAGCGGACACAAAATCACACCTTAAACCATCAAGGGGAAATGACTCAAAAAGTTAGAAAGCAAGAGTTGTCATTCATGTTTGCGACACATTGTCATGATCTGTTCTATTCTAATTCTATTCTATTCTATCCCATAACCTTACAAGGTTGTTGGGGCACCACAGATGACTTCAAAACAATCCCTTTCCACCTTGTCCTGTCTTCAGCTGCCCTAGTTGAGCTGGCAAAATCCATTCCTGTCCACTCCTTGATATTGTCTTCCCGCCTCTTCTTCTGTCTACCTCTTCTTCTTTTTCCTTTCACTGTGCCCTGAAGAATTATCTTTGCTAAACCAGAAGACCTTGAGACGTGGCCAAACCACCTTAGTTTCAGTTTCTTGACCAGCTTCAGGAGTTCATCATATTCTCCAATGGCTGCTTGGATCTTCCTGTGAACCTCCTCATTGGTTATATGGTCCTTGTATGAAATGTTCAGTAACCTTCGGTAGCATCTCATCTCAAAGGCCTGCGTTCTTTCCTCTGACTCTGCTGTCAAGGTCCACGATTCACAGGCATACAGAAATATGGAAATGACAAGGGAGCACATAAGTTTCACCTTTGATCCAAGAGATATGTTGTTATCTCTCCAAATTGGTTTCAGCTTGGCAAGAGCTGAAGTGGCTTGTGCTATCCTTGAGAGAACCTTCTGTTTTGAGCCATCATCTGAGACAACTGCTCCAAGGTATTTGAAGCTGCTTACAGTACCCAGCTTCTGCCCCTTTACCTTGATCTCCCTCTGGATGCCATCTGCGCTGTTTGTCGTCAGTTTGGTCTTCTCGGCACTGATCTCCTTCTTATACCTTGTGCAGGTTTGGTCGAGACTTTCAACTAGAGCTTCTAGTTCCTGCTCTTCCTCAGCTAGAGCGTCTATGTCATCGGCAAACTGCAGGTTGGTAATATTTCTGCCGCCTATGCTAACCTTTCTGTCATGTTCTTCCAGAGCATCAGACATGATCTGTTTGAGAAAAATGTTGAAGAGGGTGGGTGACAGAAGACATCCTTGTCTTACTCCAACTGTTGTTCTGAACCATTCTCCTGTGCTGCCATTTATCAGCATTGCACTTGTAGCCTTGTCATACAGCTGCTCAATGGTGCGAACTAGGTTTGCACTGATATTGTACTTCCTCATGGTGGCCCATAAGGCTGCATGCCATACCCTGTCAAAGGCTTTTTTGAAGTCAATGAAAACATGGTATACAGATTCTGCTGATGTTGGAGATACTTTTCACACAGGATTCTAAGGTTGAAGATCTGTTCTGTGGTGCTCCTTCCTGCTCGGAACCCAGCCTGTTCCTCAGCGATTATCTCTTCGGCTTGTGGTTTAAGCCTGTTCAAGATGACTTTCAGCATGACTTTGCTTGAATGACTGATGAGGCTGATGGTTCTGTAGTTCTGGAAGAGCTGTAGGTTGCCCTTTTTAGGGAGCGTAATAATCAGCGACTGAGTCCATGGGGTAGGCCATTCTCCTGTTCTCCAGATCCTGTTACAGATATCTGTTAAAACATCAATCATGGTCTCCCCTCCAGCTTGAACAAGTTCTGCTGGTATATTATCAACTCCAGCAGATTTTCCTTCTACAGTGCTGCTACTGCAATCTCAACTTCCTCACGAAGGATCAGTTGTTGATCTTCTTCTGGGGTCTGACTGCAGTCCAGAACCGCACTGTGACCATCTGTCTCATGGTTGTATATTTCTGAGCAATATTTTGTCCATCTGCAGATAATCTCTTGTTCTTCCGTAAGGCATTTCCCAGACTTGTCCTGGATAGTTGTGGATCTACCCTGTTTCTCTGAAGTCAGAACCCCTTAGCCAGCTGGTATGCTTTCTTGCTGTTGTTTTTGTTCAGGCAAGTTTCGATCTCCTCGCACTGACTAGCTATCCAGTCCTTCTTCGCTTTCTTCACTGCCTTCTGAATCCTCTTGTGTGCTTCCCGGTATTCTTCTGCTCCTCCTGCTTCATACCTCTTCTTCTTCAAATTTCTCCTCTCATCACAGAGGTCGAGAACATCTCTAGTGACCCATGGCTTTTTCCTGCGACTTTCCTTCCCAAGTATCTCACTGGCTGCATCAGTCACTACTGTATTGTAAGTGGTAAACATGGTATCTATGTCCATGTCATCATCCCTCAGACCAATGAGTGATGCAAAATTTTCAACCTATTGTTGCTTGAAAAGTGCATGCCACCTCTGAGTCCCTTAGCTTCTCAAGATCAAACTTCAATTTTTCAGATCTGTTCTACACATCTGTAAAGTATCATGAAAATATTTCAAAGGGTATTCAAGATGCGGAGTGGACAAAAATCTGCTAAAAAACACCAAAAGGGAGATAACTCAAAAAGTACAATAGCAAGAGTTACCATTCATGTACATGACACATCATCATGACCTGATCTACATAACTGTGAAGTTTCATGAAAACATTTCAAAAGAGTATTCAAGATATACAGCAGACAAGAAAAAGCAGCCCCTGTAGCTCAGTGGGTTAAGCGCTGGCCCACTGATCTAGCGATTGTGGGTTTGAGCCCCGCGGGAGGTGGAGTTCTTTCCACCGTAAACGGGGTTCCATTGCACACAGCCTTTCATTATCACAAGCCCATCATCCTGATATGACTGAAATACTGTTGAAAAGGATGTAAAATCGCAAGTCATCCATCCATTGGACAAGAAAATGTTTAGGGATGGACAGATGGATGGACGGATGCCAGTCTGGCATATTGTTTTGGTTTGAGTGTTAGATAATCATGCACCTGTTAAAAAGATAATGCCAATCAGAAGCATAAAAGAATGACAATATATTACTTATATGTGTTTTGAAGTGCACCCTGTAAGGCACATGGGGCCTTTGGTTGGGGGATTTGCCATCTCCTCTGATGGCTATTTTTTATGGTGATTTCTTGCTCCATAAAATTTGGATTCATGGACGATTTGTACTTTGTATCCTTTTCAACAGTACATGTATTTCAGTCATATCAGGATGATTGAAGGATGATAATGAAAAGCTGTATTCAACAGAGCCCTGTTTATTATGCCCCCATGACAATAGTCTGGAGGCATTAAGATCTGTTCTTATCTGTCTGTCCAAGCTAGAGGTCATATTTGGTATGCAGGCTGATGATGACTTGTTGTATTATGGGATTTAGAACCAGCCTTCTTATGCATAGTCTTCCCTGTATTTATCCAATTTTCTTTCTCTCCTTCATTTGAATAATGCAATTTTTAGCACCCCTTTGCAAATGCAAAGGCGAGCTTGTGCATTACCCCTGGCGTCGTAGACTGAGTATGTGTTAGAGTGGTGTTGGTGTCATTGTCCTCCTCATTGTTCTTGAACAGGTTAACCAGTGTCAACAATTGTGTTTAACTAGATGTTTAACTCTGTATCTTACAAAGTATAGCAGCTACAATCATCATACTTGGTACATATATTCATATATTTTCATACCTGGTATCGTGGATCAGTCGGACTGCAAATGATTTCATACCAGTTATAGATCACTGTGACCTACATTTCATGGTTCAGTGATTTTGACATATCTTGAACACTGACCTCATATATTTGTAGGACTGTGTAACTGTAAACAGCAGGCACCCATGAGGTGTGCTTCATTGTCTTCTGACAAATCTTGTTCATAACAGCAGTGACATCAGGAATATCTAAGACTGATTTACATTAGGTAGATGTGGTCGCTCTTAAGATAGAAATACCCCTGTTTACCAAAGAGGCTATCGATTTGACCCACTCAGATAGTGTGTCAGCTTCAACTTCATTCTGGTTAGCCCAGCATTTGGCATAGTCTTAAATAGAATCCATTATTATTCTGTTTTCAGCTAAAAGTCTGAGACTCCCTATATTTAGGGTAACTCCCTTAAATTGTTATTTCTGACAATGCCAAAATCGCCAGTTATAATGTGACCTGCTGCCTTATCAAAATTTAGAATGACACTACGTTTCCCCTTGCTTTTGTCACCAGATCATTTCAGGGTCACTGATAAGGCCTGAAAAGCCGAAACTTCGAAGTATGGCCCATGTTCGTTCTTTCGAATGTGTTATCTGCTCTTGAAGGAGTTTTTAGATTTTAAATTGAGCTGTTCTTGCAAAGCAATCTGATACTTTTCTTCACCCATATATTTCCTCCTAGGTTTCAAATGTTATCTACTTGAAAATAACATACCTGTTATAAGACAAGAAGATTGGTTAGAATGGTGATGACTTACTATTATTTAACTTGTTGCTGCCGAAGCTTGGTTTAAAAAATTAATCCAGGTTTATTGATCATCAGATACGCCCTTAATTAAAATGTCTTGCGCAAAATTCTACGGAACCTTTCTACTTTAACATTGCTTTTTGGATAATTTGCACTTGTCAAACCATGATCTATCTTCAGTTTTGCCAATGTTTCTGTAACAGTTTTGTTAACATCCTCAGTTCCATTATCTGAAACAATCTGCAAAGGACAAAGCGTGGTAGATTTCATCAATAATCAAATGAGTTATTGTTTGAATACCTGATCATTGCCTTCCTCTGACTTCCACTAAATCAATTTACTAAAGCAATGATATACTTCTTTTCTAACAGAAGTAAGCAGGAAAATTCTTAGTTCTATAACATACAACTTGTCACTCCCTTATTCAATATTTCATTTTATTATTCCCTTTTTTATTCTGACATTTTCATTTCTACTTTCATTTTCATAGAGAATGACGAGATCGGGTATTCAATGAAAGTAAAAATGTAAATATCAGCATAATAACATAAAATATGGATGTCAGAATACCCGTATCTCATATTATGGGAGTAGAAAATTCTCGTAATTCACACAATTAAATCCCAGATCCCACCCACCGGGCCGGGTAGCGCAATCGGTAGGGCACCTGACTCGTAAGTCAGAGGTCCTGGGTTCGAATCCCGGTCTGGCCACATACTTTCGTTTCTCCTTCCGCTGATTCAAGAAGGGCAGTTGTCAGTTACTGGCGAAAGTATGTGCACTTAGTACTGGTTAACCGCTTAGGAGGTCTAAGCCTGCCCAGGAATAGTGTGGTTAGGTTAACTGACCGTCCCGACATGACCTTAGTTGTTTACCGTGGACGTTAAGCATCAAATCAACCAACCAACCAACCCAGATCCCACCCAAGACACATGTGGGGAAAAATACAAAACAAATTAATCACCACAAAAACATCACCAGCGGCAGCCATGTGTACAACCATTTCCCATGTAGGTGGTTACCAGGCTAGCCTTAACATAATAGGCATAGCAACAAACAACTAATATTACCGTAGTCTAACCCTCGCCCTTGGTTTCGCTACGGTTTATCAGACATATAGTTATTCAGTTTGCATGGAAGAGTCCTAGCTCATAAGAAGCAAAGAAATCAAAATTAAAAGTAAGATACATGTAAAACAAACATGAGGACTCAGAGAATTACCAACACTGAAATTCCGGAGCAAAAGAAACCTTCCAGTTAAACTATGGTGGACCCGAACCAAGATGTCCCGGAACAGTCGTCAGACGCCAACCATCTGTATTACTATTAAGTTTGGTATAGGTTGGCGCCTTCATAAAATCTAAGGCCCGACCCACTGTTGTGCAATCGAAGAGGTAAGCAAATAGGTTTATTATATTTATAACTTTATAACATATGATTTGTACGTCACAATTCTATCACTGGTCTATAGTTGGATGCTTTGCTTCGGTCCCCTTTATTGAAAATTGGTGAGACATTGGCAGTTTTCCATTCTCTTGGGATTTGATCTTGTTCCACTGATGCCTGGTATATTAAAGTAAGCAGGGGGGGGGGGGGGGGGGGGACATTTCAGTGGCCATTTCCTTCAAGAATCTTGAAGATATTTGGTCTGGATCTGAAGCTTTGTGAGGCTCAAGCCTTTCAGTATCTTCGTGACTCCCTCTACTCTGATGTTCAGGATTGGTGCCATAGAGAAGGATTTGTTTCCTAGGTTTGGCAAGTTTGACATATCTTCTTTGGGGGAAGGAGCGGCTGTAGCGTAGTGGATAACACTCCAGACTACCAATCCAGGGGTCGCAAGTTCGACCCCCCCCCCCCCGCTTCTCCGGTCTTTCGGATGAGACTTTAAACGGAGGTCCCGTCTCCATATGACCTCGTTGTTGGTGGGACGTTAAACCCGAGTTCACTCGCTCACTCTTTGGTGAATTCTGAGGAAAACTGCTCGTTTAGGATCCCTGCCTTTTCTCCGGGCCTGTCATGAGTTCTTCCGTCGACCGTAAGTGGGGCAACGCCAGAGCTGTCACACGTCTGGCTTTTCACAAAAGCTTAGAGCATCTTGTTGCTTTTGTTGTCCTCGGTCATTATGTTACGGACATGGTTATGGTCTGCCTTCCAACATTCTTCCTGGCTAGTTTTCTGGATTTTTAGCTCACCTGTCAAGGTGAGCTTATAGTATAGCCATGGTCCGTCGTCCGTCGTCGTCGTCGTCGTCCACGCTTTTAAACACCAATATCTCCTAAACCAGCAGACCAATCTTGATCAAATTTAATGTGAAGCATTGTTGGGGTGGGGGATTGACTGCATTAGGTTTAAGGGCAGATTGGATTGGAACTCTGGTTGCCATGGCAACATATAGCTCCCATAGACTTACAATGGGAATAACTTCAAAAATCTTCTTTTCTGAAACCATGAGGCCCAGAGCTTACATATTTAGTATGTACCAATGTCTAGTGGTCGCCTACATAAATCCTGCCAACCATGCCCCTGGGGCCCAAATTGGCCACGCCCCAGGGTGTCATTTGTTTATATATAGCTATAGCTTAAGAACCTTCAAAAATCCACGGGGGTCATTAGCAAATTACTGAAAATTTGAATGCACAACAGTATCTGCTGTGTATAATGGAAAAACATTAACATCCTGTGAAAAATGCCATAAAAAATTAGTAACAATAATAAAACATATTTCACCTCATCATATAAAACAAGAAATCCACAGAATGCTATGTCACACCTCCCAAATTGGCCATGCCCCGGGGGTCATTAGCTCCCATTGACTTACAATCGGAAAATCTTAAAAAATCTTCTTCTCTGAAACCATGAGGCCCAGAGCTTACATATTTAGTATGTACCAATGTCTAGTGGTCCCCTACATAAATCCTGCCAACCATGCCCCTGGGGCCCAAATTGGCCACGCCCCGGGGGTCATTAGCTCCCATAGACTTACCATGGGAAAATCTTAAAAAATCTTCTTCTCTGAAACCATGAGGCCCAGAGCTTACATATTTAGTATGTACCAATGTCTAGTGGTCCCCTACATAAATCCTGCCAACCATGCCCCTGGGGCCCAAATTGGCCACGCCCCGGGGGGTCATTAGCTCCCATAGACTTACAATGGGAAAATCTTAAAAAATCTTCTTCTCTGAAACCATGAGGCCCAGAGCTTACATATTTAGTATGTACCAAAGTCTAGTGGTCCCCTACATAAATCCTGTCAACCATGCTCCTGGGGCCCAAACTGGCCACGCCCCGGGGGGTCAATAGCTCCCATAGACTTACTATGGGAAAATCTTAAAAAATCTTCTTCTCTGAAACCATGAGGCCCATAGCTTATATATATAGCATGTATCAATGTCTAGTGATCCCCTACTAAAATCCTGTCACCCATGCCCATGGGGCTCAAATTGGCCACGCCCCAGGGTGTCATTTGTTTATATATAGCTATAGCTTAAGAACCTTCAAACATCTTCTTCCTTGGAACCATGAGGCCCAGAGCTTATATATATAGTATGTAGCAATGTCTAGTGGTCCCCTACATAAATCCTGCAAACCATGCCCCTTGGGCCCAAATTGGCCACGCCCCGGGGGTCATTAGCTCCCATAGACTTACAATGGGAAAATCTTAAAAAATCTTCTTCTCTGAAACCATGAGGCCCAGAGCTTACATATTTAGTATGTACCAATGTCTAGTGATCCCCTACATAAATACTGCCAACCATGCCCCTGGGGCCCAAATTGGCCACGCCCTGGGGGTCATTAGCTCCCATAGACTTACAATGGGAAAATCTTAGAAAATCTTCTTCTCTGAAACCATGAGGCCCAGTGCTTACATATTTAGTATTTACCAATGTCTAGTGGTCCCCTACATAAATCCTGCCAACCATGCCCCTTGGGTCCAAACTGGCCACGCCCCTGGGGGTCATTAGTTCCCATAGATTAACAATGGCAAAATCTTAAAAAATCTTCTTCTTTTAAACCATGTGGCCCAGAGCTAACTTCTTTAGTACATATGTAGCAACGTTTAGTGGTCTCCAACTTAAATCCTGCCAACCATGCCCCCCTGGGGTCCAAATTGGCCATGCTGCTCCCATAGACTTATAATGGGAAAGATTTCAAAAATCTTTTTCTCTGAAAGCATGAGGCCCAGAGCTTACATATTTAGTATGCAGCAATGTCTAGTGATCCCCTGCATAAATTCTGCCAATCAAGCACCTGAGGTCCAAACTGGCCACACCATAGGGGCTTGTTTGTTTATATAGAGCTATATAGCTAAAGAACCTTCAAAAAACTTCTTCTATGAAACCATAAGGCCAAGAGCTTATGTATTTAGTATGTTGCAGTGTATAGTGGTGCTCTACATAAATCCTGCCAATCAAAATCCTGGGGTCCAAACGTGCCACATTCCATGGGGTCATCGAATCCTATAGAATTGCAGCCTGTTTACTAGCTTACCAGAGCTGGAAACTTACATTTTAGAACTCAGGTGAGCGGTCGTTGCCCTTGGGCTACTTGTCTTGTACCTGTCTCAGTCTTTATTCTTTTCTGGACGTCATATTTGAAGGAACGTGTTTGTTCGTGACCTGGAGACATGTTTGCTTAAAGCTTGTCCATAACTTGTCAACAGGTGTGGAAGTGCTGTTGTCTGCAAGGAACATGTTCCCAAAGGCAAAGATGTCTCTTTTTCATACCGTCAAGATTAGCTTATTTCCACAGATATACAAGCCTTCGGGTAGGCTTCCTCCTGGCTGGTAAAATATTTGTATCTATCAGAACTATGTCGTTGTCACTCAGCCCAGGGATTGGTACACATCTGTGTAAGAGGGGACCCAGCATCATGTATCAAATTAATGAGCCCTCTGCTATTTGGAATGGCATAGTTGTTGCCAGATATGCTGTCTGAAGTCCAGTCGATATCTCGGAGATTGGCATCACCACCTATGTAAAACAGTATGCTCTTTGTACCGCTGGTGTAGGGTTGTGATGGCTGTGTAGAGCTCAGTGCTTACTCCATGATGTTGTCAGGAGGCCTGTATATGGATCCAACTATCAATGGCTTTCTCAGGCTAGAACAGGTGAATGCAGCTGCTGCAAACTCTGAACTGGTTCTGATATTAATCAATCTCAGTGGCGTCCATATTGATTTTAGCAATAATGGCTACACCACCATGAGCACTAATGGCCACACCACCATGAGCACTTCGGCCATTTCCTTCTGTCTTTCCTGGCAACAAAGGAGCGGCTGTAGTGCAGTGGATAACACTCCGGACTACCAATCCAGGGGTCGCAAGATCGATCCCCCGCTTCTCCGGTCTTTCGGATGAGACTTTAAACCGAGGTCCCGTCTCCATATGACGTTGTTTGTGGGACGTTAAACCTGAGTTCACTCACTCACTCCTGGCAACAAACCTATAGATTGCAGGTAGGACTTCACTTTCCTCTATGCCTGCATGCAACCAAGTCTAACTGGCGAGAACGATGTCCGGGTCGCATTCTTCAACCAAACTCCAAAATGCCGCTTTCTTTGCATTAATAAGTCTTGTGCATACACCCACTTAGGCCCTAATAGACATTATTAGCAGTACAGCAAGAAAACCCTGTAACATGACTTTAATCAGGGTGTAAAAAGGCGGATTGTTTGGTATATCCATGCATGGACGTAGTTTCCTGGGATAATCTTTTTGCAGAGTTTAATTGACTTCACTGCATTTGGTTTTAAGTGCCACGTGGTGTTCTTGATAGATGTCCCGGATAGATGTATGTATGCTTATTTAACCGAATAGAAATCAATCACTCACTCACTAAATCAATCAATCAATAAATAAATCAATTAGTCAATCAATCAAATTGATTACTAAACCGGTTTCAACGATACTTCTTACTTTTATAATACGGTAATAATAATTTTTATTTTTATCATTATTATTATTATTATCCCTCGGTATTTTTATTATTATCTCTCGGTATTTTTTTCGTATAATTATTATTATCACTCGGTATTTTTGTACAATGAAATAAGTAAGGGAAGTGCCATTCACTGAACGCGGGAAAGGAATAGAAGCCGGGACCAACGCCCGGAACCCATGACCAAAATCCGGGACCAATTTTTGTTGGCCTCAAAATTGTACTTAACATGCCAATAACAAGCTGAACATTGGACCATAAGTAGTTTATAGTCTCTTCTGAAAAATGCGTATAAAGATTTTTATAAAACTTTCGATATTAGTTGAAATTTTAACAAAAATACAGCATATATTGCCCAAAACCCCCGCAGTTTTTCACCGGGTATCCATTTCGTTTCAGTGAAACAATGAAACAATTAAAATATATAGTAGGTGATAGATACCATAGAGAACTTACGTAGGGAAACACACTGAAATGGAGGTTTAAAAAGTTTAAGTTACATACTGAAACAAAAGAAAAAAAGTTTAAGTTCTCACTGCCCTTTTGTTTCGAAACAGTTTCGAAACGGTATGAAACAAAATTAAAAATATTGCTATCCCATCTTTGTTTTGAAACAACTGTTACAATTAAATATATAGGCAAATAAGTGTTACATAGTGAAACGAAAGAAAAAAAGTTTAAGTTCTCACTGCTCTTTTGTTTCGAAACAGTTTCGAAACGGTATGAAACAAAATAAAAAATATTGCTATCCCATCTTTGTTTTGAAACAACTGTTACAATTAAATATATAAGCAAATAAGTGTTACATACTGAAACGAAAGAAAAAAGTTTAAGTTCTCACTGCTCTTTTGTTTCGAAACAGTTTCAAAACGGTATGAAACAAAATTAAAAATATTGCTATCCCATCTTTGTTTTGAAACAACTGTTACAATTAAATATATAGGCAAATAAGTGTTACATACTGAAACGAAAGAAAAAAGTTTAAGTTCTCACTGCTGTCTTGTTTCGAAACAGTTTCGAAACGGTATTTAAAAAAATTGCTATCCCATCTTTGTTTTGAAACAACTGTTACAATTAAATATATAAGCAAATAAGTGTTACATACTGAAACAAAAGAAAAAAGTTTAAGTTCTCACTGCTCTTTTGTTTCGAAACAGTTTCGAAACGGTATGAAACAAAATTTAAAATATTGCTATCCCATCTTTGTTTTGAAACAACTGTTACAATTAAATATATAAGCAAATAAGTGTTACATACTGAAACGAAAGAAAAAAGTTTAAGTTCTCACTGCTCTTTTGTTTCGAAACAGTTTCGAAACGGTATGAAACAAAATTTAAAATATTGCTATCCCATCTTTGTTTTGAAACAACTGTTACAATTAAATATATAAGCAAATAAGTGTTACATACTGAAACGAAAGAAAAAAGTTTAAGTTCTCACTGCTGTCTTGTTTCGAAACAGTTTTGAAACATATTGAAACAAAATTTGAAAAATTGCTATCCCATCTTTGTTTTGAAACAACTGTTACAATTAAAAATATAGGCAAATAAGTGTTACATAGTGAAACGAAAGAAAAAAGTTTAAGTTCTCACTGCTGTCTTGTTTCGAAACAGTTTCGAAACGGTATGAAACAAAATTAAAAAAATTGCTATCCCATCTTTGTTATGAAACAACTGTTACAATTAAATATATAGGCAAATAAGTGTTACATAGTGAAACAAAAGAAAAAAAGATTAAGTTCTCACTGCTGTCTTGTTTCGAAACAGTTTCGAAACGGTAAAACAAAATTAAAAATATTGCTATCCCATCTTTGTTTTGAAACAACTGTTACAATTAAATATATAAGCAAAAAAGTGTTACAAACTGAAACGAAAGACAAAAGTTTAAGTTCTCACTGCTCTTTTGTTTCGAAACAGTTTTGAAACAAAATGAAACAAAATTTAAAAAATTGCTATCCCATCTTTGTTTTGAAACAACTGTTACAATTAAAAATATAGGCAAATAAGTGTTACATAGTGAAACGAAAGAAAAATGTTTAAGTTCTCACTGCTGTCTTGTTTCGAAACAGTTTCGAAACGGTATGAAACAAAATTAAAAAAATTGCTATCCCATCTTTGTTTTGAAACAACTGTTACAATTAAATATATAGGCAAATAAGTGTTACATACTGAAATGAAAGAAAAAAAGTTTAAGTTCTCACCGCTGTCTTGTTTCGAAACAGTTTCGAAACGGTATGAAACAAAATTAAAAAAATTGCTATCCCATCTTTGTTTTGAAACAACTGTTACAATTAAATATATAGGCAAATAAGTGTTACATACTGAAACGAAAGAAAAAAAGTTTAAGTTCTCACTGCTGTCTTGTTTCGAAACAGTTTCGAAACGGTTTGAAACAAAATTAAAAATATTGCTATCCCATCTTTGTTTTGAAACAACTGTTACAATTAAATATATAAGCAAATAAGTGTTACATACTGAAACGAAAGAAAAAAGTTTAAGTTCTCACTGCTGTCTTGTTTCAAAACAGTTTTGAAACAAAATGAAACAAAATTTAAAAAATTGCTATCCCATCTTTGTTTTGAAACAACTGTTACAATTAAAAATATAGGCAAATAAGTGTTACATACTGAAACGAAAGAAAAAAGTTTAAGTTCTCACTGCTGTCTTGTTTCGAAACAGTTTCGAAACGGTATGAAACAAAATTTAAAAAAATTGCTATCCCATCTTTGTTTTGAAACAACTGTTACAATTAAATATATAAGCAAACAAGTGTTACATACTGAAACGAAAGTAAAAAGTTTAAGTTCTCACTGCTGTCTTGTTTCGAAACAGTTTTGAAACAAAATGAAACAAAATTTAAAAAATTGCTATCCCATCTTTGTTTTGAAACAACTGTTACAATTAAAAATATAGGCAAATAAGTGTTACATACTGAAACGAAAGAAAAAAGTTTAAGTTCTCACTGCTGTCTTGTTTCGAAACAGTTTCGAAACGGTATGAAACAAAATTTAAAATATTGCTATCCCATCTTTGTTTTGAAACAACTGTTACAATAAAATATAACGGCAAATAAGTGTTACATACTGAAACGAAAGAAAAAAGTTGAAGTTCTCACTGCTCTTTTGTTTCGAAACAGTTTCGAAACGGTATGAAACAAAAATTAAAAAATATGCTATCCCATCTTTGTTTTGAAACAACTGTTACAATTAAATATATAGGCAAATAAGTGTTACATACTGAAACGAAAGAAAAAAGTTTAAGTTCTCACTGCTCTTTTGTTTCGAAACAGTTTTGAAACACCCTGAAACAAAATTAAAAAAATTGCTATCCCATCTTTGTTTTAAAACAACTGTAACAATTAAAAATATAGGCAAATTAGTGTCAGATACTGAAACGAAAGAAAAAAAGTTTAAGTTCTCACTGCTCTTTTGTTTCGAAACAGTTTCGAAACAGTTTGGAAACAGCCTGAAACAAAATTAAAAAAATTGCTATCCCATCTTTGTTTTGAAACAATTGTTACAATTAAATATATAGGCAATTTAGTCTTGCATACTGAAACAAAAGGAAAAAGTTTAAGTTCTCACTGCTATCTTGTTTCGAAACCGTTTCGAAACAGTCTGAAACAATGTAATAAATAAAAATTGCTATCCCAACTTAGTTTTGAAACAACTGTTACAATTAAATATATAGTCAATTAGTGTTTCAAACAGAAACAAAAGGATAATAGTAGTTCTTGATTGGGTTAAATTATTTTTGTGGAGATTAGGTAACTCCTTTGGAGACTTTGACATTCTTAAGTTGGACACCTTTGGTAGCAAGCTTATGGTTGGGTGCATAGTGTTTCACAAACACAATTTCTAGTTTACAGATCTATCTGCCTTAAAAGTTAGGATCTGTATGGTAGACATTGTAATAAACCTGTACAACTCCACAGTTGACTGATTTCTTCATCTCTTTTGTTTTAACTAATAAAAAATCAAAGTTATTGAGTATACAGTCATTCACCCAAATCTTGCACTCAGCAAGCCACACATAACACTAAATAATCTGAAAACTTGCTTGAGATTTCCTTGTCTCTGCCTCAACCCCATCATAGATTCTTTTAGTCCCCTGACTTGAAGAATCGATGGCACAAATTGCCTTTTGGCCTGTCTCTTCATTCACGTGTTTGTAACATTTGAGAGATGTAACTAAATTTCTATGAAAAGGGGCATAACCCTTAAGTACATGAATGATGGAGAAATGTTAAAAGAGAGGGATGGGCTCTGCCTTTCGTCTGCCATGTCCATGGTATAGTGGGTCTCAAACCCCACTGCTGCTACGGCTATTGGGCTATGGGAAACCTTTACTTTTACGTTTTTATACACCCGTTTTGAAAAAACGGACGTATTATGGCATGGCGCTGTCCGTCCGTCCGTCTGTCCGTCCGTCAACATTCTTGTGCGCACCATATTTCAGAAACGGTTTGAGATATCTTCATGAAATTTTGAAGGCATATATATTAGGATGGGGCAAAGTGTCGCGTATAGTAATGGTTGCTCCCCCTTTCTTAATTTCAAAGTTATGCCCCTTTGATTATTTTTTACCCTACTAGTCTTGTGCGCGCCATAACTAGGTAACCCTTTGGGATATCTTAATGAAACTTCATAGCAATGTGTATGAGGGTGTGATGATGTGTCACGTATAACAATGGTTGCTCTCCCCTTCTTCGTTTTGGAGTTGCATCCCTTTGATTAGATTTTTAGGGTATTTTTGTGTATACTAATCTTGTGCATTCTATAACTAAGTACCCATTTGGTATATCTTTATGAAACTTTATAGCAATGATCACAGGATGGTGTGTCACATATAAGAATGGTTGTTCCCCCTTACTTAATTTTGGAGTAACCTCCCTTTGATTAGTTTTTTTAGGCTAACCCATTCCCCCATAACTCCTTAACCCTTTGAAATATTTCAATGAAACTTTGTAGGAATGTGTATAATAATTGGGTAATGTATCATGCGCATGAACCATAACTCTTGCTTACCTCCTGAATTATCTGCCCTTGCATCAATTTCCGTTTTACTCTGTATCTCCTTAACCGTTGGAAATATTTTAACGAAACTTGTTGGTGATGTGTATATTGTCAAGGGAAAGTATTGCGACTAAGAGTTTATGAATTATCTCCCTTGTTTGACTTTGGCGTTTCACAACACCTGAGCTGCTTCACCCTGGATCCTGATTTTTGGTGTACTAATAGTATTTGATGTGTTGTTTTAATAACATTGCAGTCATTAATTACAGAGTTGTTTCCCCTGTTTTGTCTGCCTGTCCATCCTTCTATAAACAATCTTGTTCATTCTGTAACTCCTTCATGACACTGAAACGGGCGTATTATGCGCCGCTTGCGAAGCCCTTGTTATATAATGAAGAGAATCCGTTTAGGGATTAGTAACATTTCTATACTCTGAACTGTCACTCTTTATTTATAACTTTTGGCATAATGCCTTTATCAGAACTATGAAATATGTAAAAGAGGAATGTAAACACTCAAATATGTAGTTTTGTACAAATATCATAGTTCTGATAAAGGCATTATGCCGAACATCATTAATGTAAAAAGTGACTGTTCAGAGTATATTTATGTTTTTAGACCAGGGTCTAAATATTTCTCAGGCAGAACCATAAAATAGTGGGTCATTATTCTAATTATCTTTCTCATCAGTCATGCACTCACATAGTTCTGCCTCTTGGTAAAACAAAAATTAACATCAATTCTTTTAGCCTAATTCTGGAAAAAAAGAACTAGAAAATTGGGTATGTTAGACATGAATGATGTCCCCATGCAGTGAACAGGGCACAATCATCCCTACAACATGTCACAAGTACTATCTCAAATACCTATCCAGCTGGCCTGACTATGGCAATGTTCAAAATGCTGTATTTCCAAAGATCACTTTTGTACAGTTCGAGATCAATCCTAGAGAAAACAACTAGAAGGCCAAAATGGCCCTTAATCACTCACCTGTGTTTAAGGGTGTTATTGTTCCAATTTGTATGTATTGTAGAAATTTAGCTAGAAGGCTGGAACTGACACAACTGTGTTGGAAATTTAGTTTCAAAGCGGTATCCTACAACTGCCTTTCTTAACTATTTTAGCACCAAAAAGCAGACAACAAAATTTATGTCTGCCGAAATTAAAGAAATGCCTTGTCCAAGACATTTCTTATTGAGAATTCAAAGACTAGAGGGCAAACAGTGTAGATCTAGATGAGGCGGCTCATTATTAACTGCTTTATCAGGATCTACGCTGTTTGCAAACTTTGCTAATTATAGAGTTAAACAGTGATAGTATGATCCTGGAAATTACTTCAATGCACAATTCCTTGAAAGTATTTGGCACAGATGTGTTTCTCAGTAGTGACATGAGGCAGAAGCAGTGGCAGTGTGATCTCTATGATGCAATAAATACCATAGCAATAGTATCAGACTGATTCAGTCCCCACTGTCACATACAAGCTCCATCACTAGAAGCGGTTTAACGTAGGTTTTTCAGAATCTTTCATCAGTATGAATACTTTGGGGTGTCTAGATGTGATGGCATGGCATAGTGTCACCAGGGTGGGGCCATTTTTGTCCCCAGGAGGATACTTTGAACAAATCTTGGCAACGGATCACTACATAATGCTACCAAGTTCCAAAGCTCTGGGTCTTGTATTTTCTGACAAGATGAATATTTTATGTCTTCCCTATTTATAAGGCCATGTTTACTTGGATATATGTAGATTAAGTTATTCCCCATTTAAGATGAAAGTAAACAGAATAACTCAAGATGGATGAGGAACTTTCTTTGAGGGACAATATGGACAGTAGTAATTTTGGAAAGCATGTAATTGGGGGCATAGTGTTTTATTAACACATTTTCTAGCTTCTTTATAATCTCTGTAATAACCTGAGTCCATTCATCCTCAGCATTCAAACTCAAAACACCAATCAACCAGTTCCCTACCTCCATGAAAATCAGCCAGAATCTTATGTTACCTTGACCCCAAACCTGTTTGAGCCAATGAAGTTCTACTGTATGTGGTACTTTTCCAAAATTTTGATCTGTGTGTTTACATCCAGCCTCATAATTATAGATTTCTGTAACATCATTTGGGAGTAATACATCTGAAGACAACAAGAAATTGGTGGAACAGATGGATGCTCCCCGAAGGCTGGAATAGGGGAATGGGTTTCTGGTGAAGGAGTGATTGTCTGTGTAACTTAAATTCAGTTTAAAATAGGACAAAATAATTCTGTTCAATACGTTTAGAGCTATGCTCTGGACATGCATACAACTGAGAAAAAATAAGAAGTAACTCCAAAATAACTTGGGATACAGTAATGGTTCTTCTGCTCTGCACTTCTTGTCATTGCCCTCTATTATCAGTATGTGATATGTTCTCTTAAATCTGTGCAGAGATATGCTCCAGACAAGCCAAAGAACTGAAAAAATTAAGGAAGAGAGCTAACTTCATAATTACTAAAGGTAGGGTTTTAGCTATTTAGCTCTGTACTTCATTTCAGTGCCCGCCATCAATGTGTGAAATTTCATTTAGTTCCCTTCATTACTACATTAGATATTCTCCGGAAAAGCAAAATAAAGCAAAATTTGAGAAGGGACCGAATGTAATTACTTATGACAGGGTTATGGTTCTTGTGTTCTGTACTTTTACTCATTGCCCACTATAAGTGTGTGAAGTTCATTAAGTTCCCTTCTATACCTTTAGAGATATGCTCCAAAAAATCAAAAATACTGAAAAAAAAAATAGAAAGGGAGCTAACTTTGTAACTGCTTCAATTTTTTTTTTATGGTTCTTGTGCTCTGCACTTGCTCTTATGACCCTCTTTTAATGTATGACATTTCATTCATTTTGGAGATATGATCCAGACAAGCTTAATATTAAAAAAAAACTGGAAAGGGAGCTTACTTCTTAAATACTTGTGACAGGGTTACAGTTCTAGTGCACTGCTTTTCCTCTCATTGTCTTCTATAAAATTTAATGTGTAAAATTTCATTTTAGTTCCCTTTTATACTTTTGGCACTATGCTCAGGACAAGCAAAATATTGAAAAAAAAACTGGAAAGGGAGCTAACTTTGTAAATACTTCTGACAGGGTTTCAGTTCTTCTGCACTGCACGTCCTCTCATTATCCTCTATCAATGTGTGAAGTTTCATTAAGTTGCCCCTTATAATTTCAGAGATATGCTCGGACAAGCAAACTATTGAAAAAAAAACACAGGAAAGGGAGCTAACTTTGTAAATAACTGTGACAGATTTACGGTTCTTGTGCACTGCACTTTCTCTCAATGCCCTCTATATTAATGTTTGATGTTCATTTAGTTCCCATTATACTTACGGGGATATGCTCCAGACAAGCAAAACATTGAAAAATCTAGAAAGGGAGCTAACTTCGTAAATACTTTTGACAGCGTTACGGTTCTTGTGTGCTGCACTTCCCCTTATTTTCCTCTATGAGTATGTGAAGTTTCATTTAGTTCCCCCTATATACTTTCAGAGATATGCTCCGGACAAGAGTGTGACGGATGGACGGACGTCCGGGCATATGGGCGGACAAAGCGGCAACTACAGCTCACCTTCTTGGAGCATAATAAAAGTAAAATTTTTAGGCTGCAAAAGCATGCATGTCATGTCATTTTGGATTACAATATAAAAATACTACTGAAGCTATGAACACTCTAGGAGAAATCTCTATCTATGACAGAATATTCTTAAGAAAGGCCTAATATAATGGTTCCAGATTTATAATGGATTAGCTACCCCTTATATTTCAGAAACTTTTGTGTTAAGACAAGTTCCTGAAAGTACACCAGCTCTTAGATCATTATAACTGGTTGTCTTATTTTGCCAAAACCAAATAGAGATCTCTTTAAAAAATCTTTCAGATATTCTGGATGCCTTTTATGGAATTCTTTGCCAGACAGTGTTAAGCATGCTCAGTCTGTTGACTCATTCCATAAAAAATACTTTACATACTAGGTAACTGGGGAATAAACAGTTGTGAAGAAACTATCTCAGCTCATGATGTACAGATATGTGTAGTCCACAACTGCCCTAAATATTCAAACATCTAAGCCATATTCTTAACTGACTCTACCATACTTGAATTTTGACAAGCCCTTTTATCATGTTTACTGCATATTTTATAGGGTTGGGGCTGCTACTGTCTGAATATTTGGAGTAAGTGTGGTAAGTATAAAAATATATGTAAAATTCAGCGATTTGGAGAAAAATCATATGAAACATAGAGGACTATTCCAGAGACATTTCTGTAGAAAGAAAATCTAAATAAATGCAGTGAGACAGCCAAAATTGCCAAATTCCATTTTCCCCATTATAAGTCAATAGAAACTCTTAGTTGCCATAGCAACCAAACTGCTGGTGTAATTGTCATGAAAAACTAATTCTATACAGGCTAGTACTTTCTGTACAGTTTGAGCTTTAATGGCCACACAGTTTCTGCAGAGATTATTTTTTTTACTATTTTTCTATTTTCAACTATTTTGTTGCAATGGCAACCAGCCAAATTGCGCAATTTGCATAAATTTAACAAGGCTGGTTAAAGACTACTCAAGGTACATTTCTATGAAAGTTTTGTGGGGTGGGCAGTAGGTATTAAGATTTCATCATTCCTATAAATAGTAGTCTTAAGAAAATGGGATAGTAAACAACAGATTTTGGTGTCTAAAGGCCGGGCCGGGTAGCGCAATCGGTAGGGCCCCTGACTCGTAAGTCAGAGGTCCTGGGTTCGAATCCCGGTCTGGCCACATACTTTCGTTTCTCCTTCCGCTGATTCAAGAAGGGCAGTTGTTAGTTACTGGCGAAAGTATGTGCACTTAGTACTGGTTAACCGCTTAGGAGGTCTAAGCCTGCCCAGGAATAGTGTGGTTAGGTTAACTGACCGTCCCGACATGACCTTAGTTGTTTACCGTGGACGTTAAGCATCAAATCAACCAATCAACCAATTGGTGTCTAAAGACCATAATCATAAAAAGAGTAAGGCTTCTATTAGAGAGGGGGCATTTAATGAAAGAATTATAGAATGTGTTTTTATTAATACTAGACAATCACTAAAGGTGATGAATGCCCCCACCATAATGCCTCATTAGATGAGTAATGTGTCAAGACATATTTGTGTAAAATAACATATATCAAAACGGATCCATAAATAAAGGGGCTAGAGTTGTGACAAAGTTTTTTTTATAAAAACAGCAACTGTGACCTCTTAGATGCTGGTTCGCGAATTTGTCCGATATTGTTACACTAAACACTTCTGTGAAGTTATATAAAAAACTGTCAATAATGATGGTGCTTATTTGGCTGACTATGTTTTTCTAAAAATTGCAACTGTGACCTTGCCCTTGGATGTACAATTCTGAACTGGAAATTTCTCCAAGGTACTGTCACACTGAACATTTGTTTGAAGTTATATCAAAATCAGTCCACAAATAAAGGCATTAGAACCGTGACTAAGTTTTACCTAAAATAACATCTGCGACCTTGACCTTGGACAAACAATGCTTGCTAAATATTTGTGTGAAGTTATATCGAAATTGGTCCATAAAAAGACTCTGAAGGGATGACAAAGTATTTTCTAAAATTAGCAACTGTGTCCTTGACCTTGACCCTAAAATTCTGGATTGCAAACTTGTTATTGCGACACAAAACATGTAAGTGAAGTTATACCAAAATCTGTCAATAAATAAAAGGGCTATTCTATTCTATTCTATCCCTTAACCTTACTAGGTCGTTGGGGCACCACAGCTGACTTCAAAACAATCCCTTTCCACCTTGTCCTGTCTTCAGCTGCCCTAGTTGAGCTGGCAAAATCCATTCCTGTCCACTCCTTGATATTGTCTTCCCACCTCTTCTTCTGTCTACCTCTTCTTCGTTTTCCTTTCACTGTGCCCTGAAGAATTGTCTTTGCTAAACCAGAAGACCTTGAGACGTGGCCAAACCACCTTAGTTTCCGTTTCTTGACCAGCGTAAGGAGTTCATCATATTCTCCAATGGCTGTTCTTCCTGCGAACCTCCTCATTGGTTATATGGTCCTTGTACGAAATGTTCAGTAACCTTCGGTAGCATCTCATCTCAAAGGCCTGCGTTCTTTTCTCTAACTCTGCTGTCAAGGTCCATGATTCACAGGCATACAGAAATATGGAAATGACAAGGGAGCATATAAGTATCACCTTTGATCCAAGAGATATATTGTTATCTTTCCAAATTGGTTTCAGCTTAGTAAGAGTTGAAGTGGCTTTTGCAATCCTTGAGAGAACCTCCTGTTTTGAGCCATCATCTGAGACAACTGCTCCAAGGTATTTGAAGCTGCTTACGTTACCCAGCTTCTGCCCTTTTACCTTAATTTCCCTCTGAATGCCATCTGCGCTGTTCGTCATCAGTTTGGTCTTCTCAGCACTGATCTCCATCTTATACCTTGTGCAGGTTTGGTCGAGACTTTCAACTAGAGCTTCCAGTTCCTGCTCTTCCTCAGCTAGAGCATCTATGTCATAGGCAAACCGCAGATTGGTAATGTTTCTGCCGCCTATGCTAACCTTTCCTTCATGTTCTTCCAGAGCATCAGTCATGATCCGTTCGAGAAAGATGTTGAAGAGGGTGGGTGACAGAAGACATCCTTGTCTTACTCCAACTGTTGTTCTGAACCATTCTCCTGTGCTGCCATTTATCAGGACTGCACTTGTAGCCTTGTCGAATAGCTGCTCAATGGTGCGAACTAGATTTGCACTGATATTGTACTTCCGCATGGTGGCCCATAAGGCTGCATGCCATACCCTGTCAAAGGCTTTTTTGAAATCAATGAAGACATGGTACAGATTCTGCTGATGTTGGAGATACTTTTCACACAGGATTCTAAGGTTGAAGATTTGTTCTGAGGTGCTCCTTCCTGCTCGGAACCGAGCCTGTTCCTCAGCGATTATCTCCTCGGCTTGTGGTTTAAGCCTGTTCAAGATGACTTTCAGCATGACTTTGCTTGAATGACTGATGAGGCTGATGGTTCTGTAGTTCTGGCAGAGCTGTGGGTTGCCTTTTTTAGGGAGCGTAATAATCAGCGACTGAGTCCATGGGGTAGGCCATTCTCCTGTTCTCCAGATCCTGTTACAAATATCTGTTAAAACATCAATCATGGTCTCCCCGCCAGCTTGAACAAGTTCTGCTGGTATATTTTCAACTCCGGCAGATTTCCCCTTCTTTAGTGCTGCTGCTGCAATCTCAACTTCCTCACGAAAGATCGGTTGTAGATCTTCTGGGGGCTGATTGCAGTTCAGAACCGCATTGTCACAGTAAGTCTCATGGTTGTATAGTTCTCAGAACTAAAAGGGCTAGAACAATGAAAAAGTTTTTCTACAAATAGCAAATCTGACCTTGGCATTGGGCCTACAGTGCAGAACGTAAATTTATCCAAGATATTGTCACATTTAACATTAGTGAAGTTATATCAAATCGGACCATATATTAAATAAAAGTGCTAAAGTTATGGCAAGGTATTTCTTAAAATAGCAACTGTAACCTTGACCTTAATCCTACCAACCTGAAACCCAAAGTAGCTGTGATGTTACATCAAAATTGGTTCATAAATGAGGTCGCTAGAGCAATGATAAAGATGAGCTTGTACATAAGGCATCTAAATATGGTCAAAATATGCATGTCATTTAAAGGACATAATTCTGCAACAGTGACTTGGATCAAATCTTTGTTTTCTTTATGCACATGTTCAGTACATGTCTGAACTGTGTTTCAAGTTTCAAATCACTGCCTCAAATACTGTAGGAGGAGTTGCAGCGATTCCAAAAGTACTACACAGTGAGGAATATGGTCAAAATGTGTATGTCATTTAAGGGGACATAATTCTGCAATAATGACCGAGACCAAATTCAGTTTCCTTTATGCACATGTTCAATCTATGTCTGAACTGGGTTGTAAAGTTCAAATTCCTGCAACTTCCACTGTAGGAGGAGTTGAGCAGACAAACACAGAACTGCAAGGTGTGACATACCTATGTACAGATAAACTATATACCCCTCCCCAATTTTTGGCAGGGAATAGTGAAAAAGGCATCTTACACCCCAAAATACAGAGCACTCTTAGCTCTTATGAAGTATATCCCACGCAGGACCATTTGTCATCAGTCAGCCCATCTATTATCTTTTCCTACTCATCATATCTCCTCTTAGACCACACTGGGCAGACCTGAGTGCCTGGACATTTCCCTCACAAACCAGTGACGTCTAAAAGAAAGTCAGGTTCCAGTCTGTCAACAAGTGTGGCCACTGATGGCCAGTTTTAATTTACTCATCCATAGGATTTTGGTCTAACACAAACAGAAGTGTCTGCATGGCCAAGTGGTTAGTCCACTTCTGATCACAATGAACCACTGTTGAAAAGACTGACCCTTAACCCATTTATGCCTAGCATCCCATAAAAGGGATGTTTGCAAACAGAGCAGACCCAGCTCAGATGCAGCAGATCACATCTGATCAGGGTCTATACTAATTGCATATAATTTACAGCATTCTCTGTAAAAGTGATAAAAATATTTAATAGACCAGACACCCCTTAAATGTCTAATGGATTCATCCAATATATAAGGATAGACTCAGCTGGGCATAAATGGGTTCATGTCCCCTTAAGAGGCTGAATTTACTGTGGCAGGGTTCCATGAAAGTCAGCAATCGTAAACGTTCTCTACAAGACCTATTATTTGATACCAAGAATGACAAAGTTGGAACTATTTCAAAACAGTTTCAAAGCCATTCTTTATATTCATTTTTGCAGTATGTTACAGTAGTTTACCTATATAATCTATTGTTACACTTGTTTCGAAACAAAGATGGAATTGCAAATGAATGTTTTTTTGTTACCAACAATTTCAAAACAAGACAGAAGGGAGAACAAACTGTAACAAACAGTTTTGAAACAAGACAGAATTGAGAACTTCATCTGTTTTTTTTCTTTCTATCATTCCAGTATGTAACAGTTTGCCTATAAACTCAATGTCACACTTTTTCGATACAAAGATAAGCTAGCATTTTATTAGTTTTGTTTCACAGCTGTTTCGAAACAAGACAGAATTGAACACATAAATTTCTTTCCAAGGTTTCAGTATGTAACACTAGCCAGCCTAAATTTTCCATTGTTATCATTGTTTCACTAACAAAATGGGACAGCATTCTTTAAATTTGTTTTCGTTTCAAATCTGTATTGAAACAGGACAAAATTGATAACTAAATTTATTTTCCCATTGTTTCAGTAGGTAACACCAGTTTGTCTATGTAATCCATTGTTTCAATTCTTTTCAAAACAAAGATGGGATGGCAGTTTTCTGCTTTTATTTCAAACCATTTTGAAACAGGATAGCAGTGAGAACACCAGCTATTTCCCATGGTTTCAGTCCGCTACCCTAATTTGCCTGTATAGTCCATAGTTATACTTGTATCAAAAACAAAGATGGCATATCAAGTTTTGGTACTTGTTTCAAACTGTTTTGAAACAAGACAGCAGTGAGAACTTAATATTTTATTCCTTTGTTTCATATGTATCACTTGTCTGCCTATCCATCCATTGTTACAGCTGTTTCGAAACAAAGATGTGATAGCAATTTTCAACCTGTTTCAAAAACGTTTCAGAACAAGTTAAAAATGAGAATGCTAACTTTTTCCCCATCATTTCAGTATGTAACCAATAGTTTGCATATGAAATCCATTGTTACACTTCTTCCTAAACAAAAATGTGATAACAATTCTTTGTTTTTGTTTCAAACTGTTTTGAAACATTTTCAAAACAAGACAAATTTGAAAACTCCTGACTTTTTCACATCATTCAAGTATGTAACACTAGTTTGCCTATGTAATTCATTATTAAAGTTGTTTCAAAACAAAGATGTGATAGCAATCTTTTGTTTTTAGTTTCAGACTGTTTCGCAACCGTTTCGAAGCAACAAAGCATTGAGAACTTAAACTTTTTCCTTTTGTTCTGTATGTAACACTAATTAGCTAGAAAAGGGATATCAATTTTAATTTAATTTGTTTCAGACCATTTCAAAACTGTTTCGAAACAAAAGAGCAGTGAGAACTTAAACTTTTTTCTTCCGTTTCACTATGTAACACTTATTTGCCTATATATTTAATTGTAACAGTTGTTTCAAAACAAAGATGGGATAGCAATTTTTTAAATTTTGTTTCATACCGTTTCGAAACTGTTTCGAAACAAGACAGCAGTGAGAACTTAAACTTTTTTTCTTTCGTTTCAGTATGTAACACTAATTTGCCTATATATTTAATTGTAACAGTCGTTTCAAAACAAAGATGGGATAGCAATTTTTTAAATTTTGTTTCAATTTGTTTCAAATCTGTTTCGAAACAAAAGAGCAGTGAGAACTTAAACTTTTTTCTTTCGTTTCAGTATGTAACACTTATTTGCCTACATATTTAATTGTAACAGTTGTTTCAAAACAAAGATGGGATAGCATATTTTTTAATTTTTGTTTCATACCGTTTCAAAACTGTTTCGAAACAAAAGAGCAGTGAGAACTTAAACTTTTTTCTTTCGTTTCAGTATGTAACACTTACTTGCCTATATATTTAATTGTAACAGTTGTTTCAAAACAAAGATGGGATAGCAATATTTTTAATCTTGTTTTATACCGTTTCAAAACTGTTTCGAAACAAGACAGCAGTGAGAACTTAAACTTTTTTCTTTCGTTTCAGTACGTAACACTTATTTGCTTATATATTTAATTGTAACAGTTGTTTCAAAACAAAAATGGGATAGCAATATTTATAATTTTGTTTCATACCGTTTCAAAACTGTTTCGAAACAAGACAGCAGTGAGAACTTAAACTTTTTTCTTTCGTTTCAGTATGTAACACTTATTTGCCTATATATTTAATTGTAACAGTTGTTTCAAAACAAAGATGGGATAGCAATATTTTTAATTTTGTTTCAGGGTGTTTCAAAACTGTTTCGAAACAAAAGAGCAGTGAGAACTTAAACTTTTTTCTTTCGTTTCAGTATGTAACACTTATTTGCCTATATATTTAATTGTAACAGTTGTTTCAAAACAAAGATGGGATAGCATATTTTTTAATTTTTGTTTCATACCGTTTCAAAACTGTTTCGAAACAAGACAGCAGTGAGAACTTAAACTTTTTTCTTTCGTTTCAGTACGTAACACTTATTTGCCTATATATTTAATTGTAACAGTTGTTTCAAAACAAAGATGGGATAGCAATATTTATAATTTTGTTTCATACCGTTTCGAAACTGTTTCGAAACAAAAGAGCAGTGAGAACTTAAACTTTTTTCTTTCGTTTCAGTATGTAACACTTATTTGCCTATATATTTAATTGTAACAGTTGTTTCAAAACAAAGATGGGATAGCAATATTTTTAATTTTGTTTCATACCGTTTCAAAACTGTTTCGAAACAAAAGAGCAGTGAGAACTTAAACTTTTTTCTTTCGTTTCAGTATGTAACACTTATTTGCCTATATATTTAATTGTAACAGTTGTTTCAAAACAAAGATGGGATAGCAATATTTTTAATTTTGTTTCATACCGTTTCAAAACTGTTTCGAAACAAAAGAGCAGTGAGAACTTAAACTTTTTTCTTTCGTTTCAGTATGTAACACTTATTTGCCTATATATTTAATTGTAACAGTTGTTTCAAAACAAAGATGGGATAGCAATTTTTTTAATTTTGTTTCATACCGTTTCGAAACTGTTTCGAAACAAAAGAGCAGTGAGAACTTAAACTTTTTTCTTTCGTTTCAGTATGTAACACTTATTTGCCTATATATTTAATTGTAACAGTTGTTTCAAAACAAAAATGGGATAGCAATATTTATAATTTTGTTTCATACCGTTTCAAAACTGTTTCGAAACAAGACAGCAGTGAGAACTTAAACTTTTTTCTTTCGTTTCAGTATGTAACACTTATTTGCCTATATATTTAATTGTAACAGTTGTTTCAAAACAAAGATGGGATAGCAATATTTTTAATTTTGTTTCATACCGTTTCGAAACTGTTTCGAAACAAAAGAGCAGTGAGAACTTAAACTTTTTTCTTTCGTTTCAGTATGTAACACTTATTTGCCTATATATTTAATTGTAACAGTTGTTTCAAAACAAAAATGGGATAGCAATATTTATAATTTTGTTTCATACCGTTTCAAAACTGTTTCGAAACAAGACAGCAGTGAGAACTTAAACTTTTTTCTTTCGTTTCAGTACGTAACACTTATTTGCCTATATATTTAATAGTATCAGTTGTTTCAAAACAAAGATGGGATAGCAATATTTTTAATTTTGTTTCATACCGTTTCGAAACTGTTTCGAAACAAAAGAGCAGTGAGAACTTAAACTTTTTTCTTTCGTTTCAGTATGTAACACTTATTTGCCTATATATTTAATTGTAACAGTTGTTTCAAAACAAAGATGGGATAGCATATTTTTTTAATTTTTGTTTCATACCGTTTCAAAACTGTTTCGAAACAAAAGAGCAGTGAGAACTTAAACTTTTTTCTTTCGTTTCAGTATGTAACACTTATTTGCCTATATATTTAATTGTAACGGTTGTTTCAAAACAAAGATGGGATAGCAATATTTATAATTTTGTTTCATACCGTTTCGAAACTGTTTCGAAACAAAAGAGCAGTGAGAACTTCAACTTTTTTCTTTCGTTTCAGTATGTAACACTTATTTGCCTATATATTTAATTGTAACAGTTGTTTCAAAACAAAGATGGGATAGCAATATTTATAATCTTGTTTCATACCGTTTCAAAACTGTTTCGAAACAAGACAGCAGTGAGAACTTAAACTTTTTTCTTTCGTTTCAGTACGTAACACTTATTTGCTTATATATTTAATTGTAACAGTTGTTTCAAAACAAAGATGGGATAGCAATATTTATAATTTTGTTTCATACCGTTTCAAAACTGTTTCGAAACAAGACAGCAGTGAGAACTTAAACTTTTTTCTTTCGTTTCAATATGTAACACTTATTTGCCTATATATTTAATTGTAACAGTTGTTTCAAAACAAAGATGGGATAGCAATATTTTTGATTTTGTTTCATACCGTTTCGAAACTGTTTCGAAACAAAAGAGCAGTGAGAACTTAAACTTTTTTCTTTCGTTTCACTATGTAACACTTATTTGCCTATATATTTAATTGTAACGGTTGTTTCAAAACAAAGATGGGATAGCAATATTTTTAATCTTGTTTCATACCGTTTCAAAACTGTTTCGAAACAAGACAGCAGTGAGAACTTAAACTTTTTTCTTTCGTTTCAGTACGTAACACTTATTTGCTTATATATTTAATTGTAACAGTTGTTTCAAAACAAAAATGGGATAGCAATATTTATAATTTTGTTTCATACCGTTTCAAAACTGTTTCGAAACAAGACAGCAGTGAGAACTTAAACTTTTTTCTTTCGTTTCAGTATGTAACACTTATTTGCCTATATATTTAATTGTAACCGTTGTTTCAAAACAAAGATGGGAAAGCAATATTTTTAATTTTGTTTCAGGGTGTTTCAAAACTGTTTCGAAACAAAAGAGCAGTGAGAACTTAAACTTTTTTCTTCGTTTCAGTATGTAACACTTATTTGCCTATATATTTAATTGTAACAGTTGTTTCAAAACAAAGATGGGATAGCATATTTTTTAATTTTTGTTTCATACCGTTTCAAAACTGTTTCGAAACAAGACAGCAGTGAGAACTTAAACTTTTTTCTTTCGTTTCAGTACGTAACACTTATTTGCCTATATATTTAATTGTAACAGTTGTTTCAAAACAAAGATGGGATAGCAATATTTATAATTTTGTTTCATACCGTTTCGAAACTGTTTCGAAACAAAAGAGCAGTGAGAACTTAAACTTTTATCTTTCGTTTCAGTATGTAACACTTATTTGCCTATATATTTAATTGTAACAGTTGTTTCAAAACAAAGATGGGATAGCAATATTTTTAATTTTGTTTCATACCGTTTCAAAACTGTTTCGAAACAAAAGAGCAGTGAGAACTTAAACTTTTTTCTTTCGTTTCAGTATGTAACACTTATTTGCCTATATATTTAATTGTAACAGTTGTTTCAAAACAAAGATGGGATAGCAATATTTTTAATTTTGTTTCATACCGTTTCAAAACTGTTTCGAAACAAAAGAGCAGTGAGAACTTAAACTTTTTTCTTTCGTTTCAGTATGTAACACTTATTTGCCTATATATTTAATTGTAACAGTTGTTTCAAAACAAAGATGGGATAGCAATATTTTTAATTTTGTTTCATACCGTTTCGAAACTGTTTCGAAACAAAAGAGCAGTGAGAACTTAAACTTTTTTCTTTCGTTTCAGTATGTAACACTTATTTGCCTATATATTTAATTGTAACAGTTGTTTCAAAACAAAGATGGGATAGCAATATTTTTAATTTTGTTTCATACCGTTTCGAAACTGTTTCGAAACAAAAGAGCAGTGAGAACTTAAACTTTTTTCTTTCGTTTCAGTATGTAACACTTATTTGCCTATATATTTAATTGTAACAGTTGTTTCAAAACAAAGATGGGATAGCAATATTTTTAATCTTGTTTCATACCGTTTCAAAACTGTTTCGAAACAAGACAGCAGTGAGAACTTAAACTTTTTTCTTTCGTTTCAGTACGTAACACTTATTTGCTTATATATTTAATTGTAACAGTTGTTTCAAACCAAAGATGGGATAGCATATTTTTTAATTTTTGTTTCATACCGTTTCGAAACTGTTTCGAAACAAGACAGCAGTGAGAACTTAAATTTTTTTCTTTCGTTTCAGTAAGAAACACTAATTTGCCTATATATCTAATTGTAACAGTTGTTTCAAAACAAATATGGGATAACATTTTTTTAATTTTGTTTCATACCGTTTCGAAACTGTTTCGAAACAAAGGACTTAAACTTTTTTCTTTCGTTTCAGTATGTATCACTAATTTGCCTATATATTTAATTGTTACAGTTGTTTCAAAACTAAGATGGGATAGCAATTTTTATTTAATTTGTTTCAGGCGGTTTCAAAACTGTTTCGAAACGAAGAACGGTAGAACTTAAACTTTTTTTCTTTCGTTTCAGTATGTAACACTAATTTGCCTATATATTCCATTGTAACAGTTGTTTCATAACGAAGATGGGGTAGCAATTTTTTTATTTGTTTTAGACCGTTTCAAAACTGTTTCGAAACAAAAGAGCAGTGAGAACTTAAACTTTTTTCTTTCGTTTCAGTATGTAACACTTATTTGCCTATATATTTAATTGTAACAGTTGTTTCAAAACAGAGATGGGATAGCAATATTTTTAATTTTGTTTCATACCGTTTCGAAACTGTTTCGAAACAAGACAGCAGTGAGAACTTTTATCTTTACTTTCAGTATGTAACACTGATGTGCCTATGTAATCCATTATAACTGTAGCTGTAGGTTCTCTATAGTATCTTTCACCTACTATATATTTTAATTGTTTCATTGTTTCACTGAAACGAAATAGATACCCCGTGAAAAACTGCGGGGGTTTTGGGAAGTATCTAAAATACAGGACCAGATCAAGCAATTTCGACACATGACCAGCTTTTGCGGTATTGACGATGTCAAGCAAAACTCATTTTTTTTCTTACAGAAACATTTTTAACCCAAATTATTTTACATCTCGTCATATGTAAACATACTAAAGAAGATTGAATTTAAAAAATGCGAAATTTATCAATTCGACCTGGGACCAACCCGGGACCAAAATGGTCATTTGTTTCGTGGACGATGTAAAGGAAATTTCAGTTTTTGTCTCTCTAAACGTTTAAAATCCCATCAATTTTACGTTTACTCGTATGTAGAGATGTTAAAGAAATAGAAATGAAAAATGAAATCGTAATATTTAACCAAAATGCTACGAATAACTCTGCCCGGGACCAAAATCGTCATTAAGAAGCTTACTATGTCATGTATTTCTTAATTTTTGATAAGGAATAACTTTTTGATAGTCCTTGTTTACCTTGTGCAAGGTTGTAAACATGCCAAAACGGGTTCATCAGACACCGGAACTGCAAGAGACTGCAAAACAGGCTCAACGGATAACGGAACTGCATCAAACTGCAAAACCGGCTCATCAGACGTCGGAACTGCAACAGACTGCAAAACAGGCTCATCAACAGACTGCAAAACGGACTCAACGGACAACGGAACTGCAACAGACTGCAAAACGGGCTTATCAACAGACTGCAAAAAAGCCTCAGCAGACAACGGAACTGCAACAGACTGCAAAACAGGCTCTTCAACGGACTGCAAAACGGACTCAACGGACAACGGAACTGCGACACACTGCAAAATGGGCTCATCAACAGACTGCAAAATAGGTTCAGCAGACAACGGAACAGCAACAGACTGCAAAATGGGCTCAACAGACGACTGACTGCAAAACAGACTCATCAACAGACTGCAAAACGGACACAACGGACAATAGAACTGCAACAGACTGTAAAACGGGCGCATCAACTGACTGCAAAAAAGGCTCAGCAGACGACGGAACTGCAACAGACTGCAAAATGAGCTCAACAGACAACGGAACTGCAACAGACTGCAAAACAGGCTCATCAACAGACTGCAAAACAGGCTCATCAACAGACTGCAAAACAGGCTCATCAACAGACTGCAAAACGGGCTCAGCAGACAACGGAACTGCAATAGACTGCAAAACTGGCTCATCAACAGACTGCAGAAAAAGGTTCAGCAGACATCGGAACTGAAACAAACTGCAAAACAGGCTCATCAACAGACTGCAAAACAGGCTCATCAAGACACTACAAAACGGGCTCAGCAGATATCGGAACTGCAACAGACTGCAAAACTGGCTCATAAACAGACTGCAAAACGCGCTCGTCAGACATCGGAACTGCAACAGACTGCAAAACAGGCTCATAAAGAGACTGCAAAACGGGCTCATCAGACATAAGAACTGCAATAGACTTCAAAAAAGGCTCATCAGCAGACTGCAAAACAGGCTCATCAGACACCAGAAACTGCAAAACAGGCTCATAAAGAGACTGCAAAACGGGCTCACCAGACATTGAAACTGCAAAAGACTGCAAAAAAGGCTCATCAACAGACAGCAAAATAGGCACAGCGGACAACGGTACTGCAACAGACTGCTAAAAAAATGCTCATCAACGGACTGCAAAACAGGCTCAGCAGACAACGGAACTGCAACAGACTGCAAAACAGGCCCAGCTGCAGACTGCAAAACGGGCTCATCAGACAACGGAACTGCAACAGACTGCAAAACAAGCTCATCAACAGACTTCAAATTGGGCTCAGCAGACAACGGAACTGCAACAGACTGCAAAACAGGCTCACCAACAGACTGCAAAACAGGCTCGTCAAGTCACTACTAAACGGGCTCATCAGACATCGGAACTGCAACAGACTGCAAAACAGGCTCATCAACAGACTGCAAAAAAGGCTCATCAAGAGGCTGCAAAACGGGCTCATCAGACATTGGAACTGCAACAGACTGCAAAACAGGCTAATCAACAGACTGCAAAACAGGCTCAGCAGACAACGGAACTGCAAAACAGGCTCATCAAGAGACTGCAAAACGGGCTCATCAGACATTGGAACTGCAATTGACTGCGAAAAAAACCCATCAAAAGACTGCAAAACAGGCTCAGGAGACAACGGAACTGCAACAGCCTGCAAAACAGGCTCATTAACAGACTGCAAAACAGGCTAAGCAGACAACGGAACTGCAACAGACTGCAAAACAGGCTCATCAACAGACTGCGAAACGGGCTCATCAGACAACGGAACTGCAACAGACTGCAAAACGGGCTCATCAACAGACTGCAAATCGGGCTTAGCAGACAACGGAACTGCAACAGACCAGCAAAACGGGCTCATCAACAGACTACTAAACAGGCTCATCAACAGACTGCAAAACAGGTTCAGCAGACAACGGAACTGCAACAGACCAGCAAAACGGGCTCATCAACAGACTACTTAACAGGCTCATCAACAGACTGCAAAACAGGCTCAGCAGACAACGGAACTGCAACAGACCAGCAAAACGAGCTCATCAACAGACTACTAAACAGGCTCATCAACAGACTGCAAAACGGGCTCCGCAGACATCGAAACTGCAACAGACTGCAAAACGGGCTCATCAACAGAATGCAAATCGGGCTCAGCAGACAACGGAACTGCAACAGACTGCAAAACGGGCTCATCAGACATCGAAACTGCACCAGTCTGCATGGGCAGTACAGTCTTTGACGTAAAAATATCTAGCTTCAGAAAGTCACACGTGTACATGTTTGAACCACCTTACGAGCACAATGTTCCCTCTTCGATTTAGATAGTCCTTCACAAGGGCTGGTGTTAACACAACATCACTGGGCGGAAGTCTTCCAAGAAGAAGTCAACGGCCAGGGCGGAAGAACTCTTTGAGTCAACGGCCATGTGTACGTGACCAAGGCGAGCCATACAATAATCGAGGATTTCGGCCGTGGTCAACAAATATAGCCTGGAGAGGGATGGGCTCCGTCAGGCTGAACTCTGCCCTTGTAACATCACCACTCCTTACGCCGGTCAAGAAACGGAAACTAAGGTGGTTTGGCCACGTCTCAAGGTCTTCTGGTTTAGCAAAGACAATTCTTCAGGGCACAGTGAAAGGAAAAAGAAGAGGTAGACAGAAGAAAAGATGGGAAGACAATATCAAGGAGTGGACAGGAATGGAATTTGCCAGCTCAACTAGGGCAGCTGAAGACAGGACAAGGTGGAAAGGGATTGTCTTGAAGTCATCTATGGTGCCCCAACGACCTAGTAAGGTTGTGGGATAGAATAGAATAGAATAGAAATAGTCCTTCGCCATAAGGTATCCACATGCCAAATTAGTTAAACAATGTCAACATGAACTGTTCGCATATTTAATACTTGCGTGTTAATTTCACCATCAAAAACAACTTAATTGAACGCATCATTTTCAATGTGAGCTCCTATCGTTTTATATCTGATTACTTAATAAGTATAATATGCATTTAAGTGTAATGCTTTTTAAGCCCAATATTAAACTTGAGCAAACATGTTTTCAGTCTCGTTTATGATTTTAAGTTCTTTAATATTAAAATAGGCCGTCCTTTCTTTCTTGTTTTCTTAGTTGTCCCCATTTATTTTAGAAGCTAATTAATTTCTGCATTTGTGGATTGTTCGGATTCTATGGCAACATACCACGACTATACATGTCTAAACCGCAGAAAATGACCATTTGGTCCCAGGTAGATTTTCTCTTAAAATAAGGGATGTATTTTACTAATTTTTGCATTTTCCTCTTTTGTGGCATCTTTAGATATGACACAAAGAACACGATGAAATTTTAAACGATTATATAGAAGAAAAATAAAAATTAATTGACATCGTTAACATCGCACAATAAACAAATGACGATTTTGGTCCCGGGTTGGACCCGGGCCAATTTTTGCGAAAATAGAGATAATTTTTGCATTTTATAAAATCTTTATCTTCTTTGGTATGTTTACAGATGACGAAAGGTAAAAAAAATGGGGTTCAAAATGATTCTATAGTAAAAATTTGATATCTATTTGACAGCGTCAATCCCGCAAAAACTGGTCCCGGGTCGAAAAAGCTCGACCTGATCCTGTATTTTTGTTAAAATATCAATTACTATCGAAAGTTTTATCAAATCTTTATATGCATTTATCAAAAGAGACTATAATCTACTTATGGTCCAATTTTCAGCTCGTTATTAGCATGTATAGTACAATTAATTGGTCCCGAATTTTGGGCTAGTACTAAAACCTTGTACCGCACCGCACCGCACCACACTCGGGTAAAACAGAATACCACACCTCCGAATATTTCCGAACCCTACCGAAATTTACGGACTCTACCATAGGCAAAGTATATGTTAGATCTACTTAGTATATGCTGATTCTTTAAATAAGCATTTTATTAGTAGACTTGTTCATGAATTGAAAATATATATTATTTATATTATGCTGAAACCTTAACTGCCCAACCTTAATAAGGATTTTAGTATCGGTTTTATCCATTTCAATAAATTCTCAGGATAAATATCATATGGTAGTCCCCGACGTTTAGATTTGGTTGGTTTTAATGATAAAACAAGACTTCAGTATATATTTTTGTGTTAAGGTAACTTCATCTGTATTATATCCAAAATTTTAACAAATCGCATATACATATATTGTTATATTATGAGCAAATCATACTGCATGTTACGCCTGACTGGACCGCACCGCTAGGTGGTATAAATACCTTTGCTGCCTCTCTATTAGGCACTTCTCTAAGATACTTCACCAATGCTATACTGTGTATTGTGAATTGAGACAGTCATTAAAATTAGTTAGAACACTCAGTCGTTCTTTATTGTGTTATCACTTATTAACATAATAAGTCGATACTATTACATGGTGTCAGAAAAGCGGACTCATTAATTTGTTGGATAACTGATATATCTGCTGTTTGGAAATTGCTTTAATTCTGTGGAATTAACAATGGACTTATCAGGCATACCACAACCGCGCATGGACTGGGAGTCGGGAAATCTCCCTGAAGCATGGAAAGCTTTTAAACAACATGTGGAACTGGTGTTTGAGGGACCAATTAAAGATAAACCAGAAGAAGTGAAAGTTACTTACCTCCTACTGTGGGTGGGGGAAAAGGGCAGAAACATTTACAATACGTGGACGCTTTCTGCGGAAGAAAAGAAACAGCTTGAGCCCCACTATACCAAGTTCTTGAACTATGTGAGGCCAAAGTTAAACCCTGTGTTCGCAAGATACAAGTTTAACAATGAAGTACAGGGCTCACAAACTGTTGACCAGTTCATTACAAAGTTAAAATTGCTGGCCAAAGACTGCAGCTACCAGGACGAGAACGATATGGTACGGGACAGGATTGTTTTTGGGGTAACCTCCCCAAAAATCAGAGAAAAGCTAATAAACGAGGGTGACAAACTTACGTTGGATAAGGCTATTCACATAGCCCAGAGCTACGAATACGCTCAAGAGCAGCTACGTACGATGTCCGCTGCTCAGCCCGTCGAAGTACACGCCGTGCGAAACACAAAGGGACCGACGACGACGCACGGGGGTCAGCCGACCAATCAACCCAAGAGGCCGACGAATGGGAAATCAAGATCGGGACATACTGGTGGGATGAGGACATCCGATGAAAGGGACACATGCGGCAACTGCGGTTCTAAACACACAAAGACAGAAACTTGTAAAGCTAAGGGAAAACAGTGTCATCATTGCAAAAAGTGGAACCATTTTCAGTCTATGTGTAGATCAAAGAAATCACTGAAATCAGTGCACGAAGTTTCTGAAGGGCTCAGTGAGTTGCAAGTGCAAAATTCAAATAGTGATAGTGATGATTTCTTTGTTGATAGTGTGGAATGTAATAGTAAAATGGATCAGGCTTTTGTTGATATCAAGGTAGGTCCAAATTCCTTTCCAATTAAATTTAAAGTTGACACTGGTTCCCAAGTTAACATCTTGCCGCGTCAAGTATACTCACAATTAAAACTGAGCCACCCGCTTGAACAACCCACAACAAGACTTACCGCCTATAGCGGTGATACGCTAAACACGCTAGGTTGCGTAAAGCTCACCTGTCAACGCTCAGGTAAGCAGCAAGAACTTACTTTCTACGTGGTAGAAACGTACTCATCGCCAATTATTGGTCTGAGATCAAGCATCGATCTCAATTTGATCAAACTAGTTTTGTCATGCGAAACGCCACGCGACAATCCGCACCTCACAAAGGACGCAGTACTAAAACAGTACTCTGAGGTATTCAAAGGAATAGGCTTATTTCCAGGCGAATGTAAAATTCACCTAGACCCGTCCATAACACCTGTTGTTAATCCGCCGAGACGCATTCCAATTGCATTGCGCGATAAGGTCAAATTGGAGCTTGACCGCATGGTACAGAATCAAATAATTGCTAAGGTCACTGAACCTACAGAGTGGGTCAATTCCATGGTCGCTGTAGAAAATAAACAATCAGGTAAACTAAGGATATGCATTGACCCTGAACACCTGAACAAAGCGATTAAAAGACCGCACTACCCTATGAAAACGCTTGAGGACGTTATGCCTCAGTTGTCCGGCGCGACTTGCTTCACAAAGCTTGATGCCCGTTCCGGCTATTGGAACATAAAATTGCAAAAAGAGTCATCATTGATTACAACATTCAACACGCCGTTTGGTAGGTATCGTTACCTCAGACTTCCGTTTGGCTTACGTTCAAGCCAAGACGAATTTCAAACCAAAATTGATGAATGTTTTGAAAATCTTCCAGGCGTCATAGCAATAGTAGACGATATACTTGTTTATGGGCGCACCCGGGAAGAACATGATCAGAATCTGCGTAATGTTATTGAACGAGCTCTTGCGAAGGGCATTCGCTTCAATGAAGATAAGTTGGTAGTAGGTGTGTCTGAAGTAGAGTACTTCGGCAACGTCTTGTCATCTGAAGGTGTGAAAGTGTCCCAGAATAAGGTTTCTGCGATAGTGAACATGGACCCGCCAACATGCAGGTCCGAGCTCGAGACTTTCCTAGGGATGGTAACGTATTTATCACGCTTTTGTGAAAATCTAGCTGAAATCACGAGTCCACTCCGCATGCTTCTAGCAAAAGACGTTATCTTTTCGTGGGACACGCCTCAAGCTGATGCATTTGCAAAGGTCAAAGACCTCATTACCAAAGCACCAGTATTGGTTTATTACGATAAAGAGAAACCCCTAACACTTCAGTGTGACGCATCAAAATCTGGACTAGGCTGTACGCTTATGCAGGATGGTAGGCCGATCGCCTATGCATCAAAATCTCTGACGCAATCAGAAATAAACTACGCCCAGATCGAGAAAGAATTGTTTGCAATATTATTTGGGTGTAAACGGTTCCATCAATATGTTTACGGCCGCAAGGTCATAGTTGAAACGGATCATTTGGCTCTCGTTTCAGTGAAAAAGAAACCTCTGCACGCCGCGCCACCGAGATTAACTAGAATGCTACTGCAACTGCAGAAATATGACCTTGACATTACTTTCGTCCGTGGAATCGATTTACACATCGCCGACGCACTGTCCAGAAATATGTTGAAAGACACATATCCTGAGCTCTCAGAAGGCATGGATCTACATGTACATACTGTTTTGTCCAGCCTGCCTGTAAGCGATCGGAAAATGCAAGAGATCAAAACTCATACCGAGCTCGATCCCCAGATGGATCAACTTAAGCAGGTCATTCTAAAAGGTTGGCCTGAAATGCGACAACATTGTCCTGAGCAGTTAAGAGAATTTTGGAATTTCCGCGACGAGCTCACTGTCGTAAATGGTCTAATATTGAAGGGCCATAAACTAGTAATTCCGAGCGCTCTCAGACCAAAAATGCTTGAAGTTCTCCATCAAGGACATTTTGGGACTGAGAAAACCTTGAACAGAGCGCGAGACATTATGTTTTGGCCGAGAATATCTGCTGAAATAACAGACATGGTATTGAACTGTTCTGTATGTCTCGAACGCAGAAACTCAAACCCGAAGGAGCCGCTACAACCTCACAATATTCCGGACTACCCATGGCAAACCGTAGCCACTGACCTTTTCCTGTGGGAGGGTCAAGATTTCCTCATTACCGTAGATTACTACAGCAAATATTTTGAAGTGCAGAAACTCCCCAGCACAAAGGCAAGTACTATCATTGCTAAACTTAAGAGTATTTTCGCGCGCCACGGCTCGCCAGAAACGGTCGTTAGCGACAATGCTGCAATGTTCACCTGTGAACTTTTCTCAAACTTTGCTAGAGAATGGAATTTTACACACATTACCATTTCTGCAAAACACAGTCAGTCAAACGGAATGGTTGAAAAATCTGTTGGAATCTGCAAGAAAATATTTACAAAGGCCAAGGCAGACGGAAAAGACCCTTATCTAGGTCTACTCGAATTCCGTACTTCTAAAAATAAACTTGGTTACTCCCCTAGTCAGCTGATCTTTTCAAGGCGCTTACGCTCTAACCTACCTGTCATTCGCGATCAGCTGTTACCACAAACGCCAAACCGCGAGGAAGTAAAAGAAAAAATCCAGACATCAAAGAAAGATCAAAAGAAATATTTTGACCGACATGCACAGCCATTAAAGCCGCTCGAAATAGGGGAATCGGCAAGAATTCAAAATCAGGACAAAACTTGGAAACCAGCTGTCGTTATCCAAAAACACAATGAGAGATCATACTCTGTTAAAACCTCCGATGGTGCTATTTATCGCCGTAATAGGCGACACCTCCTCAAAACAAAGGAACCTGTCAGTATTCAAAATCATTATGTAACACCATCAAATCAAATGTCTTTGGAAACAGAAGTTGAAATACCCCTTCAGGAGCCCCTTCAGGAACCTCAGTGCAGTGATGAAAGTGTTTCACATGAATCGGACAATAACTCAAAAATGCCACCAGGGACAAAAGACACGGTGCCATACATCACGAGATATGGCCGAACTGTAAAGCCAAGGATTATTGAATCTATGTGAAAAAGACGTTAAGATAACTGGAAACACGGTCTGTAGTTTATTAATAATGACACTTCAATGGAATTACTGCCTAGGTTTAAACATGTGCTAGCTTCAAGTTTCAAACGCTCTATCTGTAGCATAAACAAACTGTCCGATAAATTTGTGGGAAAACCATTATTCACAGAATATCAATGATTGTAATTACAAGTGCAGACGCTAAGTGCTGACTTTACAGACATTTGTCTCTGATAATAAATTACTCTTAGTATCCGCGAATGAACTCTCCGAATGAACTCTCCGAGGTCATATACCTTACCTGTGCATAAAATGAACTTGATTATCAGATAGTATATTGCATTGTGTTCTGTGATGATTTACTTTTTCTTAAGAAGGGAGATGTTATATTATGAGCAAATCATACTGCATGTTACGCCTGACTGGACCGCACCGCTAGGTGGTATAAATACCTTTGCTGCCTCTCTATTAGGCACTTCTCTAAGATACTTCACCAATGCTATACTGTGTATTGTGAATTGAGACAGTCATTAAAATTAGTTAGAACACTCAGTCGTTCTTTATTGTGTTATCACTTATTAACATAATAAGTCGATACTATTACATATATATCTATCCAAGAAATTTTCAGACAGGGGTTGGAAGTAACTCTTAACAGTCATGTTAATGCATAAGAATAAATGAGATTTTTCGTTGCTGTGAATATCGTTATAAAGAGGCCAAATATTCTAAATTTTGCAATTTTCAGAAAATTCCTGTACTAGTTGTATCGTTTAATTATTTATTCAGTAATATTTCTTTCATCTTTTTTTTTTTTAAATACGTATTTATGGAAATAGTGTAAATGCTACATTGTTGTTCATAGGTAGATGTAAAACCGCCTTATAAAATTCACAGCTCTTTGAAGGAGATGAACTATATAAGCTTTTAATAGCTTTCGTTCAAATCCTTAAACTGCTTGTTTGTAATTTGTGATTATATATGTACATTTGACTGAAATAAAATATGTTTAAACTAAACTAAGTAACTCTTAAAAGTATTTCTCTGTTGCAATCCCCAGAGAAATGCATGTATAAATTCTTTGCAGAAAAAAAACATGACAGTATATAATGTAAATTTCCTATATTATTATGCATGCATAATAATATAGGAATAATAGAAAGTCTGATTCTGATTCTCAGAGGAACGTAATTATTCAAAGTATCTTAATTGAGATTTTGCATGCAGGAAATAGAAAGGTGATCCTATGCATATATATTTAAAATGAGAGGTATTTTCAATGACATAATTTCGACATAAAGTAAATACTTATGAATAGTTTCATTATTTTGCTCTCACAAACAAATACAGGAACAGATAGCATATAACGTGCGTGCGGTAAAGATCGGAATTTACTCGACACTGTACGGAAATTTCCGTAAGTTCAGTACAAGATTTTAGCCGGTGCGGTGCGGTACGAGGTTTTTAATAACAGCCCGGTCCCGGTCCCGGCTTCTATTCCTTCAAAAAGTGCTGAAAGCGTGCAGTGAATGGCATTTGCTTAGTCAGTCTATTTTAATAATAATAATAATAATAAAGTTATTATAAAACTAAGAAGTCCCGTGGTTATAGTTGAAACGCATATTACATCTTCATACGTCAGAGCCTCGTTCGGAAAGCCACACACGCCATATTGACCGACGAGGAAGATAAAACCGCTACAATATCAGAAATATTTCATCGAATTTGCCTATTTTTTGTGCTTATCTTTTCATTTACTTACTTTGGTAAATGTCTTCATTAATGTAGTATTGCAAATTCAACTTTTAGATGAAAGATTTGTTCTATTTTATGGACTTTAACAAAGAATCGTTTCGGACCATCATGTTTCGTACTTGCGATAGATGAATAACTTGCAACTGTACGTCCTTTTCAACGGTATTTCAGTTATATCAGGACGATGGAATGTGCTAAGTGGAATATGTGTGCAGTTGAACCCTATTTACGTTGAGAATGACGGCAGTGATCTAGTAATTGTTGTTAACACGAGGGTCTACTTAATTGGTAGATGTAGATGTACAGTACACGCAACGTGAAGACTTGATCTGACACGCTTTCGCGTGACACTTAAAATCGGGAGTAAGGGATTAAAATCCACGAGATTCTCTCGCAACTCTCACGCATTTCACACTAAACTTCCTAGCGTGTTTGAAAATCGCCACGTTCCACGCAAGAAAATTCCTCGCATCTCGCGTGAAATCCATAGAGTGATGTATGCGAGAAACTTTCTTGCATCCAAGGTTGGGTGGTAAATTCCACCCCCGGTATTTACCGGTATTTACCGGTCTGGCAAATACTCCCAAAGTGGGAAATACTGGCAAATACTGGTCGATTGAACTTTTTCACCTTTAAATCTTGCTAAAACCAAAACCAAGTTAACTTAAAATAATATATATTCAAACTAAATGACTTTATGATGTTTTTGTTCATTTTATATTAAATATATAAGTTTATCATCATAAAAAATAAAATGTTTCACAAATTAAGCAGGTTGAAACAGCCAAAATGTGGATTTAAGACAAAAATTTTGACAAATTCATAAGTATGAATAGTATCTTGATTCCACTTTATTATAAAAATACAGGTGAGAAATTACAGGCAAATTCACCTGTGCACCTGGTTAGTCACCTGTGACACACCCAGTTTGCAAGACGATGCCCAAATCATTAAAACAACAAGTTTCAAGACAATGTTTATTTAAGGGGGCACAGTATTGCTTGGGGCAAGGATGGAAAAAATAAGTTGTCAGAATGGTTATCTGTTTTATACAAAAACCATTCTGACAACTTATTGTTTCCATTTTATATAAAAGTTAGACATTTAGTCAAGGTGAGGTACATAGAGGTGTTATAGGTATGGCTTGAGCTGTAGTATATGGCTTCAACTCTTGAATATATTTGTCATAGCATAGCAGTCAGATAATAATTTGTCATAATCAGTCCAAAAGCTGAACCATCACACATTATAACCTAACTACTATTCACCATGAAGCCAAAAGATCGTTTGCTGTTGTTGACCAAGACAACAAGACCAGTGCCTGATGTACTGACTGCAAAACAGTAGTTAGTGCCAAAGCTCCACGACTCCGTGCCCACAGAGAGAAATGTCCAGCTATGAAACAGGCTATTATTCCCCTAAAACAAAGTTCAAAATTTCACTGACTTGATAAACTATTGAATAAATTGATACAATTGTTAAACTTCAGTATAAATATTAAGTCAGTTGACCAGTATAATTGAAATACCCCAATGGACTGAGTGTAGGTTATTGTATAAATTCCAGGCTGGTCAATTCAATCAACCAGTATTTGCCGGTATTTTCCAGTATTTCCCGGTATTTACCGGTAAATACCGCCGGCATGGAAAATACTCATATTTGCCGGCATTTTGCCAACCATGCTTGCATCACACATGGAATTTTGTCCAGGTAGGTACATGTACAGTAAATGCAAGTTTCTTTACAAGTACATATACCTTTACAGACAAGGCATATGATTCGCAATGCATTTTTTTTTCGGCGCTGATAACGGTTCAATTAATACATAGTAAGCGTGCGTGAATAACCTAATTGATCGCATCCTCAACGCAAGTATTGTTTGACCGTACGGTATTTACATTTAGGAATTAAGGATGGGTTGATAAACAATCATGATCAGCGTAATGTTGTTGCAGTTACGCGGCAAGTTAATTAGTGAGGCTTATGTTTGAAAGAATATTGTTAATAGATGACACAGACGAAAAATTTCGCTCAGCCGCCACCGATAATAGCCCAATCCATGTCAAAACAGTCACAAAGATCAAAGCGTTTCGATCAGCTTTTGAACTCAAAGATATAGCCGCTAGTGGCATGTGCCGAAAGGTTTACTTATTAACCAATATAAACTTTCTGATGTAAGAGCTGTCAAGTTTCCATTAAAAGCGCACGCGACAACAATAACTTGATTAGCAAATGGGCTGTCTCAGAGGTGATTGACGTCCACTTATCCACTCTCTGAAATATGCAAATTTGTAAACCTGTTGGTTTGACAGCTAAAAAAATTACGTCACGGCTGCTTTCTCTTAATCAGTTCATTCATGAAATATGGAAAATATGATTTTGCGTTTGGACTTTAAAAATGCATCAAAATGCAGGGCTTCCACTAACTTTCAAAATTTGGAAGTCCAGACTTCCATGGTGTCAGATTTGGATGAGAATTTTTTGGAAGTCTGAAGTTTTTAGGAATGACTTATGCATGGTTATTTTTACCCCCCCCCATCCACCCCCCCCCCCCCCCCCCCACACACACACACACACACACCCTTACACATCCCTCTCTCTCCCAGACTGAAGTGAACTTTTTGTTCTACGAAAGGAAGCTGAGCATTTGCGCAGTCTAATCAGAGTCATTCCTGTTTCTTTGTGAACAATACGCAAGTCCTGAGCACTCTAAAAACTGAAGACTCGCTTAAGTTACAATGGTTGCGCTGTCTGCTATTGCACAATATTCCCTTTCAAAGCGCCGAAAGGGCCGCATCGGTAATACGGTGACTTACGGAACGTATCATGACACCCTTTCACCGAAGAACTCGGTTGTCGCTAGGTCAATGTTCATTATTATTCATGTCAGATGCGAACAAGAAAGACCGGTCTGACTGCTTAGTTGCGCTGGCTGATACAATTGTTAGTTATCGTTGTGTGTACTGAGGTGCCTTAAGCCGCCACACGGTTGAAATGACACTGCCTACGGCACGCGTATATACTCGCAGCGGCGTCTTTGATCTTTACATCAAGGAGAAAACGTGTTAGACCCATAAACGAGCAGGTAATTGCATATCAACGCTACCGTTAGTATTATACTGAATTTATAATCGCGTAAACCCTGATCAGAATGCGCTATTTCTGTGCACACTGTACGGCATTATTTTCGCACTGGGTTGCATGACGATACAACTAGGAAATCGGTGAAATTGACGTTTCAGTATTCGTATTTTAATAGTACCATTAATCAAAACAATGTATATTACCAGAGCGTAGACCATAACGCGTCGGAAATAGCGACTATTAATATTAACAGTGTATCTTTGCTTTGAATCAACACTTTTCGCGGAAGAGGTTCGTATTCCTAAAAACTCCATTGACGACAGTATGGATCATGACAAGACCTTTCCTTGTAAGGGCAAGCGTTTATATGAATGTTGTGTTCGTAAAAACTTCGGATAGAGTTTGTCAATACATACTTCAGTATTCCTGTGTTATGGATACATTCACAAACATTTGAAGTCGGCATACGCCTTACATATACAGGTCAGTTACATTCTGGCGATCGTAAAAAAAGATGGACACCTTTCATACAAAAGCTCAGTCATCGTGATTTGATAAGTTGTTTTGCAAACTGCCGTAAGAGGTTGAATCTACGAGTGGGCGTTATTTTGATAACCGTTATCGACAGGTAGGCAGTCCGACGTGTGTTACCTGGTTCAGTGCTCCATACGGACAAGCTTGATTGGCCTGTAGGCGGTCTTTTCGTCTGGCTGACACCTGCGTTAATCCGATTAATTATGACACGTGCTAGAATTTAAAAGACAGTGGCGATATTTTATACGTCGGGACAAGATCAAACGGCCGTATGTGACAAATATCGGACGTATGCCAGACGCCATAGGTCCCATTTCTCGACGTACGGGAGCAAATCCTGGGCGTAATATATGGCCATACGCCCGTTAACGGAAGCCCTGAAATGAAGGAAAAATAAGAGGTGAGAAGTTTGTTTTTTATTCCGATCTCCGCGTGGCAAAATCACATTATCTATATGAAAAACGAAACTGATTCTGCTGCGCGGAAAAATTCTCAAAGTATTCAGACTAATAAACATAATATCTGTATTCATATTTAGAGGTGACTGAACGCATTCAGGGCCTTCGCCGTAATAAAATGTGAAGACGGTAGCATTTGTTGAAATACGTAAACACAGCACGTTTATAGGTCAGTCTCGTGCCTTGACATCAAAGGACACAGCTCAGAGCACAAAATGGTGAAAGGAATCTTATTCCATACTCTGATAGTATTTATTAGGATCAGCCTGTGCAGTATTAAATACAATGCCACAAAGTGGTATGCTTTACGCGTCATAGCGTGAGCGGTTTATGCTGTCTTTTTGTTCGGCACTTTCGGTTATTTCTGGAATGGCGGGAATTGCCGATCGTAATTTTTACCGCTAAAAATTTTTGAGTCGGCGCCAAAAAAGACCAGTCGGTATGAAACCGGAATCACAAAACTTTTTTTTAGGCCCAATGTAAAAATATAAATGAATTACCTGTACAACATATAATGACCTGTGAAATTGACAGGAATGGTTAATCCTGTCCACTCGAAAACACGCATCACGCGTGATTAAGTATGGCGCCGATGACTCACCTGAGCATTCATGGAGTTAATCCTTTCTCTCGAAAGTTGGGTGTCTCGCGTGAAAAGAAATTGTTTTCTCGCGAGTTTAACGTCACGCATCTCGCGAGTGTCTCGCATCTCCCACGCATTTCACACGCAAAAACCCCACTAAACTTCCGCGGAAAAGATTAAAATTTCTCGCGAGAGCGTGTCAGATCAAGTCTTCACGTTGCGTGTACTGTAACGATTCACCGAAATTTCGGTGCACCGCGATACTTGGTACTTTTGCCTCGGTTCGATTCACAGTCCATCTTGACTGTAATATAGTGAATGAAAACACTGCTTAACTACTCTATATGTTTATTATGCCCCCAATTTCGGAGAAATTGTGGGGGCATATTGGTTTGGGCCTGTCCGTCTGTCCGTCTGTCATATCAAGAACCGTAAGAGCTAGGAGCTTGAAACTTTATACACATGATCAGTATGAAAAATAAGCGAACACGTGTTTTTTCTTTTTTCCGCGGGTCACATATTTCAAGAGTTATGCCCCTTTTTCGACTTAGCCTGCGGAACCTTGTGAACAAAATATCTCAAGAACCCCTGATGCTAGGATCATGAGGTTTTGCAGGATGAGAATGCCCAAGGTGTAGATGACCTGATTAACTTTTGAAACAAATTCGTGAATTTTTGACCGAGTTATGCCCCTTTTTCGACTTAGTGCATTGTAAGCCTATGGAACCTTGTGAACAAAATATCTCAAGAACCCCTGATGCTAGGAGCATGATTTTTTGCAGGAAGATACTGCCTGTGGTGTGGATGACCTGATTAACTTTTGAAAAAAATTCGTGAATTTTTGATCGACTTATTCCCCTTTTTCGACTTAGTGCATTGAGGCCTATGGTACAAAGGTACCCTTACATATAGTCAAGAACAATAAGAGCTAGGAACTTGAAACTTTATACACATGATAAGTATGGAAAATAAGCAGACCCGTATTTTTTATTTTTCCGCCGGCAATGTATTTCCAGATTTATGCCCCTTTTTCGACTTAGCCTGTGGAGCCTTGTGAACAAAATATCTCAAGAACTCCTGATGCTAGGATCATGAGGCTTTGCGAGATGAGAATGCCCAAGGTGTAGATGACCTGATTAACTTTTGAAACAAATTCGTGAATTTTTGACCGAGTTATGCCCCTTTTTCGACTTAGTGCATTGTAAGCCGATGGAACCTTGTGAACAAAATATCTCAAGAACCCCTGAAGCTAGGAGCATGATTATATGCAGGAAGATACTGCCTGTGGTGTAGATGACCTGATTAACTTTTGAAAAAAATTCGTGAATTTTTGATTGAGTTATTCCCCTTTTTCGACTTAGTGCATTGAGGCCTATGGTACAAAGGTACCCTTACATATAGTCAAGAACAATAAGAGCTATGAACTTGAAACTTTATACACATGATCAGTATGGAAAATAAGCAGGCCTGTATTTTTTTATTTTTCCGCTGGCTATGTATTTCCAGAATTATGCCCCTTTTACGACTTAGCCTGTGGAACCTTGTGAACAAAATATCTCAAGAACCCCTGATGCTAGGATCATGAGGTTTTGCAGGATGAGAATGCCCAAGGTGTAGATGACCTGATTAACTTTTGAAACAAATTCGTGAATTTTTGACAAAGTTATGCCCTTTTTTTCGCCGGTCATGTATTTCCAGAGTTATGCCCCTTTTTCGACTTAGCCTGTGGAAACTTGTGAACAAAATATCTCAAGAACCCCTGATGCTAGGATCATGAGGTTTTGCAGGATGAGAATGCCCAATTTGTAGATGACCTGATTAACTTTTGAAACAAATTCGTGAATTTTTGACAAAGTTATGCCCCTTTTTCGACTTAGTGCATTGTAAGCCTATGGAACCTTGTGAACAAAATATCTCAAGAACCCCTGATGCTAGGAGCATGATTTTATGCAGGAAGATACTGCCTGTGGTGTAGATGACCTGATTAACTTTTGAAAAGAAATCATGAATTTTTGATCGAGTTATGCCCCTTTTTCGACTTAGTGCATTGTAAGCCTATGGAACCTTGTGAACAAAATATCTCAAGAACACCTGATGCTAGGAGCATGATTTTATGCAGGAAGATACTGCCTGTGGTGTAGATGACCTGATTAACTTTTGAAAATAATTTGTAAATTTTGGATTGAGTTATGCCCCTTTTTGTCCCCCGCCTTTTCGAAGAAAAGCGGAGGGACATAGTTTTCAGCATTCCGTCCTTCCGTCCGTCCGTCCTTCCGTCCATCCGTCCTTCCGTCCTTATTTCCGTCCTTCCGTCCCCCTAATGTAGTAGGTACCTTGTGTGCGCAACTCCTCCTACAGTTTTATGCCGATTCTTTAGAAACTTTACAGATGTTTTTGTCATGATCTGAAGATACGCATGTGGTTTGGATATAATCCTGAGATTATTTTTTGTCACTTTTTCCACAAGTTGAACTTAGTAATTTTTTAGGCATTTTTACTATCAAAGTGACTAGATAGTGGGTACCTTGTGTGCGCAACTCCTCCAACAGTTTTATGCCGATGCCTTTGAAACTTCACAGGTGTTTTGGTCATGGTCTGAAGATATGCATGTGGTTTGGATATAATCCTGAGATCTTTTTTTGTCACTTTTTCCACAAGTTGAACTTAGTAATTTTTTAGGCGTTTTTACTATCATAGTGACTAGACAGTGGGTACCTTGTGTGCGCAACTCCTCATACAGTTTTATGCCGATTCCTTTGAAACTTCACAGGTATTTTGATCATTGTCTGAAGATATGCATGTGGTTTGGATATAATCCTGAAGTTATTTTTTATTACTTATTTCGCAAATTGAACTTAGCCATTTTTCATACATTTTTACTGTCAAAGTGAATAGATAGTTGGTACCTTGTGTGTGCAACTCCTCCTACAGTTTTATGCCAATTCCTTTGAAACTTCACAGGCGTTTTGATCATGGTCTGAAGATATGCATGTGGTTTGGATATAATCCTCACATTATTTTTTTATTACTTTTTTCATATTTTTAACTTAGCCGCTTTTCCAGCTCAAACACTTAAGTGTATATACAATGGAGACCTAGTTTCCAAGGCGGGGGACATAAATTCGTCGAATTTGCTTGTTCAACTTAGTGCATTATTTGCCTATGGAAGCTTGTGAACAAAATATCTGGAGAACCCCTGATGCTAGGATCATGATTTTTGCAGGTTGATATTGCCCAAGGTGTAGATGACCTGATTAACTTTCAAAAACAATTCGTAAATTTTTGACTGAGTTAAGCCCCTTTTTCGACTTAGTGCATTGTAAGCCTATGGTACAAAGGTACAAGCATTATTGGATGAACCTTCTCTAGAGACAAGCATATGGTTGGGGGCATAGTGTTTCATAAACACATTTTCTAGTTATATAAAACCTGCAGAGCAACTGAAGTATATTCTAAGGGCATGCTGGATTTTATGAACTATAACCTTAGCTTATTTAAATATGTAAATGCTAGTCTATAGGCAACAACACTACAATGACCCAGTTTCGGTTCACTTTCTGACATGAAGTTTTAAAAATTTCAAAGTTAAGCATAATGAAATACATAAAAAATATACTTAGCTCATGGCATGTTATAAATCTCCCCATTCTCAATTTCCGTCCTACGTTGCAACAGCCTCTGGGTCAGTGAGGCACTTTACACAAAAATATGGGTCATTCGCTACATGGCCTTTGCATTTTTAAATGGCAATAACTTGAATTTTGTGGAAAAAATTTCAATATCAGTTGAAAACATGATTTTCTCCTGATATTGAAAATTTTGTTCATAAAATCAGAAATATTACCAAGGTTTAAAGGGTTAAAATAATGTGATTTTCAAGGCTTTTTAATAAGCATCTGGCTCTGTTTTCACCAAATATTCTGAGGTGCTCTTTGGTTGGATATTTGTTTTGTCCCAAATACCTGGATGACGAGAACCTAGAAATATGTGATTTTGTAGTTGGGTGGGGTATTGTGGACGGACGGATATAGAAACGGCCAGCAATCCCACCTGAACTACCAGTTTGCAACTAACAGTTCAACCATGATCTTTTTTTCTTCAGAATAATGGCATTTCCTCCAAATCAACCAATGGGCATGCCACCTATGCCACCCATGATGTCGTCAGGATATACTTTCACACCGATGGGTAAGAAATACCTGGGCCATGTTGATCCTGTATCTTTTAAGGTTTATGGGTATATTGTCCACAATTGGTACAAAGGGAAACAAAATTTCCAAACTGCCTGGGCATGGAAACAGTCAATTTTCTTTCTTTCTTCCATTTACGCCTTAACCCCCCGAAGGGGACACAGATGGTGTACTTTTGTACACATCAGTGTTGCAGGATGAAAGCCTACGTATAGCCATGTAGCTATAGTAGGGATCTTTAACCTGCACAGGGGATGACTCTCCCTGCACAGGGGGCCTCCAGTTAACGTCCCGATCCGAAGGACTGCACACTTGTTAGCATCATCCCTGCAAATGATGCTAGAAAAACACGTTCCCACATAGGAAGTTTTCGCCTTGGGTGAGGATCGAACCCACGACCTTTGGCTTCAGAGTCAAGTGCACTAACCACTGAGCCACCGAACTTTCGAAAACATACGCAAAGATATGTCCATTTTATGACGAAAATTTAGGAGCTGTTGTAGTGCAAAATAGCCAACATTTATTCAGCAAAAAAAGTCTAAGTGCACTTGATTTTGTATATAAGAAGACTTGACAAATGCTTAACTAAGAACATTGCTAAGTTAATGATGCATTGAACAGGCGAGTCCAGTTTGCTTCCCTGGAGGATGGAGTCTTTCTAATCTTCTCTTAAGGGACTGAATTTGCTTAAAGCAGCTTTTAAAGGAACAACTCCTGTATGTAAAGAGTTGGCCCCTATTGAAAACAGGGACAGAATGAAAATGGCCGATGAAAATGTTCCTTTTCACCTTAATTGTATGCTCTTTATTTTCACTGTCTGGAAGCTCATGGTGCAACTTTAAATCAGAGAAATAAAGTTTGTTGATATTAAATAAACTACTGATGTAGGTGCTACTATAAAGCTTAAGAATGACGTATCAACTTAAAAAAATTAAAACTGGTCGAAGCAGCTGTAAAATGGCATTTTTGTGATTACGGAAACTTTAAAAGATATGAGCCGCGACACGACAAAACCAAAAAGTGGTTGTGCACCCAGCGCAGACCCAGATCAGCCTGGGCATCTGCCCAGTCTGATCAGAGTCTTCGCTGTCTGCGTGAAGGTAGCTTAGACCCTGACAGTATTAGAAATAAGGCCCAGACAGCAACTTGCCTGGGGGGCCCCCGACAGCAACTTGCCCGGGAGTGGGGGTTGGGGGCGGCAACCTGATATGAATTTCAACTTGCACCGCAAGATTTCAACTTGACCCCTCTTTTTCATTGCAATTCAATCGTTTACATGTCATTTTCTTCCACAGTCCCATAATTAAACATAGTCTGAAAATGAAAATGCTCTCCCTTTCTAAGAAACTAAGCATGAATTCATGAATTACAGAGATAACTGACCAACAGTTTTACAGTTTTGATCACAGCTGCCTAATCATTTTCACAGTGCTACTTTGACTAGGATTCTTTTTATTCTTCTCCTTGAAAACACTATATTGATGGGTTTCAAATTGTCCAGGGGGCAACCTTCCAAGACTAACAGCTTGCTCCCAGTGTCTAATCTAGAAACTGAAAATGAGGGGGGATTTTTCCCCCTCCATCTAAAGAATAGGGGGATTTTAAAAAATTGGGGTGGTGGGGGGATTTTTGAACAGATAGAAAACTTTTCAGCGATTCCGGGGTTAGAATCTAGCACTCGCATATTATTGAGTCGCATACTCGCAAAATGCGGCCAAAATTTGCAGACTGCGAGTCAGAGAAACTCTTTGAGAGTGTAGCTGTCTCGGTTGCAAAGAATTAATTTGGAAGTGTAGTTGCAAACTTGTCTTCATCACCCAGCCGCTTGCCTTATTTTGATTCTCTGATTCTCCAATAAGGCGCCCCTTGTTAAGCATCTGTGACAACCCGCATCTGCAAGCGCCTGTTTTTCAGTTTGATCGAAAAGGGCATGTAGCAAGGTTGGGCGGTAAATTCCACCCCCGGTATTTACCACTGGAATTTACCGGTATTTACCGGTCTGGAAAATACTCCCAAAGTGGAAAATACTGGCAAATACTGGTCAATTGAACTTATTCACCTTTAAATCTTGCTAAAACCAAAACCAAATTAACTTAAAATAATACATATTCAAACTCAATGACTTAATGATGTTTTAGTTAATTTTTATATTGAATATTTGTAAGTTTATCATCATAAAGAATAAATGTTTCACAAATTAAGCAGGTTGAAAAAGCCAAAACATGGATTTAAGACAAAAAATTTGACAAATTCACAAGTATGAACAGTATCTTGATTCCACTTTATCATTTGCCCTTAAACTCAACAGCATAAAAATTACAGGTAAATTCACCTGTGCACCTGGCCAGTCACCTGTGACACACAATTTGCAAGACAATGTCTAACTAGTTAAAACAACAAGTTTCAAGACAATGTTTATTTAAGGGGGTGGAGTATTGCTTGGGGCAGGGATGGAAATAAGATGTCAGAATGGTTATCTGTTGTATACAAAAGTCAGACACTTACAAGGTGAAGTACATAGAGGTGTTATAGGTATACATGTAGCTTGAGCTACATGTTTAGTATGGCCTCAACTCTTGAATACATTTATAGCAGTCAGATAATAATTTGTCATAACCTCTGAGCCACTTGGGGAACATCATTAAGAGAATTGAAACAGAACAGACCAGAATTGTCATAATCAGTCCTAAAGCTGAACCATCACACATCATTACATGTACCAAACTACTATTCACCATGAAGACAAAAGATCCTATGCTGTTGTTACAAAGACAACAAGACCAGTGCCAGATGTATTGACTGCAAAACAGTAGTTAGTGCCAAAGCTCCATGACTCCATCCCCACAGAGAAAAATGTCCAGCTATGAAACAGTCTATTTTTTTTGCCCTAAAATGAAGTTCAAAGTTTCACTGACTGGATAAAATATTTAATAAATATGTTGATACAATTGTTAAACTTCAGAAAAAATATTAAGTCAGTTGATCAGTATAATTGAAATTACCCTATGGATTTTGAATGTAGGTTATTGTATAAATTCCAGGCTGGTCAATTCAATCAACCAGTATTTGCCGGTATTTTCCAGTATTTGCCGGTATTTACCGGTAAATACCGCCGGCATGGAAAATACTCATATTTGCCGGCATTTTGCCAACCTTGGCATGTAGCCATTTCGTTCAAAACAGCAGTATTTTCTGCAAGGCAAGAGTAAATTATTTGTTTTGAGACTTTTACATTGTTTACTTTTTATGCAGGACTGTCACAGATTGGGTCAGAATTTATGTGGGATTTGAAAAACAATTAGCATGAATCGCGCATTCTAGAACAAACACTGTGCCCCCAGCAAATTTAACCTGTGTCAGGCAAGTGGGCAATCGCTTATTTCTAACACTGCCCTGAGCTACCCTTTGAGCACTTAGGAAAGAGTCTGCTCAGACTGGGCGGATGCCCAGGCTGATCTGAGTCTGTGCTTGGCGCACAACCACTCTGTTTTCTCGTGTTGAGGCTCATATTAAGTTTTATTTTCATAAAGTGCCATGCAGATTGAGAGAAAGAACATACAGTATATTCCTTCACTGTTCATTTCTATAACCACGAAGAAGGTATACTTAACTGGATTTGACTGAATCGAATAGATTTCATAGCTCTGATTTTTCAGCCTATAGAATTTGGGATGAAATTTGAATGTTTTGTTTGTTTCCACGAAACATAGTTATCCTGGCTGAAGACATTTCAGTTGAAGTACCATAATGTATGTTTTCAAACAACAATTCCAATAGTGTTGTTTCTAGGCACAAACACCACGACAATCATGATGGTGTTTGTGTGTGGAAACAACAGACAGGGCTCCCATTGAGGCCAACTGTAGTCAGTATATGATCGTTAAATGCTAAAAATGTATAATACATCTTTTCATGAGATCAAGATGTAGAGTAATTAAGTAACTGAAATTAAACATTTATTACATAGTTGTCATTTCTTGAATACTGCAGGTATGATGTCTATGGGGATGGGTATGATGCCACCTACAACTGCTGTAAGTAGAACCTGAACCTCAGGGCTTGTTTTCAAAACTGATAACATTGTAAGTTAACAAGATGCTACAAGTCAAACACAGCATAGCCAAAATGTTTTCAGGAAAAGATAATGTGTTTGCAGTAAATTGGTCTAAAACATGGCAAATGTTCTACAATACCAAACAGTGCAAACACCATGTTTGGAGCCATGATCTATATCTGAATCAAAGATACACCGTTAAGATAGGTCAAGAATCTGTGATCAATATAAAAGTTGACAACAGAAAAGATTTAGGTGTAACTATGGACAATTCATTGAAATTACTGAACACATTGATGATAAGATCAAACTAGCCAAAAGAAATCTTGGACTGATTTTCAGAACTTTGACATTTCTGGATAAGGAAATATTCTTAAATTTATATAAGTCACTAGTGAGTATGCAGCCACAGTATGGTCGCCAGTATATCAGAAAGATAGAATTGCAATAGAAAATGTACTAATTAGAGATATGAAGTTAGTGAAAAATATACCACACATGTCATATGGGGAGAGAACACAGACCCTAGGATGATTACCATCACAAGAAAGAGCTGAAGAGCTAGACTGTACCCGGCCGTAATTTTCATTAAACACCATGAGGCGAGCAGTCCAACACCTTATCCTGCCCACTGAATCACACGAAAATTGTAAACAAAATTTGTCAGAAAACAAAAGCAAAATACACAAAATTAAAAAGACCGACAACTAATGTATTTTGGTTTGAATTTGTCTGATTATCAATTCAGACAAGAACACAAAGAAAATATGAAGAAAAAAAATTCTTTTAGGGTCGTCTACTCATGTAAGGGCTAGGAACTGGCTTCCTTGATTACAGGTCATGGTGAATCTTTGGATGTGTCACCAGTAAACAGTTAGGATTCTGATCATAGGTGCATTAACTTTGCGTCAAGGTTTCTAGTTCAGCTCTGTTTTATGACAAGGTGCAGACAGGTAAGACACCACATTCAATAGAATTCTTGTTAACTTTTGATCATCGGAGCCGCGACAAAAGAAAACCAAAAAAGTGGCATGTGCGGCAACAGCACTCAGAACAGCCCGTGCATCTGTCCTGTCTGACAGAGTCTTCGCTATGCGCTTAAAGCGCACAGCAAAGACACTGATCAGACTGGGCAGATGCCCAGGCTGATCTGAGTCTTGATGGACACACACACATGCCACTTTGTTGGTTTTGTCGTGATGTGGCTCATCAGTCATTTTTATCTTTTTGTCATCTGCCATTTCTACTTATTTCAGGTGATGCGACCTGTCGTTACAAACTCCTTATCATCTCAGAGACAGAAAAAACAGCTTGTTCCTCAAGAGATCCCAGGAAAGGTATAAAATAAAGCAAGAACTTCAGATAAAAAGAAAAAGGTGTTAAGGCCAAAATAAAAAGAAATCAAAAATGTGTTTAGGGTAAAGGGTCTAAAAAATATAGGTAGGGTAGGTACACCTTATTTTGATTTTTTTTTTTCTGACAGAAATACCTTTCAAAATGTAAAAAATGATATATTTTCTAGAAAACCTGGAAAAAGTCTTAGTTTTCACAAGTAAATTTAAGTAGGGTCGGGCTACCCTAAACACAGGTATTTTTTTATTTGGCCTAAATGATAATTTTCAGTCTAATTTACCTCATTGCAGCATCCACCTCGTAAAAAGACAAAAATCAGTATACCAATATCAATGTTTTTTCTGAAGAAGAAAAAGTTGGGTACATAATGTCCCCAATGTGAAATACTGTCCCCAGGACATTTGAGTAGATTTGGGAGTGGGCATGATTTCTGTCCAAACATTTAAGAATCATAGCTGTCAACCAGAGAAGTATTTGATGATTTATGCATAAAATATATATGGGCTGGTCCAAGTAAACATAGCATGGAATTTTGAATAAGGAACAGCAGATAATATTTAAACAAGTTCTTATATAGAACTAGATTAAAAGCAGACTACAAAATTTAAGAAAAATGAGCCGCGACACGAGAAAACCAACAATCTGGTTGTGCGCCCAGCGCAGACTCAGATCAGCCTGGGCATCCGCCCAGACTGATCAGAGTCTTGCTGTCCGCTTGGAGGTAGCTTAGACCCTTAGCTACCATTTGAGCATTTAACGAAGAGTCTGATGAAGCTGGGCGGATGCCCAGGCTGATCTGAGTATGCGCTGGGTGCACAACCACATTGTTGGTTTTCTCGTGTTGTGGCTCAAATGTTCATTATGACCCTTTTCATATGGATCAATGCCATTTGCAAATTCAACTATTTTCAATTTTGGCGCTTTAAGTTTAAAGTAGAATTGGTTTTTATGTTTTTGTTTATTTCAGGATGAGAAGAAGGATGAGAAACCACCTGTAACAACCATATTTGTTGGAAATATTAGTGAGAGAGCTCCAGATTCCATGATCAGGACAATGTTACAAGTAGGTCTCTAAGCAGAGCTATATTAAATTGGAAACTGGGAGTCAAATAAGTGTGAACATTTTCAGAACATTTTTGTATAGAACTGCTAATGTGATACCATTTGTACATATCAAAATGATCAGAAATTTTAGACAGATGTTGTCGTTTATTGGTTGCCTTAGTCCTGCCATTTAATGGTCCAGTAAGACTGCTGTTTTATCAAAGAAATTCTCCTCTGCATTGGTCACCACCAGTAGAATTAATTTGATGTGTTGGGTCTTATTTCCAGAAAATTGGACCTGGTATAAACCAAGTAAGTTACCCTTCAAATATAGCAGTATAATGTAACTTACTCACCAAGTTAATTGATTTTGTACACATTGTTTTGTAGTATAAGTATCATTTTCAACAAGTACAAAGGGATTAGAAATAAGTTGATAAAAGGTAAAGGTTTCCCATAGCTTAGTGGCCGTAGGGGCAGTTGGGGTTAGATATATTTATATTCTGATACATTTTGTAAAACATATTTGCAAGATAAAAATTTTGCTTAAATTAAAGCAGGCTGTTATTCTTTAACATTTTTCCAGAGATGTGGGAATGTTCTGAGTTGGAAGAGAGTTCAAGGGCCTTCTGGAAAACTTCAAGGTCAGTAAAATGGTGTTGGGTTAGCTCTTACAACTAACTGTAGAAAACCTGATATTGAACAGGTGCTATGTCATCCAACAAAACAGACTATTCTTGTTTGCTCTATACTTAAATGAAACACTATCTGCACATGAGTTATACAGTTGAAAAATGTCAGTGTTGATTTATTTAAGATGGGAATAGCTTGCACGGACAGGAGCTGTACCTCATGGCGCATGCAGGCCGTAAAGTTGTAGGCTGTGAATCTGAACAGCCTTATCTCAGACAGAGCTCCAGGTATGAGGGGATAATGAGGATAATTCAAAGATTTTTTTTCTCCATGAAAACATATCGTGGCCCCTCAGAACTGTCTTGGCAAGGCAAGACTGTTCTAATGAGGGGTCATAAGATCTGTTCTGATGTAGACAAATTAGAAATAACCCCATGATTATCCCTTATCCCTATTATCCCTTCTTACCTGTAACACTGATCAGGGTCTTTCTAATTTCCATAAACTTAATGTTTAAGGTGAATCAATAAATCTTCATATTTTATGCTATTTTTATGAACGAGAAACAATTTTTGGGACATCCTTTCTTTCCTTTAAGAGTTGACTTCATTGAATGGTGGAGATGCTTTCCCCGACTTTGTACACATTCAACTGAACATAAATTTGGCACTTTTCAGCCTTTGGTTTCTGTGAGTATGAGGACCCAGAGGCAACACTGAGGTGTATGAGATTACTGAATGACTGGCAGATAGCTGATAAAAAATTGGTGGTGAGTACACAACACTGAGTTTCGGCTGTGGTCTGGAATTAACTACTACTATATTACAAAAGCCCGGACACGAGAAAAACAACTAAGTGGTTGTGCACCTAGCACAGTCTCAGATCAGCCTGAGCTTCTGCCTATTCTGATCAGAGTCATCGCTGAGCGCATAAAGGGTAGGTTAGGGTCTAAGCTACCTCCATGCGGACAGCGCAGACTGATCGGACTGGGCGGATGATGCCTAGGCTGATCTGAGTCTGCATTGGGCAGATGCCTAGGCTGTTCTGAATCTGTGCTGGGTGCACAACCACTTTGTTGGTTTTGTCATGTCGGGCTCATATATTGTATGATGTTAAATCTAGCCTCCAGGCTATCAGTTTCATCAGTTTGTCTATTGTTGTGATTAACATTAAGATATATAGGCCATAGTAATGCAGTATAATATTCACTGTAGTTGGGATACTTTTGAATTCAGCTAATATATTGCTCATGTTTTGTTGGAAATAAATACCTGGGGTTAATAGCAGTGCTTTTGTTTGTCTTGGCTAAATGGAAATACAAGTGGAAGCTCCATAGTTTAAGAGACAAGGCTCCTATTCAAATCATAGTATGATGGTTGCACCAGTTTTCGGGGTATTAACGTTTATTCGCAACATAAAAACTGTGTGATAAACAAAGATTACAAACTGATAGTCTGTGTGCATATAACAATATGTGTTAAGTAATATGTAACTTACATTTCATGCCCGCATCTCTCCATATTTACATTGTTGATCAAAACGAAACAGATGCTCAACTGAATCTGCTCTCCAAAACTGCCCCAGTTTTCGGGGTTCGTTAAAGAACGCGCCTTCAAAATACATAAGCTGCAGATTCTTCTGATAGCAACTGCCTTCGGGAGACCTGCAATTCTTTAGCATGTAGACACGGTCGTTGAATTATCAGAAAAAAATTCATAATTGAATTAATCGCCATGTCATGTTCGTCGGTACTTTCCATAAACTTTGCAGTGTTTCCAATATGGCCGCCTCCACGGTCACCAACGAAGACGTCATGGATGACGTCAAAACTAACGTGCTCTTGCGCGTCAATTAGTGTATGATAAATCATGCTCATCTAACTTTCTATTTGCAAAAGTAATCATCTGTAGACGTCCTCGGCAAAAGGAGAGGTATAATCTATCAGAATACCCCGAATTCTGGAGCATCCCGAAAACAGGTACATCGACCATAGAACTCACCTATTTGATTCTATGCTTTCTTGAATTAAAGGAGAGAGTGTTATGGTTCTGACATGGGCTAGAAGACTACAAATCCTTTCAAGACTAACAAGTTTATTATGCTAATGAAGCTTGAAAACATTACACTGGTTAAAACAAATGATCAGCAACAGTAGTCAGTTCTAAAAATGGTGGAGGTATAGGAATATTAATGGTCATATATGACTTCAGGTTAAAGTTGATGCCAAAACTAAGACACTACTAGATGAGTATAGACACAAGAAGAGAGATGAAGAAGCCAAGGAAGCTGGAGAGAAAGAAGAGAAGAATGGTGAAGAAAAAGAAGAAGGAGAGATGGATAAAGATAAAGATGATGATTTGGATGAGTTCACTAAGAGGGAAGACAGGGTAGCTAAAGCTGGCCTTGATGCAATTATGAGAGAGTATGCATTTGAGTTGGCCAAGGAACCAGCTTATTCTAAGCCTGTTAAAGGTGAGGATGCAATGAATGCAATGATGAAGAGTTCAGTACTTCATTGAATTTTCGACCTTGCATTGATATGAAAAGATGAGAATTGTTTGAATGAAACCAGTTGGCATTCCCTTGCAGATGTGTGGCATGTCTTTTTCACAAAGCCTCAGTTTTTCACATGCAAGCAGGAAAATCACCAAACAGTAGTCTGCTGTAAGACCGTTCTCATTATGTTACTCCCTTTTAGACTTTTATGTGTTGTTGCAATTTTGTTTTGTCACTTTTGTTTCACATTTCTTAGTATTGTGTCTTGGATTAGTTGTGTTCTTGATTGTAGCCAGTTTGGGGTGACTTATTTTTAAGTGTACCTTCATCAGATTTTAAGGTAACCAGAAAATGGTTGAAGTTGTTCACATAGGTGTCAAAACTATAAGATAAATTCTTGTTATAATTTTCTGGTCACCTTAAATTCTAATAATGACATGGTTTGGTTTAACTTTATGTGTTTGACTACTTTAAAATTACCTGAAAACAGTGAGTGAACTCTGGTTGAATGTCTTACCAACAGCTACGTCATACGGAGACAGGTTTTGAGTCTAGTCTGAAAGACTGTAGAATTGGGGGATCGATCGTGTGACCCTGGATTGATAGTCCAGCATATTAACCACTACACTACAGTGATAAAGAGAAAAGACATTTTCCGGCCACCTCATATTCTCTTAGTACACAGGGGATTTATCTTTTAAGCTTTAACCCCTTCAGAATGCTCATAAATGCCTTAAAATTACCTGGGCCAGGTTGTTCAAAAAATAGTTAGCCAAACATGGTCATTAAGAGGTCAACTTGCTAAGTGTTTAATGACTTTATAATCAAATACACTGATATTCTTTGTTGAAAAAATGTGAGGAGCTTTTGCTGTGCAACTTCTCACTTTTTTTCACTGCAAAGCTTCTCACATTTTTTCAACAAAAAATATTGGCATATTTGAGATATAAACGTTTGAAGTTTTAACGAAACGTTAACTAATGACGTTGTTAGTTTTGAACAACCGGCCCCTGAATAACGTGAAGAGAATTGTACATACATGTACAAAGATGCAGATCATTCAGTGCATCTCTGTCTACCTTGCGATTGGGATCTTGTTTACTTCAGTAATGTACATACAGACTCTGAGTATATTCTGTATTTTATCTAGATGTGAACTTTGACTAATTTTTACAATACACAGCTGATCTGCGTGTGTGCTGTGTACACATGCTGTCAGGCTTAATTTGTCTTGGTAAGGCATGTAATGTTTCCTAGCTTGTTGGTTCTATGTAGATAATTTCATGTAATTTTCAGCATTTTTTTTCTCCACTTCTAAGTTTCCTGTGTATTATCATTTCAGAATTTGTGAGTGACATTCCAAAAGTTCCTATGCCACCAATAAAGAACAAGAAGGAGGATATAGCACTTAAAGATACAGTAAGTTCTTTTCTCAATACAGATCACAAAATTTTCTTTGCAGGCCTGCAGTTCATTTTCAGAACTATAATGTATAGTAACAAAGTATTTGATACAGTATCATTAATGAAACTGGTTATCAGCTTATTAGTCAACAAATCCATTCTAGATTTTCGAAGTTCCCATACTAAAAGGGCATCCTACACTGTTCCTGCAAATATTTGATCTCATTGAACAGTAAAGTTGCTATATTAGGATAAGAACACTAATTGACTGAGGTGTCTCAAGATGGTTATTTCAGTAAATGTAGGAGTCATGCAATGTCATTTACTAAAATGTTGTTTAAGACAGACTCCAAAATAGGTATCCATTTCTTAAAATATGGAAATTAATGAGAAATCTTGTCAGGTATTAAGTTATTGTTGTTTCACATTTTAGGGCTTAGATGATATGAAAATAGAAGAGGAGAAAAAAGAATTGATTAATCGTGAGATTGCCAAGTTCCGAGATGTATATCACAAGGTAGATATCTGTTATAGACCAGTCTCTTTTATCTTTATATACTTCCCATGTTTCAAAGGTGTTGATATGAAGCTAAATACATGATGCATTTGTACAGTTATAAGTCAATGACATATTGGACTTCATAGATTTGAGCAACAGGTCTGTCCAGTGGTAAGGAATTGTTGATACTTGGTAGCATGAAAACTTAAAAAAAAACAACAGTTCTTATATTTCCACGAAAATTAATTGTTGCCTCATTAGAACTGTCTTGTTGAGGCAAGTAGATTGAGGGGCAACATGTTTTATGGAAACTTAGCAATTATTATCAATGCTCACTCAGTTCAAAGCATGAACTAATTGATTTATTTGATAAAAACACATAATTTCAAGGTCAGTTTAACATTGTCATTCTTATGACTGTACAGAAGTTACAGATTATGTTGAAATACTATTCTCCTGCTACTAATTTTTAATGACTTCACAAAGATATCTGGAATAACTTTATTTCTGTGTTATCAAAGGTTAAGCCATTCTTCAATGTGAAAAAATAGAAGCAGAAGAATAGAAACTTTAAAAAAAAAGGAAATGAAAAGCAAAAACATAGTAACAGGAGAAATGTTGAGTCGACAAGCAAGTATCATTGTTCATACTATGAATTGACCTCATCCAATATGAAAATGATACTGGGAATGCAGTTATTTGAGCAATCCTTTTTATTAGAAATTGAAGAGTATACATATAGTTTGAAATTCATCTTTTATAGATCATGGTTAATGATGTAATTCAAACAAAGGTTGTGGGTTGCAGTTCCGTTGACAGCTTGACTGTTCTTTTGCCTTTGGATTTATGTCATTCTAATTCTTATCTTACCCATCTCTCTTTCATCTTGGACAGCAACTGGGAATTGTTAATATGCCTTGCTTGTCGAAACATGCTGAATTTTCATTTATTTTAGGTTATACAAAGATAAATCTGAAGAACTAAATCACAAGCATTTCAACAGAAATTGGGAAATAGTAAATTATAATAAGGTCACTTTTATGGTCTGGTACAGTTTCAGCTTCATGCATATGTCAGCCCCACTACAAAAAAAAAAAAAAAAAAAAATAATAATAATAAAAATACTCTTGGTAGATAGAATAAAGACTAAGGCATTTTGATTGACCAGTCATATGTATCATTTTCTCACAATTTCAATTAACACATTTTATGAATAGTTTTGAGTGTCCATTCTATGAGTAAATTTACTTTAAACAAATTTCTGATGATCTGTTTAGCTTTAATAATAGACTAATAGTTCCTTTCAGTAATTGAAAGTGGAAAAGATCTATATTGAAATGAAGAGAAAAAAAGAAGAAAAAAAAATAAGCAAAAAAGAAAGTTGTAAGAAAAGTTAGTTTGAGTCACAGAGTTGAGTCTGACAGCATTTGGTATTTCATATGCTTCACTGTCATATAAAAAGTCTCTTATTGCTACCGTTTGGTCTGAGATTATTTTCTATTTTTTGTTTGGACTAAAGTTACTTGTATCAAACTGAAATGAAGTGACTGTTCATGCAAACATTTTATAATGTGATAATAGCTAAGAGAAATTGTTGCATATTAAGATACATTTATATCTTCTTTGAAATTAATGGGTTGTATTTCATTAATTCAATAAATAATAGATACTGTCGATGCTAAGTGGCAAGATATGGCCAACTTGAAAAAAGCTGATAAAATATACCATATTTTGGTTGGAATTTGGTAAGTGTTTACCAAGTTTATGTTGAATTATTGAGTCTAGAAACAGGTGGCCATGAGTGAAACAAGTTGAAGGTAGGTAACAAACACTGTCTCCAGAGAGCTCTTTTGTTAGGAATTAATTCTTCATTGTTTAAAGGGTTGAAAATAAAGAATGAAAACACAAAAATATACCATGTTTTCTAAATACCGAGAGCATTATCTTAACTGGTAGTTGAATAAACTTCTAATTCCATTGCTTAAAAGATTAGTAGTGGCATAAATGTTAAATTTGTGAAATGGGCGGAATATTGATATAAATCTTGAGCAATTCGAAACTGAGGGAAAGCAATTTAGACTTTGATATTGAAGACTGATACTGAACTGAGGTAAGTGAACCTACCTTACTACAGCAAGTTGCAAAGCTCCTTTACCATGTATCCAGATCAAGTTAGTACCATTTACAATACCAATTGCTGTATATTCTTTATTAAAGTGTGATGTTGTGTTTGAAGAGGGTGTTTCTGTACATTTCTATCAGGAAAGATAATCACTCCTGTCTCGGGCTGTAACTTTTGATTTGTGGAACCAACAATGGGCAAATTCAGATCTTTTTGCCATTGAGAATATTCATGCTTTTGTCTGAAAGGGTGTGGTTATCTCCCTTTGCAGGTAGCAGCCCTCTTGCCTAAATTGCTAGGAATAGTTTCATTATATAAAAAAGAGGGAATTTAAGGAGTGTGACTGTGGAATTCAAGAATGTAGCAAGAAATTGTCATTGAAGATAATGCATATTATGAGGTCTTCGAATTCAAAAAATGGGAAGATGTAAGATTGTCCAAGATACTTTGGGCTGACTGATTTGTAATTTGGAAGCATATTCTAATATTGTTGTAGGCCTGTTGGAGAAACTTTTAGAGTGGTAAAATGTCCATTTATCTGTATATAGTAAATAAAAAATGTTTTGACAGAGGATGGTTCTGTCTGACTAACTGTTAAAACTTAATGGACATGATATGTCTTCAATTGGAAAGAGCCTACATACACTAATTATAGGTATTTCGCAAACACTTAATCAAAATCTGTAGTTAAGCTCATAGAGTAGGTGCAGAAAACTTATTTTATTGCTGTACTTTTTTATCTATTAGAGGTCTGAGATAAATTTTTGTTTGTCAAAATAGATAAATATGGCTTAATAGCCCTGTTAGGAGTATGAAGATGCTTTTAAAACAAATATTAGCTGTTGGTGGGGGTGGGGCTCGCTTAATATTTGTTTTTGTCTTATGAGCAGCAGGGTTGTCCCAGAATGGATACAGAAGTCTGTTACAGAGAAGCTCCGAAGAAATAAAATATCAGCTGTTTAATACCAATTATGATCGTCACTAGTAATGTGCTTTTATTGTTTACAATGCATCTGTAATGTTCTTATAAATTGTTGAATAGGTACTGAATTTCACTAAAATATAGTTAGTATGTCTGTTAAACTAAATTCTGAGGATTGGCTGTTCAGTTGACAAGCAGTTCTTGGAATTAGAAACAGAAAATGGAGCTATTCGTCATCGGTCAAAAGATGGATTGTGTCTAAAAGTATCTACTGTGGGTGCTTATGGTTCATTCATGCATTGATAATTAATATATATGTATGTTTCAAATGCTGCCCCAAAACATACCCATAATTGAAATTGAAAAGTAAGAGACAAATTGAAACAAAACAAACCAAATGATAATTGAAAAGTAGTATCATGTAAGAAGTCATTTAATTCAATGAAAAGGTAAAGGTTTCCAGAGCCATAAGGGCAGAAAGGGCCACTGGGTGCAGCATATTAAAGGCTGTGTTAAATTCTCTTCTTTCACTGCCATTTAATTGTCCATGATCCAAACAGGTACCCCCTTACTGCTGGCTCTTTAATGTTTTCTGTCTTGGTGCCCATGTGATTTGAACAAGCAACCATCTGCACCAAAGCCAGATGCTCTTATCATGAGACTGCTGTTCATAAGCAGTAGTAAAGTAGTAAATAATAGGATCAAGATACTGAATGCATAGCCATTTATAACTTCATCAGAAGCATCTGTCAGTCTGTTATCTCTTATTGTGCATAAAAAATAGACCAGCTTCATCTGCAAACTGGCTGGGTCAAGGTTCCAAATTGTTTGTGAAGCCTGGCAAACTTCCTTCAGTAAAGGAACATCTGTTTGCTTCTTGCAAAAGTTGATCAAATACATCACTTAGGTATCACTTGAAAGTTATTGACAGAATATAGGTAAAACAAACAAAACATGAAAAAGAATTTCCATTAAAGAAAAAACTCCAAAGCAATACCAGTAACAAAACTTGACTTTTATTGAAGTAGGATGCATCCTAGTTTTATTTTAACATAGCCATGCTGCAAATATAAATTCAAAAGAGCAATCATGCAAAGCAGTAATTTTCTGCAGATGAAACATTTGGCAGTAACAGGTAAACTTAATGTGTTTGTGAAAGTTTGCTGCTACAAGTGTCTCGGGCCAAAATTTGGAGTAGAAAGAAATCAGTATTGTCAGTTCTCTGCAGCATGGATCTCATTGGAACATCCTTGCAGAGTCAATTCAAGTACAACCTGAGATCATTTTTTGGGAGAAATAAGAAAATAAAACTCAATTTTACCCTCAGAATTGGGCTTATTAGGAGCTCTAAAGTTATCTTGCAGAGCTCAAGGTAAGGTTGCATTTGGATGATAATTCTTTGATAATTGCTGCTCATCCTCCATAAAAAACATATTAAATTGTGACCTCTTATTTATGGAAAATATGGAAAATTATCTTCGAGTTACCATCATATCCCAGCCTTATCACATGCTCTGGTCTTGGTGTAAGCGCTAAGACGGGCCTCTTTCCATCTCTCAGTCATCAGTTTCTACCTTTTCAGGATGATGACCCTAAGTCAGAGGAGGAACGGGAAGCAGAGAGAGAGAGAGAAAGACTGCGACGATGGCGAAGTGAGCAGAAGAAGAAAGAATTGGAGGCACTCGCAAAGATGATGTCACAGGAGCCAGAGCGCCCAGAGAGACGACCAAAGCCCAGACACAGTAGGAGCCGCTCTAGGTCAAGGTCAAGCTCTAGAGGAAGGTCATCACGGAGGGAAAGATCTAGGTCACGTGACAGAGACTGGGAAAGGGAGAAGGAAAGAGAAAGGTAATTGTGTGAATTACTATTATGTGCTCTAATATTGGGACACCTAAAAACATTAATTTTCCATTTGGGACAAATTAAAAATGGTTTTAGCTGTCCCAATACTTAAGCACAGTAGGGTATACCATTCAGAAAAAATCTTTTCATTATACCACCTCATCTTTTTAAACAGCAAGCTGGTTTTGTTAGAGTTGATGTGATGTCAGAGGCAACAGATTTGAGATAAATGATAAAATTTAGAGATACTTGCCTATGCTATATGGAAATAAAGTAATTATCCCCTCACACCACGAAGTGGTGAGGGGATATAGGTTTTGTCCCGTACGTAAGTACGTACGTACGTACGTACGTACGAACGTACGTACGTACGTATGTTCACCTTTTGTCATCGCTCTAGCACCTTCATTTCTCAACGAATTTTAAAATAACTTCACACAAGTGTAGGGCATGACAATATCTTGAGCAAGTTCGACTTTCAGGGTGCTGCGCCCAAGGTCAAGGTCACTGTGGCTATTTTTAGAAAAACTTTGTCAGCGCTCTAGCGCCTTCATTTCTCAATGGATTTTGAAATAACTTCACACAAGTGTAGGACATGACAATATCTCGAGCAAGTTCGACTTTCAGGGTGCTGCGCCCAAGGTCAAGGTCACTGTGGCTATTTTTAGAAAAACTTTGTCAGCGCTCTAGCGCCTTCATTTCTCAATGGATTTTGAAATAACTTCACACAAGTGTAGGACATGACAATATCTCGAGCAAGTTCGACTTTCAGCGTGCTGCGCCCAAGGTCAAGGTCACTGTTGCTATTTTTAGAAAAACTTTGTCAGCGCTCTAGCGCCTACATTTCTCAATGGATTTTGAAATAACTTCACACAAGTGTAGGGCATGACAATATCTCGAGCAAGTTCGACTTTCAGGGTGCTGCGCCCAAGGTCAAGGTCACTGTGGCTATTTTTAGAAAAACTTTGTCAGCGCTCTAGTGCCAATATTTCTCAACGGATTTTGAAATAACATCACACAAATGTAGGGCATGACAATATCTCGAGCAAGTTCGACTTTCAGGGTGCTGTGCCCAAGGTGAAGGTCACTGTGGCTATTTTTAGAAAAACTTTGTAATCGCTCTAGCGCCTACATTTCAGAACGGATTTTGAAATAACTTCACACAAATGTAGGGCATGACAATATCTCAAGCAAGTTTGACTTTCAGGGTGCTTCGCCCAAGGTCAAGGTCACTGTAGCTATTTTTAGAAAAACTTTGTCTGCGCTCTAGCGCCTACATTTCTCAACGGATTTTGAAATAACTTCACATAAGTGTAGGGCATGACAATATCTCGAGCAAGTTGGACTTTCAGGGTGCTGCGCCCAAGGTCAAGGTCACTGTGGCTATTTTTAGAAAAACTTTGTCAGCCCTCTAGCGCCTACATTTCTCAATGGATTTAGAAATTACTTCACACAAGTGTAGGGCATGACAATATCTCGAGCAAGTTTGACTTTCAGGGTGCTGCGCCCAAGGTCAAGGTCACTGTGGCTATTTTAAGAAAAACTTTGTCAGGGCTCTAGTGCCTATATTTCTCTACGGATTTTTGAAATACTTTCACACAAATGTAGGGCATGACAATATCTCGAGCAAGTTTGACTTTCAAGGTGCTGTGCCCAAGGTCAAGGTCACTGTGGCTATTTTTAGAAAAACTTTGTCATCACTCTAGGGCCTGCATTTCTCAGCGGATTTTGACATAACTTCACACAAATGTAGGGTATGACAATATCTCGAGCAAGTAGTCTTGTGTGAGGGGATTTGTATCGCCTGCGATGCCTTGTTTAATTATACAAATGTTCATGGAAGTGTTAGTCTTCATGATTTTCGGGGTCAAGATCAAGGCATAAATTCAAATAACAGTGGACATGATGTTTGTATAAAGGAATAGTAGTAAAACATAAATCTGTGAACTGAATTCATATAAAATGGTTAAGCCACAAACTTTTTGTCCTCATGACTTGAGGATTGACATTATTTGTTTACATGCAGATTAAAGAAATTATCCTTAATTTTAATGGACTTACGTATATAACACAACTTCAGAAACTTGCAACAGTATTTTCTTCTCATTGGCTGACACTGGTTTTACCTTGCTGAAAGCCCTTGTTTTTGGTGCAGAGTAGTACAGTTTGAAGAGTGAAAGTGTTTTGATAACAGTTATTCTGTATTTATCACCAACTACTCTACATTAGCTAGAGCTGTATTGTCTTGTATTTATCTATAGATATAAGAGAGATCGTGATCGAGACCAGGAGGAAGAGGAGGAAGCCTATGAAAGACGTAAACTGGAGAAAAAAATAAGAGAGAAGGAGATGGCTTACCAAGAGGTGAGTTCAGTATTTCACTTCTGGAGAAGTGTATGTTTAAGGAAGTTTTTCACTTCAGGAGAAGTTTTATGCTTGAGAAAGCTTTAAGGAGTGGGGTTATATCTCATCTCAAAGTATATATGAGCCGAGACACGACAACAACAAAATGGCATGAGAGCCACTGGAAGACACAGATCAGCCAGTGAGAGCAAATGCTTTTAAGTCATCTTCCAGGAAAGGGAATACTATCTAGTTGAAGTTATCTCCTTTATAGTCTTACAGAAATGGCAGATGTACCCATACGCTTTCAATGAGTGGACATACACCACACAAGGCAAATTGGTTATCTCATCCAAACATTGAAGGCATTGTAGCCCTATGTAAAATAAATTCTGGAATTAAGAAAGATGTCAAAGAAACAAAAAAAAAAAAAAAAAGATTTAGTTAAATTGAGTTTTCATGTTCAGTAATGCAATATTGCAACACTGCCCACGCCCCCTTAGAACCGACTTCAGCAAAACTCTGTGTTCCAACTGACCCCAAAGGACCAGAAAAAATATAATCTGCACTATGATTGCTCTATGGGAAGACTTTTTATGGCCCTCACAAGGCACAACACGAGCTGCAGTGAAGAAAAGTTAATTCTGGAGGAAGATTTTCTGAAAGAAAGGAACACATCAAAGAAACAAAAGTAGTAGACACAGTTAAATTGAGTCTTGCAACACTGCTCATGCCACTTAGCACTGGCTTCAGCACTACATACAAATGCCTGGTGTTATCTGCAAATTGTGAGTGAGGGAGTGAACTTGGGTTAAACTTCCCAACAACACATAGGTCATACCTAGATGGGTCCTCGGATTAAAATCTCCTCTGAAAAGAGCAGAGGGGCAGGGGATAGACCCTGCAACCTCTGGATTCATAGTTAAGAGGGTAACCCACTACACTTCCGCCACTCCTTATATGCAAATAGCGTCATATCTAGACTAAACTATGAAGAAATATAAGGCTCTCAAATGGTCTGTAATGTTTGTGAAATGTGTATGATAGCTTTGTATAAAAAATAACACTATAATAAGGCTTCGCTGTACCAAGAGTCTGTTTGCTCTAACAGTATGAACAGGATTGTGGTTTAGTGCATGCAAATGCCATGTACAGTCTATACAAAGATGATTGAGAGCACTGACCAGACCATGTACATAAATGCCGGCTTACTCCCTGTTCATGTGATTGATAAAACAATTCTGCCTGAAGCTGTAGATGGTGGTAAAGTTGCCTCAAACTGGATTTTCAGTGTTAGGATCAGCAGTTTATAATGAAGTTTTTAAATCCATTAAATTTTGCAGATCATATATAATTAGCCAAGTTGTATCATGTAAAAGTATGAAAGGAGATGATCTACTATTATAATCCAAAATTATCAAATATTGTGTCACCTGGCACCAATTACAGTATTTTGTCTTACAATATATACATGTACAAGTTGATATTTAGGGTTAACATACATGCATAGTGTGAATAACATAAAATGTGATTACATTTTTCAGAGATTAAAGAACTGGGAACTACGAGAAAGAAAGAAAGCAAGAGAATATGAAAAAGAAAAAGAAAGAGAAGATGAAAGAAAAGCGGAAGAAGTAAGTTTACATTCTTTCACCCTGTAACACATAGTGTTGATTAAAAACAGCCTTGACAAACATTGTACACCTAGATCAGATGTTACAGAATGCTTAGTCTGCTCAAATCAAATTAGACACGTCTTATTTTGAAAATGGATTCCTCTGAACTTAAAAGTTTCATAAATGGCATAAATGGATTAAAGATATTTTGGTCTGATCAGATATATTCGGGATTATCACTACCACAATAATCCCATTTATTTTGGGGCCGACAAATTGGAAGGCCTGCCATTCTGCATAATTGTTGCGGTGCAAATATCCCTCTAAAACGAAAGAGCAGCTCAGGCTTTTCAGTAAATTCCAAACGCCTGAATTTTCGGTTTCTCTTCCGCCATGACAGTTAATCAATTCACTGGGCGCTTTCATTTGCATCAAGTTCGTCCAATCAAGCGTTTTCAGGATAAACATTTGATGAAATCTATCTGCGCATGCGCGCATTGATTTCTTCCTTTTCCGGCTCTATCCTACAAGGGAAACACGCAAATTTTGATTGGTTTTGTTGACATTTTTCAAATAATTTCATAAAGATTGGTTTTGTTGACGATTTTCAAATAATTTCTTTTCATTGACCTTTTATGAACATGTATAGTGATCCCTCGTCAGAAATCCCTCATTTGTGATCCTCTTGAACTGTTGTGTTGATCAGTCTGACATCACAGTTGGTTGTAGCCTCTGTTGGGTCACAAGTATGAAAGTCAAGTTGTGCTTTTGGAAAATCAGGTGAGGTCTCAATATTTCTGTAAATTCTTATTGTCATATTCACATATGCAAGCAAGCAGAGGTTAAATACTAACATAATCATAATGCTAACATAATCATGGACAAAGATGTTTGTCAGTGTCTCTCTGGCAGGGTCTGTTTATGTTTGTTGCTATTTATTGACTTCTTTGTATTTTTCCAATAAAAGTCTAAAACCTCAATTAATTTAACACATTTTCTATTGTTATTTATTGCAGTCCAGAGAAGCAAGAAGGCTACGAGAATTTCTGGAAGATTATGACGACGAAAGAGATGATCCGAAGTTTTACAAGTAAGAATATATGAGCCGCGACATGACAAATCAACAAAGTGGCTTGTGTGCCCAGCAAAGACTAAGGTCAGACTGGGCAGATGCCCAGTCTGATCAGAGTCTTTGCTGTCCGCTTGGAGCTAGCTGAGACTCAGTGCAAAGCAAAATCTCTGATCAGACTGGGTGGATGCTTAGGCTGAGCAGAGTCTGCGCAGGGTGCACATGCCACTTTGTTGGTTTTGTCGTGTAGTGGCTCATATCATATTTATTCTTTTAAAGGCACTGAGGCATTTCAGTTTATGAACTTCGTGATTAGTTTAGAGCCTGAAGATTAAAATATTAGGTTGTTGCCAAAGTGCTTGCAATAAACAGTCAAAGTTTGAACCATATAAGAACAGGAGCTACTCTTTGTCATCAGTTAAATTAGCTGACAGTTTTTTGAAATACCTGAAGGATTACTATTAGGAAATGATATTACCATATATAGCCTACAGTATATACCAGTGGTTTTTTTATGTGTGTTTTTTTATGCCCCCACCATTAAAAATGGGGGGCGGGGGGCATATAGTATCACCGTTGTCCGTACGTACGTCCTGTGCTGTACGGCCTGTACGAAATGGTTTCCGTTCGATATCTTTTGAAAACATTTGTGTATTGAATTCATATTTTATACACAGGTATATAATCATAAAATACAGGCCAAGTTCGATGTTGGGTAAAATTTGTCTATTATTGTGGGAGTTATGGCCCTTTTTCAACTTAATTGCATACAATAATGGTTTCTGTTTGTTAGCTTTTGAAAAGTTACTTGTTTCCAGGCTATTTCTTTTGAAAAGTTGCATGCCATCCATTTCTGTGAGATACGGAATGTTATCACATATCAGTCATGACCCCCCCCCCCCCCCCCCCCCCCCTTCTGCTGATCCGAGAAGGACAATACATCTGGCTAAGAAAAACAATAAAACATGTACCACAGAAGTCTGCCTTTGTGAACCTAGTTATCCTACAAGTGCCAGTACGTTGATCAAGGCACCAACTTACTCAAGGCACTAGGCGGGGACATCTGTGTACTATGGACACATTTCTTGTTTTGCCAGAGATTAATGTCATTTTGTTAAGTCAATTTTCAGGTGTTTTTGGAAAAAGAGAGAGGGTGTTTATCTATAGGGCAGGCAGGCCTTTGACAGTACACATTTAACAGCATTTCAAGTCTTTTTGAGAAATTGAGAAAAAGAATGTTCTCCCTAACTATAACACAATTATGACTACTTTGGGAGGAAATTAATATTACTTCAAGAGTGAGGAAATATATAAGTGTAGATCTTGTGCATAGGCTGATATATAATGTGTAATTGCAGGGGGAGTGCTTTGGAGAGAAGATTGAGAGACAGACAAAAGGAGAAGGAAGCAGATGCTAGAGACAGAGCAAAGGAGAAAGAAGAATTAGAGGAAATTAAGAGAAAATTATTTGAAGAAGGTCATCCAGACCCTGAAACGGAAATAGCTAAGGTAAGTTCCCTAAGTGTTAAACTGTATAATAGTCTGGCCTGTTATGTAGAGCCTGTATGTGTGTTCATTGCAAATCAAATCTAGTTTGAAATTATCATAAACACCAATGCAGAGATGTTTGACAAACACAAAATGTAATACAAACCTAATAAGATACAGCAAAATATGATGGAGGATCCTAAAATAGCAACACTCTCAACATGAACTAGCTTTTCTCCTGCAGTCATAGACCAATGATGCCCTGTATAAAGTGCATTTCTGCCAAGAGTTTCATGTCTTTGGCTCGATTTCACATCACAGTTAGAACTCATTTAAACAAGTCTGTGGTTTACTTTACCTTAAGGTGCAATGTAAAATTTTGTTGTCCTGAATGCTAATCTGTGTTCTAAGTTCAACGTGAAATTGGGCCTTAGAGTCTATTTGTCCTTAAAAATGTAATGACACATGTTTCATATATGCTATTGCTAAACTAAATTGCCATTAAATAACCTTGAGCTGGACTATGGGAGATTGTTTTTTCACAGCATGTGTTAATTGCCAAATCATTCTGGATCCTGAGGAATTTAGTTAATACCGAAGACTAAGATTAGTCTGCATGGATGAGCAACCTCATCAGAGGTTTGCACATAGCATGGCTATTGTCAGTGGCATGGGATAAGTGTAAATGGGATATTGATGATACATGGAGATAATTTCTGTTTATTCTTTACACAAACATGTTGCGACTAATATGGTGGTTCTAATAAGTAGTCATAACATACATTTTCTTTGAGCAATGAGAAAACTATAGCTGAATTATCTGATAATCCCCACATCTGTAGCTCTGAAAACATTTAAAGGTAAACCGATTTATTAGCTCACCTGAGCCGAAGGCTCACAGGTGAGCTTATAGTATAGGCAGGCATCCGTCGTCCGTCCGTCGTCCGTCAATATTTTCAAACGACATCTCCTCTGAAACTACAAGGCCCATTGTTACCAAATTTCATATAAGGCATCTGTAGGCAGGGGGAACCAATAATACTGTTTTTTATCCAAATCGCTTCAGAACTTTGGTTGCTATGGCAACTTAAAGTTTCCATTGACTTGTATGGGAAAAATTGAAAATTTGCATTTATTGCTATGTCACTGCAGATATTTTGACAAAACTTTTACAGAAATGTTCCTTGAGTAGTCCTCTATCAACCACATGAAATTTATGTAAATTGCACAATTAGGCTGGTTGCCATGGCAACCGAATAGTTAAAAATAGAAAAGATATTCAAAAATCATCTCCTCAGAAACCATACAACCAATAAAGCTCAAACTTCACAGAATGGATCTAGGTACTACCCTCTATAAAAATACTGTTTTTCTTGGCAATTGCTCCGGCAGTTTGGTTGCTATGGCAACTTAAAGTTGCCATTGACTTATAATGGGAAAATTGAAAATTTGCATTTATTGCTTTGTGACTGCAGATATTTTGACAAAACTTTTACAGAAATGTTCCTTGAGTAGTCCTCTATCAACCACATGAAATTAATGTAAATTGCACAATTTGGCTGATTGCCATGGCAACCGAATGGTTAAAAATAGAAAAAATATTCAAAAATCATCTCCTCAGAAACTATACAACCAATAAAGCTCAAACTTCACAGAAATGATCTTGGCACTGCCCTCTATAAAAGTACTGTTTTTCTTGGCAATTGCTCTAGCAGTTTGGTTGCTATGGGAACTTAAAGTTGCCATTGACTTATAATGGCAAAATAGAAAATTTGCATTTATTGCTATGCCACTGCAGATATTTTGACAAAACTTCTATAGAAATGTACCTGGAGTAGTCTTTAACCAGCCTTGTTAAATTTATACAAATTGGGCAATTTTTCTGGTTGCCATTGCAACCGAATAGTTAAAAATGGAAAAATATTAAAAAATCATCTCTGCATAAACTGTGTGGCCAATAAAGCTCAAACTTTACAGAAAGAATCTTAGTACTAGCCTCTATAGAATTAGTATTTTTCATGGCAATTACTCCAGCAGTTTGGTTGCTATGGCAACTAAGAGTTTCCATTGACTTATAATGGGGAAAATGGAAATCGGCAATTTTTGCTGTCTCACAGCTTTTATTTAGATTTTCTTTCTACAGAAATGTTTCTTGAATAGTCCTCTATATTTCATATGAATTTTCTCCAAATCGCTGAATTTGATTGGTTGCCATGGCAAAATATAGGGTAAATTTTCGAAAAAAAAAAGAAAAAATGAAGAAATCTTCTGCTCAGAAGCCATATGGGGGATGAAGCTGATATTGTGCAAACATGTTGATGACAGAAGCCTCTACATGAATTTTGTTTTTTCTTCCAACCCAATAAGAACTTTGGTTGCTATGTCAACTTATAGTTTCCATTGACTTATAATGGGGAAAGTGAAGCCATGAGGAGGATGAAGCTGATACTTTGCATACATATTAATAACATTAGCCTCTACCTAAAGTATATTTCATATTATCATTGCCCATGTGAACTGGTTGCTATGGCAACTTAAAGTTTCCATAGACTTACAATGGGGAAAGTGGACATTTGGTATTTATTTCTGTGTTACGGCAGATATTTTGACAAAAGCTTTACAGAAATGTTCCTAGAGTAGTCCTCTATCAGCTATAAGAATTTTGCCCAAAGACCTGATTTTGATTGGTTGCCGTTGCAATTGAAGGGCCAAATTTTCAATTTTTTCATTTTTTTTTTTTTTTTTTTTTTGCCAAAGATCTTCTTCTCAGAAGCCATTAAGGGGGGATAAAGCTTATTTTTTGCATAAATGTTTGTGATATTATCCTCTACATAAATGGTGTGTTTTATTGCTGTTGTGCATGTTGTTTTGTTGCTGTGGCAACTTAGTTTTTCCAACATAACCTCAGTGCTCAGGTGAGCGATATAGGGCCATTGGCCCTCTGGTTTTATAAGCCATTGAGTGTACATGTATATAAACCCTTGAAACGGAGATAGTTTTAGTAAATTGTTTCCACTTAAATTTCTTCCAGATTGAAAGAGAACGAGCTGAGCATTTGCGCCCAATGCTACAAATCAAAGAAAACATTCCCCCATCCCCGTCAGAACCTGAAGAAGAAGACGAGAAACCTGAATCAGTGAAGGAAGAGAGTGAGGACGAAGAAAAATACCAGATACCTCCAAATATGAAACCCACATTACAGGTAAGGAAAAGTACCAGATACCTCCAAATATGAAACACTCCCATCAACAGGTAAGGAAAAATAATGTGACAGAAAAATTAGAAGTATCACCATACCCTTTGATGTGAAACCAATTTTACAGTTTTATATATGAAACTCACCCTTACAGGTAAAGATGTATACCAAATACCTCCATATGTGACCCACATTACAGGAACAAGTGTCTTTAGATATGAAACCCTTTGTACTGGCATAGAAAATACCAAAATCCTGCCACCGCAGTTTGGTGAGCACTATTTGGCGAGGCATGTGCAGTCTAGTTGGAGCAGGTGCAGTTTACCCAACCAATACTTGTTTTTTATGGAAGTCTGATGGTGAGCTTCGTATACCATGAACAAACTGTGCATAATTTGTAGAACTGAAACAAGAAAATCTTTAGAAAAGATAATCGGTGCAGATTAAATGGATGTGTGTTTTGTTTTATGTCTCTAGATGAAGATTGACAATAACTTTCATGAATAAGTAAGCTATGTCGGTAGGCACCCACAACCGTAATTTTGACACTGGGTAGCGACAATGACCTATCTCAAAATCGAACTGTCCAATTGGAATTCCAAAATGGATCACAGTCAATCTTGAAATTGACCTGATTTCAAAATAGTTATCAACATGTTGCACTGTTTGTTTGTTAGTGTGTATTAAACCGAAAGTAGAAATCAAAAGTAGATCTAGGACGAAAAAATGAAAGTTTTGAGTATCTGCTTCCGTTTTCGATATTATTTCTATTGTAAAATTACAAACAAGAGAAACATTTTGAATTAATGTGACAGAGTGCTAGTATTCATAGTGCAGTACGACGGGGAAAAAACGAAGATTAAATATTTATTGACCTTTGATATTAATGGCTAAATTTTGACATAAGCGTTATTTGACCAATGGAATCTTGTGAAATGTGGAACAATATTGAAATTATACATGGCTATGCCTTGAAAAAATTTAAGCAGCATATTATATAGATAATGTGAAAACTTATTATCAGTTTGCTATGTAGCCTTGAAGTAATATGCTATATACTAATAACAGTGAAGTTCATATTAAATACTATATACATTTACAGCCAGTAGAAGACTCGTCAAGGTCTAATTCAGCATCACCAATAACAGCTGATGATGGAGAAGAATCAAGACTTAGTATAGTAATGGATGAAGACAGCTCACAACCAGTTTATGGTCCTAGCCGAGAAGACTCCAATAGTAAATTAGGATTTGGATCTCTTAAATTTGGTATGTAGTCTAGTCTCATATTCTGGAGGGTCATATCCATGTTTTCTGGGGAAGCTTAGTCCACTGCAGTACTTACATGTACAGTAGAACTTCATTGGCTCGAACAGGCTTGGGACAATGAAAATTAGTTCCAGCCAAGGGTAGTTCTAGCCATTCAGGGTTAGTTTCCATATAAAATGACCTCTAGGGACCAAGAAAAGAGTTCTAGCCAGGCAGGGTGAACGAGCCATCAGGGTTCGAGCCATAGAAGTTCTACTGTATTAGTTTGTAAACAAAGAAATATTCTTCAAGTAGGGAGTACAAAATTCCCTTGTCAGCACAAAGGATGGTAGAGATTTTATCAGAAAACCAACACATAACAGTTTTATAACAGATTTATAGAATTTAATAACAGACTTATAGAATTTTCCCTGCTTCTTGTCATTGTCAGCAGCAATGCTTGATAGGTAAAATGTCAAGACTCACTGGCAGTGAAAGTCTTTGTGTTTTATTGGCATGTTTTGTGCTGTTTAACCATTGTAACCATACATATTAGAATGGATGTGGTTGAGCAAACAGTGTAGACCCAGCTCAGACTACTCCGAAAGCAGTAGTCTCATTTGTATTCCATTCTACCAGCATTTATTGACACATTACTGGAAAGTAAAATTAGTATGTTGAAATTTCAGGATAACTACAATCAAGAGATGAAGTGAATAATTCTGCATGCTTTTCTGTCAATTTAATGAAGGGAGACAATGTTTATGACTTCCTGCTCACTTCCTTGGATGACAAAACTCATCTGTATGGGGTCTACTCTTAAAGAAAAAAATTAGTTTCTTTGGAAATAAATTCTTTTCTTTTATAGTTTAGCTTTTTTGGGAAGGGAGGCAAAAATGAAAATGGCAAATGGCAGAGTTATTTATTTGAAAGTGAACCCATTTACCATATAAGTCTAAATACTTAGAGCAACTAGCATGGATACCTTTCTCCTTTGCAGGTAATAATAGTCCTAGTGATTTCCAGTCGGGGAAGAGAAAAAAATTAACAGTAGGAGATGTATTTAATACAGATGATGATGATTCGGCAGATGGTGCTAAAAAACGAAAACTTGTGCCATTAGACTATGATGATGAAAAATTAGATAAAAAAGCTTCAACTGCTGAAGAGAAACGTGCTAAAATAAAAACTTTAATAGAAAGTATACCAACAGCTAAAGATGAATTGTTTGCTTATTCATTAGATTGGAGTATAGTTGATCAGGTGAGAAATTTTTCGGAACTAACTGGTAGTGTATTGTTTTAGTTTGACAGAAGGAATTACGGGAAGCTATGAGACCTGTTATATTTCAGTCATGCATAATATTTCTGTGTCTAGGTGTTTGGGTGTATCTCCAATTTTTCTGCTATTTGTGTCCCTGAACAACATAGGCATTCCAAACTTAGGACTACTGTTTAAGGAAAACTAAAGGACCTGTGGTAGATTGGATATAGGAGTCCAATTTTCTGTCCATTTGTCATTCCATTTGTTCATCTGTTTACATTTACATCAGTCCATTTCTCTTAGTTGTCTCAAGCTAGCAGCAACACCATTTTCATTGTTGCTTCCCATCTATGGGGATCAAGTTCCAAAGGGAACAGTTTATTCCACTAGGAGTGGGGGCCGTTCTTGCAGGGAAATTGATACTAAACTGTGAAAGTTGTCTGCCTTAGAAACAATCGCAGAAAAAAGTCAGAGGTATATTATATGTATCTATCATGGGTGTGAGGTGTGGATAGAAAAATCTGTCACGAGGGTCACTGTTTGGCATCGCGAGGCTTGCCTTGCGATACCGAACAGTGATCCCGAGTGACGGATTTTTCTATCCGCACCTCACACCGATGATAGATACTTTTTCTTGCACACCACATTTTGTTTTAACTTAAAATGCGTAATTCTAGTGCATGAGAGGTTTCAATTTGATTTTGAAAGAAGGCGCCGCTTTCAACGAATGCCATTTTTACGTCAACAACTGGCGTGCATAAACTGACGTCACTTTTGCAGTGTTCATGATGTCACCATCTAAAATGCCAACGTCACTTGACGACCCATGTCCGTGAACTCCTATACAACCAATGCATTGACAGCTCGTGTTTTTTTTTTCGGTCCTGGGTAAGAACACCTGGGTAAGATGAGATTTTCTATCCCAGGTGAAAAGAACGGCATTTTCTATCCGGTGTGCAAGAAGTACTGAGGTTACAACTTCAATTTTCACAAAGGGAAACAAAGTTAGTAACTACCTGTTTGCTTCTGGACATGACACAATCCTTCCAAAATAGGGTGCATCATTTAAGGAAATTCTTCTTGACTGATAAAGGAGGCAAACAAGAAAACAACAGAGGTTGCTTTGCCTGAAAGAATACCCATTCACTTTAACATGGCCTAAATAAATTATTATTATTTTCAGAGTTTAATGGATAAGAGAATCAAACCCTGGGTAAACAAGAAGATCATAGAGTATATAGGAGAAGAAGAACCCACACTTACAAACTTTATATGTCAGAAAGTTATGGCACAGAGCCCGCCACAGCATATTCTCAATGATGTAGCTATGGTAAGTTACCTCCCATGGAATATTACTACAGGTCAATCCGCTATTGCAACATTTCATTGTTAAAGCAGGTTCAGAAATTTTCCGTTATCTCAAAATAATAAAAAGACAAACGATCAAAGTCATCTCTTCACAGACGCTGGCTCAGTTGATCTTTGTCACAAAATTTACCTATAACGGTACCTGTCAGCTACATTATAAACAACTTTTGCGGCGGTCACTTTGTTAGCTAGAGGTTCACAGAGTACAGCTTAGCTCTGATATAGAATGATGTCACAAATTCAGTCAACTCGACTTTAACTGAGTAGTTTTAATACAGTTATAATTGAATCAAAAGAAATCAGTTTTTTTCGACAGACTGTTTGAGCTGACAGTAACATATTTTCATTGCCTTTAGAAGGATGTCCATTGCATTAGAAATTTGATGTGTAGTGTTGGTGTCATAATCCTATTATGCCGGTCTGCACTAGGGACACTGCTGTTTTATCAAAGAAAATACCCCATCTCACATAGGTAATGACATAAAAGGGTCATAAAACCATTATAGAGTGATACAGCTTTTTGGCTCACTTTACGTATCCCTTTAATACAGAGTTCTTGATAAGAGGAGATATTTGATGATAATTAGGGATAACTAGAAAAGAGCCCGCGCAAGCGCGGAAATATTTCATGATGGTCAAGTTTATATAAAAAAGCGAGTTTTAATTTTTCAATGTAAACGGCCTTAGGCCCAGGTGAAGATATGACCTTTACCATGAATACTTCATTTACCTAATTAGTTGTCTGCATCTACAAACTTTCAGGTAGCAGACTGCATTGTTTCTAAAAAAATCAACTTCTTTCACTTTTTCCTGTAGAAAAACCTAAGTGACTCAAAAGTTGACCTTGCCGTAAAACAGATCAAGGTCATCCCAGGGTCATCATTTATATAAATTTTGTTGAGCTTTTGAGTCCTTGATGCGACATGCTAAGTTTCAAGATCATAGGATTTGTGGTTCTGGGGGAGAATTGGTTGATTTGATGCTTAACGTCCACGGTAAACAGCTAAGGTCATGTCGGGACGGTCAGTTAACCTAACCACACTATTCCTGGGCAGGCTTAGACCTCCTAAGCGGTTAACCAGTACTAAGTGCACATACTTTCGCCAGTAACTGACAACTGCCCTTCTTGAATCAGTGGAAGGAGAAATGAAAGTATGTGGCCAGACCGGGTTTAGAACCCAGGACCTCTGACTTATGAGTCAGGTGCCCCACCGATGGCGCTACGCGGCCCGGCGTGGTTCTGGGGGAGAAGATTTTTGAAATTTTTTACCATAATAAATGTTTGCCATCTTGGTTATGTGACCTGTCCTGGGTATTTTTTTTCTGGAAAAATTGGGTCCTGGAACGTTTTGGGGGAAATATTCAAGCCCTCTGAAGACTAAAGGCTTATTTAGCTTCGTTGAATCATTGAAACTGACTTGTCTGCTTCGCTGGAAAAAATGCCCTTTCTTACCTGGCGCATGTGTGTTAACCTTAGACATTTTTAATTTTTGTCTTTTCGAAAGCTCAGTTCAGTTTGAATTCTCCTAACGACGTTCCCCAAGTGGCTCAGCGGTACGTAACCATAGCCGCACACACTTGGCGCCGTGTGTCCGTCCAACTTTTCGAAAGACCATGTGCGTTGAGCTTTATTCTTCAGTGGGCGAGTTCGCTTGGCTACTCGTATTGACTATCGTTCTGGAAGAAAATGGGTCGTTTCGAGCCAGGGCCGTCGGGACTATGACCATTTAGTTCTTCATCCGTTTAGACATATGAGCAAAAATACAAAAATAAATCGTTATTTATGGGGAATGACGTACGTTCATGGGTCGGATTTTTGCATTAGAACCTGCTAAATTTGGACTTGCTAAGCAGCGCGCCGATATAACGACGCAGAACCGAAACGACCGGATTAATTTAAAACGTGTATTCGAGTACACGATAATTTCACTTGAAATTTCATTGTTGACATCGAAGTTTCTAGAAAATTAAAATGAAAGACGAATTTAATTCCCAAATTCTTTAAATCTACGTGAAACTAAAACACACGCTAACCGAAATTATCAATGATAGCAATATGCGAAAGAACCAGTATAGAAATTACGCTTGAAAATGCCACCAATTTTGCAGTTTATGTGTTACTTCGTTTATTTAGTATTATAGATATCTGTTAAATCTGCATGATTATACACTGTGACTGCTCATCTGAACTGACTCATCCAGCCTTTCATAGTCTGGTAGCTGAGTGATCTCAGCATATGCCTTTTTATTAATGAGAAAGATGAAAAAATCATATTATCCCACAGTAATCATTTATATTCCTTATTGTCTAGAGCTCAAATTATTTCCCTTTGAATATAAATGTGCACATAATTTTGCAGATCTCAGTGAGTTTCGTTGGCGTTATGTTGATGGGTTTGGGAATTATGACAGACACAAGATGTTTTTTTTTCATTCATATGTAGGGACCATTCAGGTGTACCTTTCAGAGAGAATGAACATAGATTATATCAGAATAATTATCAAATTGTCCCTTTAATTGGGATCTCTGAACTCCATATAAAAGAAGATTATACTTACACACAGCTTTGGAAGCCTGTGTTAATAAATTGAGACATTCATGTATATAAGACCTTACTAAATACAAATATGTGAAGTATGATCAGAGAATTGACGCTCTGACACTTTTTATTATATGCCCGTTTTGAAAAAAACAGACGTATTATGGCATGGAGCTGTCCGTCCGTCCCTCCCTGTCTGTTCGTCAACATTCTTGTGCGCAGCATACCTCAGAAACCATATGAGATATCTTCATGAAATTTCATAGGCATATATATTGGGATGGGGCAAAGTGTCACGTATACCGATGGTTGCTCCCTTTTTAGCTCGCCTGAACGAAAGTTCAGGAAGAGCTATTGTTGTCACCACGGCGTCGGCGTCCGCGTCAGCGTCGGCGTCAGCGTCGGCGTCCGGATTGGATGTTTTGGTTAAAGTTTTTAAAGACCTATATCTCCCTAACCCATGGATGGATTCTTTTGATACTTGCACTGTAGTTAGATATTGGTCCAAAGTTTAACATGGTACCACCCCCACCCCACTCCTTGACCTTGATGTCAAGGTCATGGACTTAGAAAATTGGGAGTTTTTTGGACTGGATGTTTTGGTTAAAGTTTTCTAAAGCCCAGTATCTCCTTAACCCATGGATGGATTCCTTTGATACTTGCACTGAAGTTAGATATTGGTCCGAAGTTTTCCAGGGTACTACCCCCACCCCCCTCAGTCAAGGTCATGGACTTAGAAAATTGTCTTTTTATTGATTGGATGTTTTGGTTAAACTTTTTTAATGACACATATCTCCTGAACCCATAGATGAATTCTTTTTATATTTGCACTGTAGTTAGATATTAGTCCAAAGTTTTACAGAGTACTACCCCAGCCCTGCTCTGTGACCTTGATGTCAAGGTCAGGGACTTAGAAAATTTGTTCTTTATTAAAGTTTTCTAATTGCGTACTGATTCATAATGCTTGGCAGAGATTTAGTTTACACTTGAACTGATGTTAGACACTTTTTTGAGTTTTTACAAAACACTATATACTTACCCGACTGGATGACCTGGATGTCAAGGTCATGGACTTTGAGTTTTGTCTTAAAGATTTTGATTAGTTTTATATTAATGAAGACATAATTTCACAGTGCCACAATGGACTCAGTTGATACTAATACTTGGACTGATGTTAGATAACGGTTAAGGGCTTTGATACATCCTAGCCCTGCCCTCCTCCCCCCCTACCCCTTAGTTCTTTGACCTCAAGCTCATGGACTTTGAAATTTCATGTGGATTTTTTATTTTTATTTTAAGACATTTCTGAGATAGCTTTTGTTTATAAATGTGTTGTCATTATGGACATGCTTGCCTGAAGTTTTATACATAGCAGTCCACACCACCATAGCGACTGTGTGATGGGCAAGCACCTATTCAGGCGAGCTATGCTGTCAGGCGACAGCTCTTGTTCTTAGTTTCCAAGTTATGCCCCTTTGATTATTTTTTACCTTACTAGTCTTGTGCGCGCCATAACTAGATAACCGTTTGCGATAGCTTGATGAAACTTCATAGCAATGTGTATGAGGGTCAGATGATGTGTCATGTATAACAGTGGTTGCTCTCCCTTTCTTTTGGAGTTGCATCCCTTTGATCAGATTTTTAGGCTATTTTTGTGTATACTAATCTTATGCATTCAATAGCTTAGTAACCATTTGGAATATCGTGATGAAACATTATAGCAATGTGCATGATCACAAGGCTATGTGTCACACATAAGAACGGTTGTTCCCCCTTACTTAATTTTGGAGTAACCTCCCTTTGATTCGTTTTTTAGGCTAACCCATTTCCCCATAACTCCTTAACCCTTTGAAATATTTTAATGAAACTTTGTAGGAATGTGTTTAATAATGGGGCAATGTATCGTGAGCATGAACCCCAACTCTGGCTTTCTTACTTCCTGAATTATCTGCCCTTGCATCAATTTCCGTTTTTCTCTGTAACTCCTTAACCGTTGGAAATATTTTAACAAAACTTTATGGTGATGTGTATATTGTCAAGGGAAAGTATTGTGACTGTGAGTTTATGAATTATCTCCCTTGTTTGACTTTGACAGTTCTCAACTTCTGAGCTGTTGCACCCTGGAAGCTGATTTTTGGTAGACTAAAAGTATTTGATGTGTTAGATGTTTTGATAACATTGCAGTCATTAATTACAGAGTTGTTTCACCTGTTTGTCTGACTGTCCATCCTTCTATAAACAATCTTGTTCATTCTGTAACTCCTTCATGACTCTGAAACGGGCGTATTATGGGCCGCTTGTGAAGCTCTTGTTTACTGTCAAGAAGACTACCACAGTAGGATAACATTTTTAATCTAAAAACAAACAGTCTCAAAGTTGAGCAACATTGCCCAGATCGGCCTGCACATCAGCAGGAGGTCTTGGTGTGCAGCCAGAACTCTTGTAAAAAATATTACTGTATGAGCTGCACAGAAATACATGTAAAAGAATAACATACATTATCAGCCGCAACATGCAACACTGGTGTTCAAAATGTGTGCAAACAGCAACAGCAAAAAATATATTATGCCCATCTGTTGCATGACACGGCTCATATTTCCTGTTTTTCTGATTTTCAGGTGCTGGATGAAGAAGCAGAAGTGTTTGTTGTTAAAATGTGGAGACTGTTAGTGTATGAAACAGAAGCCAAGAAAGCAGGACTAGTCAAGTGATGATGATCACTCTAAAATATGTAAAGGTCATAATTAACAACTTAGCAAGTGCAACACTATGCTAAAATTGGCTGCTAAAGGGCCCAAGAATGCAGGGCTGTTCGTCTGGGACTATTTAGAAGTAAGGGGACTAAGGTCTTGTCGAATAGATTTGAAGTGTTTTGTAAGTTAGGATCTACAAAATGTTCTGTGGCGTGGTTGCTACATTCGAGATTTGAAGGCAAAAGAAGTACAAAGCTTTGGATAGGCAAAAATATTTGGGAGGAGTATGTGGGCACTGTATTTCATTATTGCAGCCAGCCTCATGCTGTTCTGTCTCTTGAAATTTGGCTGATCAGGAGTTAGGACAGTTTAACCCTATTGCTTTCAGAATGGCCAAAACTCTGTGGAGTTTGGGCCGTTCTAAGTGCAATAGGGTTAAGGTGTATGGGTACACATTCCTGTTTTTCTGGCTTTTTGCAAAGGGAGACAGCTGTGACTTTCTGTTCCCTTCCCTGGGTGATGAAACTTTCCAAAAAGCAGAGCTCTAGATAAGCGGGAGTATTTGATGATAATTGAAGATAATTTTTCTCATTTCTCATTGAATCCATATGTTGTGACCCCTCATCTGAACGGTTCAGATGAGGGGTCACAATATAAGTTTTGATGCAGAATCAACAAAAATTATCCCTAATTATCACTAAATACTCCCTCTTATCTAGAGCTCTGAAAAAGTGGTCATAAAGAGACAAACTTGCTTAGAGAAAGTCATTTGCTGGAAGGGAGGTGTATTCCATCACCTTAAAAGTAAGAGGGCTTATCTCCCGTTTATGGCAGAAGACAGGAAGTATGATAAAGGGAGCCAATATAGCTTGTTCAAATGGAGCTTAGATAGCATACTGTTAATTGACTGCTTCATAGGTTATTTGTGGTCAGAGAAATGATATTAAAATGACTATACAAGAGAAATGCAGATGAACAGGGTAGCAGGGATAATTCAGAGATAACTTTTTTCATTTCTCAATGAAAACCTATCTTGTGATGGGTCACAATATGTGTTTTTATGGGAAAACAAGGAAAATTATCCTTAAATTATTCCTGCTAACCCTTTTTGTCAGGAGTACTGCTGTATAAAGGCCTGTGTAATCCTTAATACAATTTTCTTGAGTCAGTAAATAATCTACAGTATTAATGCAAATGAATTTATTTATAGTTACTTTGTCAGATTATGTATTAGGCAGCTATGTTATAGACCCAAGCTTGCAATTGCATATAATTACATAAGCATGGAACTATTTCTTTTTCATGACTACCTTCAGTGTGGCCATAGTTTTAGATTTTCTGTGCTCAAACCACTCCAACATTTTAGTGATGAATATTTTGATAGTTTTCTTAGTTTTCCATAGGAGTATCAGAGCTCCAGATAAGATGGGTTTTGTTAGTCTTATCTGGGTTTGAGGTTATAAAACTTGAGAATAATCTCAAACTCAAAATAAAGCACACTGATTGGCTATTTCCGAGCACGTGCTCGGAAGCAGCCAGTCAGTGTGCTTTATTTTGAGTTTGAGAATGTACATAAGTTTTATAAACTCTGGGCCTGGTTTCTGCTCAGTCAGTGGCAGAATTCATCACATTGTCAATGCAGTTCATTGCACACAGCCTTTATCATCATACCAGCCTCTCAGTATTACTGTAATGCTGTTGAAAGGGATTTTCATATCATTCATCCATTTTACCTCATTTCCAAGAATATTAACATTAGAATTGGATATATACATGTATGTCGAATTCACAGTTTTATTGTACATCTAGGAAATTTTTTTTTTCATACATGTTCAGAAGTCATGTAGAGGTATAATTTATGATATATATGTATTGCAGTTGTTTGAACATCTATATTGTTGAAATCTTGTATCATTGTGTTGGCATGTTCACTGTTAACAAAAGAAATTTTAGTGGGTGCTGTATTAGAAGGAATTATGTGGGTAATAATCTTCCACAAATATTTATACAGCAATACCTGCTTATAGATGGTGTGATTTTTACAGTGCTGTAGATAAGAGGGAATATATGATGAAATCGGGGGTAATTTCTGTAAAAGCTCCATGAAATCGTGTTGTGACACCTCATTATAATTGCCTTTCCAGTGACAGTTTTCATGGAGAAATGAGAAAAAAATAGGCTAGAATTAGCAGTGAGGAGAATGGGTACACTTTTCATTATTGCCTCCCATCCCAATGGGGGTCGTGCTGTAGCAGCATATTCTTACCTATTAGTGTAGACCCCATTTTGGAAGGGTTGTCATCAAAGGGAAGCAAAGAGTTATTCACCTTTGTAAAAATGGCAGAAAAATAAAATGTTCACATACACATTAACATCACACAGTATCTGAACCTTTGACATTGCTCCAGGTAAGAAAGGGTAACAGGGATAATTTAAAGATAATTTTCCTCATTTCTCAACCAAAACATGTTGTGAGCCTCATTAGAATTGTCTCACTGAGACAGTTCTAATGAGGGGTTAGAACATATGCTTTCATTGAGAAATAAAAAAAATTATCTCTGAATTATCCTCAAAGCCGAGGTTCTGCCTCAGATTATATGCTATGAAGAAGTACGAACAGAAAAATTTTTCAAATGAAAAATTTGCCTCTTCGGAGGTCATATTAAAGTGTGAGGTGTTACATCATACAATTGGGCACTGCTCTTAAAAAACCTGGATGTGGAAAAATTCCAAACATATTGTATGCTAAAACGCTGCCATTTTTACTGGAAATATGTGAAGTGCTTTTTGCACTGCTGTGCAAAAGCTCCTTCCATTTATTCAACAAAAATATGAGCACACTTGATTTTTGTGTACTAGATGGCTTAATGAGTGTATTGGATGGATTAATAAATCCTTGACTGAACAACTGGTCCCTGATACAGAGTATGCTTATTTTATGCTCAGAAATTTGGCTGTTTCCTTTTGTGATATAAAAGAACAAGGCAGACTGTTCTAAATTTTTTGTAATTGCCAGATGCACATGCTGTGGGAAGCTTTTCTTGAGTAGATTTGGGACATTGCTGTAATATGTTGGCTGTCATCTTTTCTCTTCTTCATGATATTTATATTTAAACATTATCGTGCATCTATTTACGTTTGATTGTTTTTGTAAAACCTGTACAGCTTCATTGAACTGGGGCAAAATGTAAAGTACATGATATGTTGGGTGCGAAAGAATTGAAAGTAAGGGACACAAATGTTGGAGAGAGATGGCTTACAGTGGTGTCAGTGATAAATTATTTTTGAATGATCAATAAAAATGTAAAACCTTGTATCTTTGTTTTGTCCTTGGATTTTCATGGAAATGTTACTTTCAGGAAAGGGCCTTATAGATAGGGTCAAGTCGGGTAACTTCGGACTTCGGGTAGATATGGACATACCATTGCAAACAGTGAAAATCCAGATGAGATGGCTCATAGAGCTAGTGGCCAGCGCCACCCCCTAATAACATCTTTAATACAAAGCTTTTAAAGCAAACGTTAACAAACAGAGAGATGGACAATTTATAACAAACCCAGTGAAAGGCCTACAGACAAAAGCCAAAAGGTTCCATTTAAAGTTTGCATAAGCAAAAAAACACACAAAATTAACACAAAAGTTTCAACACAAACTTACAAAAATTTCTCTGTGGCCTTGACCGCATATCAGCAGCAGCATCCAGATGATGTCAATGAATCAGTTTCAACCTAGAAGTAAACCTATTAGCATAAGGTTTGCTTGAAGTATATTCAAACTATAAGCAAAAAAAGAAAAGAAAATGAATTAATATAAGACTTAAATGCAAAGAGTATACAAGTTTCAAAGTATGTGACCTTGACATTAGGTCAGCAGCAGCATCCAGATGATGTCAACCAATCCGTTTTAACCTAGAAGTAAACCTAGTAGCATTGCAAAAGATTCTATTGAAGTATGTTTAAAATATAAGCATAAAATACAACTTAACGCAAAACTTTAACGCAAATGGTATACAAGTCTGTGACCTTGACCTTACACCAGCATCAACAGCTAGATGGTGCAAACTAATATGTATCCATTCTGTACTAACACTTAGTACACAGAAACAAGTCACAATTAAGTCTTTCAGAAAAACAGAGCAAAAGCAGAAACTTAACGCAAAACTATAACACAGCTGTTGTACAAATTTCAAAGTCTATGACCTTGACCTTAGGCCAGCAGCAGCATCTAGTTGATGCAAATTCATCAGTTTCCATCCTCTACTAAAATAATAAGCATCTTTGAACAAGTTCCAGTCAACAGAAGCAAAATAAAAAACATAACGCAAAACTTCAACACAAGTGTTAACTAACGTACATACGGATGGAAAGATGGACGAACAGACGGAGACAAAACCTATATACCCCTCGACATACTTCATATGCCGGGAGTATAAATATAGTCTTCTGTTATCTGGTATCAGTCAAGGACACTCCTTATCATGTGACTATATAAGAAATATGAGGAAAGAAGATCAGTTTTGACAGAAAAGCGCCATTTTGTATATTACCATATACATAACTATTGGAGAATTTCATTGTCAGTTTTCTTCCTTCCAGAAAAGCCATGCACCACAAATTGCTTACAAGAAGTGGATGTGAAATGAGCTGCGACACGAGAAAAGCAACAAAGTGGCATGTGCGCCCAGAAGACTCGGGCCTGGGTAGCCGCCCAGTCTGACCAGAGTCTTCGCCTTGCGCTTAAAGGGTAGCTAAGGCTCTAATCTACCTCCATGCCAGCAGCTAAGCCTCTGATCAGTCTGGGCGGTTTTCTCGTGTCACAGCTAACATATTTTGGATGTAGGCTAGTAATACTTTGATCAACAAGAGCTTTGCAAGCGGCGCATAATACGCCGGTACAGTGTCATGAAGGAGTTACAGAATGAACAAGATTGTTAATAGAAGGATGGACGGGCAGAAAAAAAGGGGAAACAACTCTGTAATTAATGACTGCAATGTTATTAAAACATCTAACACATCAAATACTATTAGTATGCCAAAAATCAGCCACAAGGATGAAGCAGCTCAGAAGTTGAGAAAAGCTAAAGTCAAACAAGGGAAATAATTCATAAACTAAGTAAACAAGAGTACCATTTTAAGATATAATACAATCCGTTGACAATATACACATCACAATAAAGTTCGTTAAAATATTTCCAACAGTTAAGGAGTTACAGAGTAAAACAGAAATTGATGCAAGGGCAGAAAATTCAGAAGTAAGTAAGCCAGAGTTGTGGTTCATGCTCATGATATATTGCCACATTATTATACACATTCCTACAAAGTTTCATTAAAATATTTCTAAGGGTTATGGAGTTAGAGTGAATGTAAAAATGTAGAGTAAAAAACTAATCAAAGGGAGGTTACTCCAAAATTAAGGAAGGGGAAACAACCATTCTTATATGCGACACCCTGTCTTGTGATCATGCACACTGCTATATAGTTTCATCAAGATATTCCAAATTTTTACTAATTTATTGAATGCACAAGATTAGTATACACGAAAATAACCCACAAAATCTAATCAAAGGGATGCAACTCCAGAACAAAGAAAGGGAGAACAACCATAGTCATATGCGACACATCGTTGGAGCCTCATACACATTGCTATTTAGTTTCATAAAGATATCCCAAACGGTTATCTAGTTATGGCGCGCACAAGACTAGTAGGGTGAAAAATAATCAAAGGGGCATATTTGGAAACTAAGAAAGGGGAACAACCATTCCTGTATGCGTCACTTTGCCCCAGCCTAATATATATTCCTACAAAATTTCATGAAGATATCTCAAACGGTTACTGAGATATGGTGCACACAAGAATGTTGACGGATGGACAGACAGACAGACGGACGGACGGACAGCGCCGTGCCATAATACGTCCCGTTTTTTCAAAACGGGCGTATAAAAATGGTCCAACTAATATTCGTTTCATTTTCCCAAAATTGTGTGAAACCTAAGAGCTGACCTATGAAACGGATAGGTACCAGTGGAACGTACTGGGGCTCTGTGAGATGAGCTAGAAGAACTTTGGCGAGACATCAACATATTGCAGACACAAGGTCTGTTTCAGCAGAGACCAGGGCAGTCGTGAGTATGGGGTTGGTTTTCTAATGCAGAAAGACATGGTGAGTGCTGACTTGGGTTGCCTGTCAATCACTCTCCAGCGTACTAATTTCAATCCGCTTGAGAGCAGCTCCTTTCAATGTCACCATCATACAGGTTTATGCACAACCCCTCCCCAACACACACAGACACACACCTCGCCTCCTAATCGCCCATAATCTATGTATTACAGGCTGTTGCAAGGCGGTATATCAGTTGTAGTTCCTCAATGTTACGTGTTGATATGTCTATTTATGGTCGTCTGTATGTCTGCCCACTTTGGTTTCTGTTTTGTTTTGTAATTCAAGATACTAAATAGGTAGAAACAGATGTTACTGTTGTTTTCAATTGGGATAGCTGAATGACCACCTCTCTGGGTAGGAGCTCGGTTAACCATGCGTGTCTTTCGTGAATTGTTGTCAACTGGTATTTCTGTCCCTTCTCTAAGGGGCTACTAACCCATTCGAAAACCAATGCTCTTCTTTGCGAGTAGCCCGACAGCTATGCTCAAGTCTTGGAGGGATGTCCATGCATTTGGTCAAATCAGGGTCATACGCCTTTTTATGATCATCTTTGCAAAAAATTGAATATGAACTGCATCTTAAATATAATTTTCATACCTTTATGATAGGTCATGAATAAAGTATATATTTTTGCAGTACGAAGCTTACGTTACACTAACTAAAAGTATTATTAACACGAAAGGGTTGTTAAACATTGTCATTTAACTTGAACACACATACACAAAATAGATGGATGGATGACTTGTGATTTTACGTTCTTTTCAACAGTATTTTCAGAACACAGCTAAGCAAGTGAAATTTATGTACACCATGCTGCTTTAATAGAAATGTCCTAACCCAGCAGGCACATGATGTTCTAACACATGACATCGGCGTTAGATTGACGTCATTTCGACGTCATGTGTCCGCTGAGAAAAGACAATAGAAATGGCCTAGAAGATACCGTTTGATTATCTCCCTAAACTAAGCTAGGAGAGGAAAGTACCCATTGGGCACATACCGTTGAAACAACGTTGAATCAGTTTAGGGATCATAATATATAAGCTGCGACACGAGAAAACCAACAAAGTGGTTGTGCGTCCAGCGCAGACTCAGATCAGCCTAGGCATCCGCTCAGACTCTTTGCTAAGCGCTTAAAGGGTAGCTAAGGGTCTAAGCTACCTCCATGCGGACAGCGAAGACTCGGATCAGACTGTGCGGATGCCCAGGCTGATCTGAGTTTGCGCTGGACGCAAAACCACTTTGTTGGTTTTCTCGTGTCGCGGCTCAATTATGCTTTTTCATGCATTAATATTGGGCCCCGAGATAGTTGTTTTAACACAATGCTAAATGAGTGACAATTTCTTTTCCAAATAAGTTCGATTAATCTGCAGTATGTCTTGGAGATTTTCCAAAGAGGCATTATCCTGATTCCTAAAAAATCCAAACTGATGTCTGCAATACGTGACGCTGAATTTTATCAGGTCCTAGAACGATTTGATGTATCGTATTGTCTGGTGGCGAATTTCTATCGCTCATATACATTGACAATAGCGCAGTCTGCTGAATCATTTTGACCACAAATTAGGTATGTTTTGAACGCCGACACAATGTTGCACGACACATGTGTTAGGCAACCATTTTTGTTGGAACAAAGTTATGTTTTGACGATTAGACATGTTGCATGCACAGATTTGTGTCTAACATATTTTTGGGGTGTTAACAACATGGAATTATATGACATGAGAATACCTATTTGCTTGAGAAAATCTGAAGTTTCTGTTGAAAGAATTTCAGATTGTAAGGTCATTGAAAAATTGGCGAAGCATGGCATACTTTGCTTGCCATGCTCCAGAACCAATGGCGTTCTGTATCTCTTACCATAGCAACTAAGAGTTCATATTGATGTCTCAGTGACGTCATCCTGACATCATTCTGTCAATTTACTAAGCACAACAGTTGGTAATTCCATAGTTGCTGTGGTAACAGATCTATGGCGTCATCTCACTTATAATTCCAGAGGAGCATGGGTTACAGTGTATGCCATGCTCCTCTCGACTTATGAGATGCTTCCGGAAATTCATACGTACAATGAAAAAGTGTGATTTTCCCAGACCTATAATTTATTCGCAGAAAGAAAACAAAAATCTTTGTTTAACATGAAGACACTTATCGTGTAAACCCACCTTCAAACAACTGGACTTATCGCGTCAGTCAGTATTGATAGTTAATCGGCGTCAGTCAGTATTACAAGTGCCCTAATTGGCACCCTATATAGATAAGTTATCTGCCATTAACGTGATAGTCAGTCGGTCACTGGAAGCAAGAGGGTGCAAAAGGAATTATTACTGCGGCTAATAGCAAAATGGAGATAATGTACTTAGGAAATTCAGAGAGCAGGAAGAACCAAATATGTGGGATATAAATGGTGTAAGCCACATGGCTTTAAGCACAAAGACGAAATATTGAAAGAATTTAAAAAAATGTCTTGGGACATGAAGATTTGTGCAAAATAGGGCAAGTAGAAATGATTCCACAATATGCAGAATGCTGTATTTTGCAAAGCAGAAGAGCCCGGTAATCCATCTGGCTCGGGGAAGGGAAAGAGAAAACAAACTGTGGATTTCAATACTAAGGAACCAAAGAAGCTAAAAACGGTATGTCATGTTTTTGATTGGTAATTATGAAGCTATGAGAGTTTTTTTTTTTTAATTACTGGAATCCGATAGGTGACGAAACAGGTGCTTTTATCAGTTGAGAAGATAGGTGGTGATAGAATTTTCAAATAATGTTGGCACAAGACCAGAATGGGTGAGCGCAAGCAATTTCTGTTTTCATGCATGTAGTTGTTCGAAAGGGCACAAAAATGTGAACATGTGTCGGATATGACAAGCTAATTGACGCTAAGGCTTTAAAATAGATACAGGAATAGCCTAGTTTCGGCACAAGCTTGTTTAAATTTGTGATTTTTGTTAATTTCTAAATAATGTTGTGTAGAGTATGGAACTGAAAGAAAAATATGCATATGCATGGTGAAAGTAAACTGTCTAATTTTAATTCGTATTTTACATGTTAATAATCTATGGAAAGGATAAAAGGTAGATATTTGGATAAAGAAATAATAAGAGTCATGCTATGGTGCTGGCAACAATTGCCTAAGTCGCAATAATAATGCACATACTAAATCATATACATGTGGATAAAGGATGAAGAAATTATTGCAGGGGATTTCCACACCAACTAATGTGGATCCGAAACCTGTGCTTAATCAAAACTTTTCTTAACAAATAATAACAGCGATAATATCGCTTCTTTTCAAATAATAAATATTAAGGCTTTATTCTAATGCATGAAGGAAATTCAATTTTTCTGCAATGCTTGCACCTTGCTAAAGATATGTTTTACCAAAATGAAATGGAAGTGAGACAAAACAATAAATAAAAAATAAATGGCGTTTAGCATATCAAGATTTAAGTAACTGTGTCAGTTGGTGATGAGAGAAAAAGAAATGGTGCATGCGAACGGGTTAATGCAAAGAAGTCGTTGAAGAGATAATGATATGCACGCGGTGGGAAAAGAGCAAAAAAAGTAATAAGAATGAAATGAAGTTGGAAAAAATGAAGCATGCGAACGGGTTAATGCAAAGAAGCAGTCGTTGAAGAAATAATGACATGCATGCGGTAGGAAAAAGAACAAAAAAGTAATAAGAATGCAATGAAGTATAAAAATGGTTCAGGCGAACGGGTTAATGCAAAGAAGTAGTCGTTGAAAAGATAATGATATGCATGCGATGGAAAAAAGAGCAAAAAAGTAATAAGAATGAAATGAAGTAGAACAGAAATGGTGCAGGCGAACGGGTTAATGCAAAGAAATAGTCGTTGAAGAAATAATGATATGCATGCGGTGGGAAAAAGAGCAAAGAAGTGAAGTAGAAAAAAAATGGTGCAGGCGAACGGGTTAATGCAAAGAAGTAGTCGTTGAAGAAATAATGATATGCATGCGGTGGAAAAAAGAGAAAATAATAATAATAATGAAATGAAGAAAAAAAAAAATGTAAGGATATATTGCAAACATTGGTCTTATCATCTAAAAACAAGACTAGGGTGAAGAAAAAATATGCATGCGAAGATGGAAAAAAAAAATAATAAAAAATAGAAGAGACAAGGATTTAAGAAACTGTGTCAATTGGTCATGAGAGAAAAAAAGTGCATGCGAACGGGTTAATGCAAAGAAGTAGTCGTTGAAGAGATAATGATATGCATGCGGTGGGAAAAAGAGCAAAATAGTAATAAACATGAAATGAAGTAAAAAAAAAATATCCTGTAAGGATATTTTGCAAACATTGGTCTTATCATCTATAAACAAGACTAGGGTGAAGAAAAAAACAGTGCATGCGAAGATGAAAAAAAAAATATAAAATAGAAAAAGGAGAAAAATTTAAGGAGAGAGAAAAAGGAGAGAAAAAAAGCCGACGATGGGAAAATGCGAAAGGAAAAAATAATATTAATGAAATTGTGTCTAAACATCGCTAAGACTAAGTTTTTGAAAATAGGTGTATTCACGTGAAATAAAAAATAATAATAATAATAATAAAAGAGAAAAATGCATGGCGGAAAAATAATAATAATAATAATAAAACCCTCAGCAAGGTAGAGGTAGGAAGAGGTTAATAGTGTACTTCACGGAAGAGAATATTATATGCATGCGATGACAAACAGTTTAAAGGATAGCGGTTGAGGCATCCTTTGCTATATATAAGAAATAATATATTTGCTTTTGCATGTCAGAATAAAGTTAAATGTAAGTAAAAGCAAAAAACAAAAAAATGCCAACGATAGCAGTTGGTTTCAAAGGTGCAAGCTGAATGATTTAGTTTTCAGCATGTTGAGGTGAAGCTAATTGTTAACTCAAAGATAAACAACATGTCATTGATAGGATGGTAAACGCAATGAAGAGAGACAAGTGTGGAAGAAAAAGAATGATGAAATCTTGTGTTTTCAGCATGTCGTGGTTTGATTAACTGACATATAACAAAATGCATGTTATGATGGTGAAGTAGAGAGAGAAGTTCCATTTGATAATAATGACAATATAATAATAATAAAACAAGTGGAAAAACGTTTACGGTTGATGTTCAGAAGCCTTTCTCCTAAGCATGCCTGGACGAAATTAATCCCTAGCTAACTGAATGAAAAAAAAAAAAAAAAAAAGAGAAGAATATTGTATGCGTGCTTTTTAAAAATAGTGCCTAAAAACCGAAATGTCAAAATTCCTTTTGACAGGGTAGGACATGGTTAATTGGGAGTTAAATGAGATATTGAAAATGCGTAATGCATACTATACTGAAAATAAGGTAGCGTGTATCAGTTCAGTTATGAGGTAGAGAGGTAAAGATGAAAAACGGTTGCATGACAGGGTGTTATATAAAGATGGTTTAAAAAGAGAGGAAGGGAGAAAGAATACATAATATTGGCGGGGCTAGGTTTTTTTATAGGCATGGGAACAGTGCGTTTAAATTTAAGTCACTTATTACTGGAAGTTTTATGTGATGAGCTATATATATATTATTTATTACATACAGCAAAGAGAGTAAAGTCAAATGAAAATCTGTGTCATAGAATATTGTACATGTGGGAAAGTACATGGCTGTTTGTTTTAGAAAAAAGATCTAGCCACATATTATGGCAATAGATTAACATTATTTAGTAAATATTTGGTATGCTAGCCAGTTGGACTAGGTTGCAGACAGATTTAGGGAATCAATTATAGGTGCTCTAGAGTAAAAAGATTAAACGTAAATAGACAAAATGTGTATATGATCTTGATTATTAACTTAGTTATAAATTCCATTTTTATACAGCTGGTTGCGCTGATGGGTAAAAATAGGACACTTTCAATTTAAGGTTTGGGAAAGGGACACTCAACTAAATTTTGATCCAATGAAGGAATGCAGCAGAAAGGTGTCTTATGTGAAAAGTAAAGGTGAACCGGTCCAAGGCAATAATGGTACGAGGTGCTGGGCAGAAGATGCGATTTAAAGGGAAAATAATAATTTACTGTGTATAAACGAAATTGCTTTTTATAACAATAAGCAGTTTGTCTCGGGGCGAGTACATAAAAATGCAAAAAAACTGGAAATTCATAATGATAGAAAATTTATCTGATAAAAACAAAATGATGGCATGGGTGGAAAGTGGTGTAGGCATAATCAAAATATTGACTCATTTTAAGGGAAACTTTCGGGGACAAATGTACGATGATGCTTTTCCGCCACCAAGACAATTTAAAAATGCGAACAAATGTAGGTATTTTACTGATTTTATTAATGACACGATAAGAGAGTGATTCCAGAATGGATCTATTAAATGCTTAAGTCGAGCTGGACATTGTGAACTGCCACACATAGTTTCCCCGTTTAAGGGTAGAACCTTCTAAACCCAGGCTTTGTTTGAACCTCATGTATATGAATAATTGGGTAAGAGGCATACGTTTCACCCTAGACACACTTAAAGATATCCCAAGAATTATTGAAAGCAATGCATTCTTCACATCAATTGATGACAAATCTGGTTTCGACAATGTTTTGCTAACGAAAAACTCATACACGCTGGTCGGTTTTCAGTGGCAGGATACTACTTCTGTTTCAAAACTTTGGTTTGTGGTTTCAAACTTTCCAGTTATGTTTATCGCACACTTAATTTGCAGCCCACGTCATACATAAGAAAAAAATCAATCTGCCAATTTTTCTTTACATAGATGACAGATTAACAGAGCAAATCCCAGGTATAAAATTAGGATCTGAGAGAGAAACGCATTGCTAGCAAACTACATAGTCTGCGATATCCTTGTAAGACTTGGTTATTGCTTCAATCTGGACAAATGCATCTTCGTCCTTACCGAAAGACCCGTATTTTAAGGTTTCATCATTGATTTAGTTGAGGGTTGTTTCGGTATCACAGAAAAGAAAAAAAAATATAGAGCTAAGGGACGCTTTATTATTGAAAAAGTCAGTATGAGTTCTAGGTTTGCAGAAGCTAAGTGGAAGGTCTGCGCCTTTCATGATCGCAGTTCCCGCGGCAAAACTTCACACTCGGGAAATGAATTTAGCAATATCTAATTGCATTAAATCAAATTCTAAAGGGACAATGACGGGTCCCCTAGTGGAGGAAATAAGGGCTTGGCAGTTTCTTGATACATGTGAGGGCAAACTGGTATGGAAATTGAGCGTCTTTCAAAAATAGTCTTGTATAGTGATGCTTCCTTGTTCAAATAAGGGGGAATTCTTCACTTGTCAGTGGGAACAATTACAGTGTCAGTCTTTGGAATGAGAATTTGAGGTCAATGCCGATTATGGTATTGCAAGGATATGCGTAGTTAAACGTACACAAATCTGCGAAGAGGGAACTTTCTGGTTAAAGGGTTGATGATCATGTTGATATTCTAATTTTGATAAATGCATGGAACAATGAGGGTTGTAAATCACGTGACATGAATACGGTCCTCAAAAATTTATTTCAGTTTACTCTGGAACATGACGTTGCCCTAAATGTATTGTTTGTGCCATCCAAAGAAAATTCAGCAGACAAGCCATCTAGAGATTTAAACAAAACGGATGCAACTTTTTCACCTAGACTTTGGCAAATTATTCAAACTTACTTCGGGGGTAGTAGGGGACATACGCTAGACATGATGGTATTAGGCTCAAACAGTATGCAAAACAGGGCCAGAGAGTCGCTACGCCATTTTACCCCTTTCCAAATACCATTGTCAGCAGGTGTTAATATGTTTTGTCAGAATGTAAATAAAGATTGAAATTGTTACATATGCATACGTGACAGTTTTATTCTGGGACACAAAGGGAAAAAAAGGTGTGATAAAAGTTCCATCCAAAATAAGCTACAGGAATGACAAGTTTGGTCTCTATGATAATTTGTCGGCCATTCGCATGACCTGGGGTAAAAGTAAGGAGGAGAGTGCATGGAAAACTGATGCTGTTGCATTGTCCTGGGGTTCTCTCATGACTGTCATTTTTATGTATCGGCGACTCTTCTATTTCCTTTCTACGAACAGCTGAGGGTTTTATGAACCCAATGGTACAGCTGGTGTCCGAAAGGGGTGCAACGGTTCACAATGTCCAAAGCCAGTTACTAAATAATGTCTCTGCATACGTGCCAAGAGTAATCCTAATCCATGCAAATGTAAACAACATACAAAACAATTACCTTTGAACAATTATCGGTTGCAAGAAATGAAATAAGAAACTTGGAATCGTGTTTAAATATGATTGAAATGTCTTTCAGTCAAGTACAAATTGTCATTTTGTCAGTGATCATTACAAAGGATGGTTTTGTGAACTCGAAAGCCAAATGTTTTAATAAATATCTGCGGAAACGTTGTGACAGACATGGCTGGACATATATGGATAATAAGGAAATTACGTATGCTACTAGTACTGAAGGATTCAGTGCATATGAATGAAAGAGGACAGAGGATTTTCGCAAAAAAGCCGTTGGGGATTTGTTGGTAGTTTTTTTCTTTCTTTTTTTTTCTTTAATGTGATACATTTTTTTTGTATGTGTGTGTGATAGGATATGTCAGAAACTGCGGTTGCAAGTTAAACATGAACGCTCGAAAATATGGTACATACACATGAATCATATCCATTAGATGTAGATTGTTTAATAGCTGATATCTACTTAAAATTATGGACATAATTGTGACCGGGAAGATTAGTTAATTTATATCGTGAGAGGTTTGCTATGGAACATGCGCACGGGACATGATCCCTGATCAGCCTGTGCGCCTGTATAGTCGAATGGGAGTCTCTTTTGAATCAACAGTTTGTGTATCCCAAAAAAGGTAAAATGAGAAAGGGGAGACTCGGATCGGCTCGCAAATGATCCTAAGCTAGTTTGGGCGTGTCCTGATTGCGCATGGTCTAAAGAACCCCACTATGTTGATAATACATGCTATATTATGTTTTGGGGCTCAAGGTTTTAGCATGCAGAACGGAAGTTACCTTTGTTATATAGAAATAATTGCGAGTTGTAGCCCGTATGACATAGGTAGATATGAATAGATTCCTTTACATTTCAGAATGGGACACTGATCTTACAGGCTGAGCATAGTCATACAATGTGTTCAATATGTGAAGCTAAAAATGATGTTGACTTTAATTTCTGCAAAATGTGTGGAGCAAAAACAGTGTTCAGACAACAGCCAAATAATTCAGCAAAAAGACTTTGAATGTAGACATTTTAGACTAGATCAAGTGAGTAGGGTCTCACGTATACCCCCGACCAGTGCCACCGCCTCATGAAAGCATGCTTTAACACACATATTCAATGCAAATGCCTCATGAAAGCATGCTTTAACACACATATTCAATGCAAATGTTGTACAAAATTCAAAGTCTGTGACCTTGACCTTAAATCAGCAGCAGCATCCATATGATGTAAACCAGTATGAAATAAACCTAGTGATGTACCTGTAGGCTCCACTGAAGTATAATATTAGAACTATAAGCGAAAAAAAACAACAACAGCATATGGCTAAGTTCTAGTTATTGACCTCGGCCCCACCTATGAGCCTGACCCAGCAGCTCAATAGTCCATATCGAAGGCAATGGTATAAAGATATACAAAAATATGAAAGTAATCTTCAATGAAGTTACAGACATATGAGCAATCAAAAAGGTTTAACGCAAAATGGTGACATAATGAAAATGCTTAGGTCCTAGTTGTTGGCCCGGGCTCCACCCTGGGGCCTGACCCAGGGGTTTGGCTAGTGTACATCAAAGGTGGTGCTGTAGAGATATTATGAACCAAATATGAGAAGATTCTGATGTGTGGTTACTGAGATATGAGCAATCCAAAAAGGCTTAGCGCAAAGCTTTTGCATAAAATTGACGAACGAACGAACAAACGGACGCAATGACAAAGTTATATACACCCTGACATACTTTGTTTGTCTGGGGAATAAAAAGATAAATCGTAGGATCAGATACTTGGGAAGAATTATAGAGTCGTCTAAATACTCTAAACAAAATACTATAGTTTGAATTTTCTTCCTCCTGTTTTCCACCTAAAGGGATTATGAATGCGCTACCCGAAGATATCCAAGAGTTCTTAGTCTATAGAGTCCAACGGACGAGCACAAATGCATGATGACTCGTGCTTATTCCGCTAAATGTCTGAGAAACAAAAATGTACTTGTCCGGGTGACCCTGGCAGCAAAATCAGTCGAGACCCTTCTAGGAAAGATAAAGGCAATATTTAGGGATGTAGGGATGTAGGTCGGTCGGGGGAGTGGAGCCCTGTGTTTTGCAAAGGTAAGCCGGCATCGTCCATCAGACAGCGGTTTCAGTAGAGCAGGCCTCAAAAGGCGTTCTTGTCAAACAAGCTATCCTTTTGATATCTGACAAATTGGGTAGGTTAGGTATATACTTAGGGGAGAAAAAGACTTAACAGCATAGTTTTTGTTATACAGAGACTTAGCTTACTTCTCACTCCTATACCATTCAGGTGATCGCGCTTCCGATTTAAGTCATTGGAAAAGTAATAGATTTTTTAGCTGCCCCAAACACAAGACACCTTTGTTTCTGAGATGGCTGGAAAGACAGCTTCCCTAGATAACCCTAAGAACTATTCCATGCTGATATCCAAGGATGCTGACATATGTCCAGTTTCCCACCTGCAAAATACCTGGGGTTTGCACTAAAAGTAGGGATAAACCTTGGGCAGGGATATTGATAAGACTTCAGACTTACGGATAAACCGACATCTGCGGCAGCAATGTCAGACAGATTAAGAACACATTTAAGTGCAATTGGCCTTTATCAAGGAGAATCAGGAGGGGTTGCGACATAACTCTTAGGATGTAAAGCATTAAGAATGAATCGGCAGGTAAACACATAGGCTGGGTGAGTAACAAAAAAGTTAAATCATTATGCAAATATTGCCAATTTATATGGCCCCAAGAGCGTAGCTAGGGCATTATCTCATGCTTCTGAAGTAAATCCAAGTAGGGGCATGTCAAAACTAAGTGAGATATCCGGAATGTATACAAGTATGAAAGACCTTAAGAGGTTTTATTTTAATTAATACCTGTAATATGCCAACATTTTAGTAAGCTGCATTACAATGGATCGAACACAAGTTTTTGATCATATACGTAGAGCGACTATGTATTTGTTGGCTGATTTTGTAGCTGTTTGAAAGTATATGCATGTGAACATCTGTTTTCCGTAAATTATTGTAAGTGCACAAGAAAATATACAGTATATTATTGTTATGTTTGGTGATCATCATAATTAAATTTCATAACGTATTCGCTGTTTTAATTCCATCTGTCAATAAGTATTATCATTATCCGTATCACAATTAATATCGCTATTATTATTGATAGTGAGTATTGGATATGAGATTAGAGATTAATGCGCTCTTGCAACTTGAGCAAAAGGAGACTACAGTTGACGTTTCCATATATTTGGGATGGAGACACAGTTTTTCTATCATCCAATACTTATCTATGAGGGATCAATTGGGGTACTTCTAATATACCACTATTACAAGTGCCCTAATTGGCACCCTATATAGATAAGTTATCTGCCATTAACGTGATAGTCAGTCGGTCACTGGAAGCAAGATGAGGGAATTGGAAGAATAAGGCGGCATATGAGGACCAGATATCAAGGAAACTAGAGGAAACAGTTCTTTTTTTTTTTTTTTTTTTTTCTTTTCTTTCTTCACATCGTTTCATGCATGGGTGATGTCCGGTAGTATCAGGTAATATAACGGGGTAAGTAAACAGATGTCAGTGCATTACTGATGTTTAATAAACAGATTACAAATGTCAAGAGTACTAGAATTATCCCATCATGTGGCCACATAGTTTGTATGTTTTATCTGCACAGAGCAAATAAATTAAGTCTGAAAGTTATGTCATAAAGCAAATCTTCAGTAGCACCGACGCAATTAATCCCCGAGTGTTTTGAATAGCTTGTAAACTTTCAGCGCAAAAGTAAATAAGCTATACTAAGCCCACTTCATGCAACACCATGGCTAATTAACTTCATTTACAACGATAGTTGTTTTGCAAAGTACAAATGATTAGGAAAAGAAGATCGGTAAGGAGAAAAGTAAGTATTAGAAGAAAAAAAAAATTAAAAAGTAATTGAAAATAAAAAGAGGAAGAAAAAAATGACATAAAATAAAACGTAATGTTGGCACAGAATAACTCCAGTAGACAGAATATTTAAAAGCACTTAAGAGGACTGTAGTTCCCTTTTGTCTCCCTCACACATTTCAGGAAACGACACAGTTTTTCTATCATCCAATACTTATCTATGAGGGATCAATTGGGGTACTTCTAATATACCACTATTGATAGTTAATCGGAACACCCGCTCGACCAATTCCGTGAATCGCGGAATTTGCCGAGCGGTGTTTCGATTTTATTAACTGAAACTATACCTCGATTTTGTGCTACAGAACTAACATCCCCTGCTGCACACTACCCCTGCAATAGACAAATGATCTTAATAATCTCATTATTTGGGCAGTAACCACAGCAAATTTTGCATAGTTCTGTAAGCCAAGTACTTAGTCGTTCATATAAGTTTAATTTTGAGTCCTGCCTTGCATTAATTATAAAACAGTGGTCACTGAAACAGACCAAGATAATGAATAAGTCATTTTTTGGTCTTTTCTATTTAGATCTTCGGCTGACAAATTAGGATAGAGCACAGCCATCGACCAAAATATCCGGTTTACATATTATGTTACGATCATTATTATACTGTTAATGATTGTGTTCATTCAATTTTAGATGGTGATATTCCTCGCTCTACATCCTATGGGGTTTATATTTCTCAACTTATTCGTTTTGCTCGAGTGTCTAGTCATGTTGATGACTTTAATATTCGTAATAAAGTTTTGACAGTAAAACTTCTCACACAAGGGTAACTTCGTAAAGCATGTTCAAAATTTCATCTAAGGCATTTCGACTTAGTGTCAAATTGAAAACACTTCTTCAGCAAGGCCTTTCGGAACCTGAATTTTATGGCAACTTGGTGTATAAATTTAGAAAAATAATCGGCAAAAATGACTTTCCCTATCATCTTAAGAAGATAATAATTCGATTTAAAAAGATTGGTTACAATATGGATGTTTTGCGACAAACTGCGTGCTTGGTGGTTAACCGAGTTAAGGTTAATAGCTTTGCTTACCCCTTCGATTGCACGACGATGGGTCGGGCCTAAGACTTTATGAAGGCGCCAACCTAAACCTAACTTAATAGTAACACAGACGGTTGACGCCTGACACCCGTTCCGGGACATCTTGGCTCTTGCCCACAGTGGTTTAACTGGTAGGTTTCTTCTGCTCCAGAATTTTAGTGTTGTTATTTCTGTGAACCCTCATGTTTATCTTAGTTTTAATTTTGATTTCTATGTTCCTGAGTTAGGAATCTTCCACGCAAACCGAACAACTAAGTGTCTGATGAACCAAAGCTGGACCAAAGGCTCGACCACAAACCGGTTAAGGCCCCCGCCCCACCCCCAGTAATTTCATTGCTGGCCGTCCCAAGGCGGCGCTTCTGGTTTAGTTCTCCTTAGTTGTTTAATGTGTTGTTTGTAGCTTTGTTTTGATATATGGTTTGTTACGTTAAAGCTAGCCTTGACATTATAAAATTGAAAATAGGTAAAACAAGATGTTTATTGTTTTACGTATAATTGCACAACCCGCAGGTTTGCACTATAATCACTGTGAGTCCGTCCGTCCGTCCGTCCGTTATCAGCGAAAACCGTTATCAGTTAGCGAAAACGCTTATAACTCTTGAACCGCATTGGATATTTTGACAAAATTTTGCATACTTATACATGTCAACATTGTCTAACGACTCGCATGCATAACAACCTTATTTGATTGACGAGGCTTTGCTGAGCACAAGTTGAAAATTTACGGCCAACTACTGAAAATGCTCTTAACTCTTGAACACCGTGGTAAATATGGTTCAAATTTTGTATGCTTATGTATTTTAAAATAGTCCAGCCACCAGCAGGCAAAACAGTGATGAGGCTTCACCGAGCATCAATTTGGCCGGTCGAGCTCTTTTATTGAAAATGCTCATAACTCTTGGACCGCTTGGTATATTTGCTTCAAATTTTGTATACTTATGTAATTTAACATTGACCAGCCACTGGTATGCAAAACAGTGACGAGGCTTCACCGAGCATCAATTTGGCTGGTCGAGCTCTTTTATTGAAAATGCTCATAACTCTTGGACCACTTGGTATATTTGCTTCAAATTTTGGATACTTATGTAATTCAACATTTCCCAGCCACTGGTATGCAAAACTTCTTATTGCACAACCCGCAGGTTTGCACTATAATCACTGTGTGAGTCCGTCCGTCCGTCCGTTATCAATTAGCGAAAACGCTTATAACTCTTGAACCGCATTGTATATTTTGATAAAATTTTGCATACTTATACATGTCAACATTATCTAACGACTCGCATGCATAACCGTCTTTTTTGATGGACGAGGCTTTGCTGAGCACAAGTTGCACTATAATCACTGTGCGAGTCCGTCCGGCCGTCCGTCCGTTATCAGTTAGCGAAATTCTTATAACTCTTGAACCGCATTCTATAGTTGGATAAAATTTTGCATACTTATACATGTCAACATTATCTAACGACTCGCATGCATAACCGTCTTTTTTGATGGACGAGGCTTTGCTGAGCACAAGTTGAAAATTTACGATCAAGTAGTGAAAATGCTCATAACTCTTGAACCCCGTGGTATACGTATATGGTTCAAATTTTGTATACTTATGTATTTTAACATTGTCCAGCCACCAGCATGCAAAACGGTGACGAAAGTCTAAACAGTATTGCACGACCCACAGGTGTGCACTTTAATCGCAGAGCAAGTCTATCAGTCTGTTTGTCCTTCTGCTGTAGTCAGTGAGTGAAATTGCTCATAACTCTTAACCATATGGTGTAGTTTGATAAAACTATGCATCATTCTACAAGAAATGACCAATTTCATTTCCATACATTCCTTCTGGCACCAGAAACTGATTATTCTACATTCACCACGAATTGTGCACATTACCATCAGTTGATTTGTTCTTATTGTCTGGGTTTGTGCTTTTTGTAAGACTGTTGTGTGGGCGGTGGTTGGTTTAGTTGGGTTGAACAACTAAGTATCTGATGAACCAAGGCAGAACAAAGGGCTTGGGTTAGTCGACCACAAACCGGTTAAGCCCCTCAGTAATATCATTACTGGGCCGTCCGAAGGCAGCAGTTCTGTTTTGGTTCTTCTTGGTTGTTTTATGCGTTGTTAGTTGCTATATCTGCTATTGATATATTGTTTGTGATGTTCATGCTAGCCCGTAGACCACCTACATGGAAAATGGCTGTTCACATGGCTACCGCTGGTTTTGTCTTTGATGATGACTAGTTTTGTGTTGTCTCTTTCCCACATGGTGTCTTGGGTTGGATCTGGAATTGAATTATGTTAGTTCCTGAAAATTTTTCTCCTTACTTTTTCATACTAAATTCTTCAAGGGCTAAATCCATATACCTTTTGAAAAGAAGATATGATTTGAAAGTCCTGTATTATTTCGCTGATAGTCTTTTGGAAAGAAGATTAAAATACATTAAAATTTTGCTCTAAGCCTGCTAGGTAACCCGTAAGTGTCGTGAAGTTGGTTTAATTCCTACCCCGGGCCCCATGGCAAGTCTGTAGGGAATTAGGTACCTTACCCTAAGATTATCATGCAAAATATCAAGCTCTATATAATTGAACATTTTGAATGAAGAGGTTTTGATAATCACACACGCTGGTCAAGTTGACCCCAGTGCAAGATTTTGAGGAAATTCACATATGTACTAAGAGGATTCTCCATGCATATGTACCAAGTTCTAGCTCCTTGACGACATTTGAGAAAAAGAGTTTACAAACGATTGATGAGTGGACGTACAAATGACTGACAACGGACACTACAGGTACGCTCTCTAGCCAAAGTAGGCCAGTAGAACTAACGGCACTTAGCTTCAATCAACTTCGAAATACTACAATACGTTTGCAGACATTTGGTAATAATTTTTGAACGCCCCTCTTACATCAGGTTCGCAGAGGGCTTGATCTTGTACATTTACAACCATTTTTTTCACACTACGGATGAAGCCAGCTAAAGGAAGAAGGAGCATTGTTTGGAAAAATGAAGTAAGTGAATCACAATAAAGATAAGCATAAAAACAGAATTAGAAAAACAAAGCTAAGAAGAAGTTGATGAAGAAATTACTGCAAACAAACTAGTTTTGATAGAAAAGAGTAAAACTGTTTTTACATATTGTATTTGCTCAGTACTGTTTGCGCAGAGCACCATGACGTTAATGTACTGAGTATTGCAAGCGACCATATCCACGCTCACGCAGTCTGCCAATTACTGTACTATTCTAGCTTGTATGTTGTTCAGGTAATATAATGTGCGCAAAATACCAGTTTCCTTTTCTTATCACATGGTGGTCAATGTGCTTTGTTGGTTGCTCTGTTAACTATATTATATACCGAGTCCACAGGGGGACTACCTTGCTGATTCGAATGGCTTGTTGTCGTGCAGTTAAGCTAGTACAACCATATTGACAATGTCACCCAATTAAACCAAGCCTGGATATCATATTAGAAGTATAATCTTAGAATTAGAACTTCTATTTAGGTAATGCTTTAAATACTAGATATTTACAGAGTCCAAAATTGTGAATGCATAACTGAGTACAAAATTATGTTTTCCTCTACTATCAGAACAAGATTTACATTGGCATAGTTTTTCATAGATGACAGTATCAATGTGATATGTGCCTGCAACATTTATAGACAGTGAGAAGACAACATACCAGCTATTCTCAAACACTGCCTACAACTGATTTATTATTTGCAGGGCTGAACAATGTACAAACTATTCCAGCATAGTTGCTAACACATTCTTTAAATTCTTAAAATACAGCACATGCAATCATTATAAGAAATTCAGCTTCCAATAATTACATGCGCAGTATATAAAAGATTATTCAATGTACACACCCAGAGCTATCAGAAAACATAAAGCTATCCTGACATCATGGAATGTACATAGACAGAAAAATGGTTCAAAAATGATGTAAAAACAATGACAGTCCTTTTTACACATCATACCAGCCAGAGCAAAACCGATTGTATAACAAAAAATGATGACAGTCATTACTACACAACATACAAGCTAGAGAAGAATGACTGCCAAAAGAAGTGCAGTTGGGGTCTCAATAAATGGGATTGGGACCCTAGTCAGAGTCCTTCCATTTAGTTTTCTTCGGCATTCTGGCAATTCCATCAAATTTGGAATTAACAATCAAACTGTTGGGCACTGCAAGGGCGTAGCTACCTATACGGCAAATACGCAAGTGCGTATTGAAATTTTGTCAAAATTGACAAAATTTCAAAACGCACCTGCATATTTGCATGCTGAATATTTATAGATTAGACAAGATTTCAATACCAATTACCAAAGTGGCTGAAATACTAGCTTTCCCTTCAAGAATGAGAGAATAAAACATGGTTGTGCGTATTATGAAATTGCCCCTAGTTACGCCCCTGCACTGCATATATAATGCCCTGTTTAGACACTGAGAAAAAGGAAACTGAGAATATGAAACCTTAGAGCAGTATTTTCCTCGAATCACCCCTGGATGAGTTCTCTGATGGTTTGATGCACTTTCCATCACAGGGTGGGGGTGGCGGGATTTATTCAAGAGACTGGTTCAGATAGCAGTAGTGCAATCAAAATCAATGGTTTTGGATACCAGAATGATGGCAGCAGTAACACTATATCCTCCTCCTCCCGTAACAGTGAAAAAACATTCCCTTGATATACCTCAGTTTTGTCCCGCGATGGACATCAGGGCCCGAGGTTATAAAGTTGAGTATAATCTCAAACTCAAAATAAAGCACACTAATTGTCTGCTTCCGAACATGTGCTCGGAAGCAGCCAATCAGTTTGCTTTATTTTGAGTTTGAGAATGTACTCAAGTTTTATAACCTCTGGGGCAGACTAACAATTCTGGCTTCTCAGGCAGGATTTATTAAGTGCAAGAAGGATTAAATCTCCTGACTTCCTCTTTTTCTCCCTGAGCTTGTTTTACACTGTCAGCAAGACTGACTGAGGAACTGAAATTATTCTGGCTTCCATACAAAAATAAGTTCAGTTCCTCAGCTTGTTCTCTGAGGGCAATTTTGATGCCTTCCATTAACTAAGCAATGCTGACTGAATTCCCCATATTTCTTTTAAAGGGGCCTACATTGGCAAATATTTACACTTCCCACTGACTTCCCATAGGTAAACCGTATAGAGCAACTGGCTTCATACACCGATGAACGTCAGTTGATCATGTGACGTTTCGTCAAGCGACGTCTAAGGTAAACAAACGTCTTGATTGGTCCACGTAACGTTCGATTGACGCTACGTTATGGCGACGGCTGTTTAACGTGATGACCGAATACGTCGTTTCTGTCTTTTCTTCGACGCATAGTTTGCATATTCTACATTATATTTCCATGAAAACAGCACAGAAAGTGTAAATATAAGAATACAAATATGATTTTTCAGCGTTCATCGTGTGAAGAAACCAGTGGTCGTCGCTAAAATTCTACAAGAAGCGCTTCGCGCTTCATGGAATTTTAGCTCCGCCCACTGGCTTCATCGCAGGATGAACGCTGAAATATCAAATTTCAATTCTTAAGTATAGCCAAATCTGATGCTGAGTTCATTCTGACAAAAAAAAAAACAACAACAAAAAAACATAAGGAAAACAAGTTTTTTTAAAAAAAAGTTTATTCAGATGAATAGAGAACCTCACCGCATGTAACAATTGAACTTACTGGTACGGGCATGGCCCGACGTTGCGAAGGGGCCAGCGGACAACCCGCCTAAAGGTAACACGTAGGAAAAAAATCTAACCCTATGGCTTTTACCTTGCGTGTTCCTTTGTAAACATTGCAAATCTCGGAGAAAGCAACGTTCTCCGAGTTCCGGTCATTTTTTGCACAATAAAACAACAGCAATTTATTGTTTTATGCTTCTTTCATACTTCTTCAAGCATGACAGATAAACAAAAGTTGATGAAATTAAATAAAAATCAAAAAACGAAAAAATAAATATTTAAATAGAATTTCTCCACTCTATTTGACGTCGAAACGAAGGACGCTCCAAGAAGATTTCAAACCCTGCAGTGCCGGGCGGTTTTTACCAAAAAGAAATATATAGAAAAATAAACAGAAAAACGTACTTTCATCTTTTTACATTATCGAGATAAACTTGAATTCTAAATGTTTTCTTTTCAAATTATGAAATTTTACGCCGAGGCTACGTCGTCTGCTTGGACACGTTCGACCAGAGCCGTTGGTAAAACCCCGCATCGCGTAAACTGGAACCACGAAACACCGCACATCTGTTAGACTGCTGTAGGAACAGATAAGGTGTGAAGATTGCTGGAAGCTAGACCTAAAATGCCATGCCCGTTTCTAGGTTGTGCCTAAATACATATTAGACTATTTCAAATATACTGAAATATTTTCAAAATTGCCAAAAGTTAAGCAAATATGAACCTACAGGTTGAAGATTGATAATTTCTGGAGTTTGCAATTGTTTCCGATTTATATTAGAAGAACCGCAATGGCCGCAAATAAACCGAAAAGCACTTGGTTTGGACGAAAACATTTTACTGTGAAATTCTCAAAAAGAAAAAAAAAAAAAAAAAAAATAGAAAACCCAGAAAAAATAGAAAATTTACGCCATATATATAATATTAAGTATAAATAAAGGATACAGGGTCAAAAAAGGAACTCTGAGCGCTGACACAGAATGGAAAATTCGGCTACGTAAAATGTCCGAAGCAGAACCAAAAATGACAGAAAAATTTCTGCGTCAGACAATAGATTGCATGGAAAACGCACTGGGACTTACCCGCGCTACCAATTATATGTCGAAGCGCCAGTTGTTGAACACGTGCTCATCTTTATAGCACTCCGGTCCCGACGAACGACGAAAGTCTGTTCTGGTCAAGAGCTGGTGGTGGGGTGAGAGCGAGTCCCTCGTGCGGAGGGTTCACCGAAGTAGGCTCACAACAATATATATGTTCTGCAAAAAGAAAGAATTGGTATGATTCCGACGTTCCTGCGCAAAGCAGGAATTCTCACTTTGTGTTACAATACCGGCATTGTACAGATACGATTCTAGAAGTGGGCAAGAGACTCGGTTCGGTTTACCGACCAAAGTGAGAATTTCTACTTTGCGCAGTATTTACACACACACACACACACACACACACACACACACACACACACACACACTGTTTCTCAGTTTTTCATTATATTATGTTTCTTTGGGGCTTTCTTGATGCTGAAATAAACTTTGAAACATTTCAAGTTATGAATCTTTCATTACAGGTTGCAAATCTGTTATTTGAAGTTGCGAACCTGTTATAACAAGTCAGAAATCTGTTATAACATGTTAAAAATCTGTTATACAAGCTAGAAATCTTTAATTACAGGTTGTAAATCTATTATTTCATGTTACAAATCTATAATTTCAGGTTATGAATCTGTTATAACAGATTCTGAATCTGTTATCGTAAGTTTCGCATCTATAATAACAAGTTACGAATCTGTTTAACAGGTTATCGGTTTTATCAGTTAGGAATCCTTTATAAAAAATTATGAATCTGTTATTTCCGGCTGACTGACTAAAAAAAACAAAACAACAACAACAACAACAACAACAAAAAACAACAACATCAGCAAACAAACTGTAATCAAATCAGTTTGGTCCTACATTGTTTTCTCTTCAGTACAAAAAAAAAAAAAAAAAAAAAAAAAAAACAATAATAAAAAAAAAAATGATAAGTATACATTTGGCGTATTTATTACAAAAACATCTGGCGTTTTTATTACAAATACTCTACTTTTCACAAGCAATATTAGATTTCAGTCTGGGTATATGAAAACAAGACAGGTGTTTTAAACATGTGTTATTTTCCTCCCCTAGTATAAGTATATCCATGTTCATGAGATCAAATATATACGGGCATCTATGCTGCAGCCCAGTTTCGATTATTTGTCATGACCTCGATATTCAAGAACAAGACTAGTGTAGTCTATTTCGCACAGTAAAAAAGTCAAAGACGTTTTGCTTTACAAGTAAAAAAGTGTCCCATACACTTTACCTAACTTAGTTCCAGACTCGAGACCGAAGCCTCTAATTCATGTATTATCTATATGACACATACAATGGAAATTCTGAAGGAAATTCAAACCGCTGCAAGTTGTGTGCATATGAGATTAAGATCCCCTGATCCAACCACTGTGGTAGAGGATACTGCCTGGTAGGTCGTCCGTTGTCGTATTTCTCCACTGATACCTCTGGGCCAATATCCACCAACTTTCGTATTGAGTCTCAAGGGTCGGATGAGCAAATGTACATGCTTGTGCACACGATCCTGGTCACATGATCAACATGCCGCTTCAACCATTTATCGTAAACCCCTTTGAATATCGAACCCAACAACCAACTAAATGTTTTGTACCACTTCAGAAACTGAGGGTGAGGTTTGGCCTGTAAAATCGATTTAAGCCCCCCAGTAATTCATTACTGACCGTTCCAAGGCGGTAGTTCTGTTGTGGTTCTTCTTTGTTGCCTGTTTTTGGTGTCAGAGTTTCTGTGATGTTTTACCTTATGTATGTTATTATTATTTTTGGTTCGGTTTGGGTTGCTGAGTGGCCACCTTTTGGGAACAAGCTGCTCACTCGGTTGGCCATATGTTCTCTGTGTCTTGATTATTTGTAATCTTAGTTGTTTCCAACTATGGTTTGAGGGCTGGATTTGGATTTTGATTGTTTCAGTTCCTGGTCTTTGCATACTTTTTACTTTTACAAGAACAGAAAGACTGACAGCCTTGAAGCTTGGTAGATACATGTAACACTGAGTACTCAGTGATGATCGTGAGCTGAACTTGACCTTTCTACCAGGTGAATTTTGCTTTCTTGTGCTTTAGATGAGAAAAATGCTATAACTGTAGATTTCTTGGAAAAATTTGAAGGCTTTGGTATTAAAGCTGATATAAACCGCCTAACAAATAAGTGCATACATATTTTTCTACAGACTATGCAGTTTCTATGAGTAGAACGATTACCTATCCGTCGAGCTGTTATCGTTCAACCACAAAAAGTAAAAAGATAAGCAATGGTCTAGAATTAATACTAACAAAACCCACATCCCGCCCTCAAAGGCTTAAGTACAGGCACGCAAGCACCCACTACATTAATATGTTATTACGTCGAGGCGACGTATGGTATAGGGTAGTTCGCCCTTGAGTCGAACACCTTTTGCATTGTCTTGCGCTTACACACCCTGGCTATTGACCCACATCGTGTTTGGGTCATGCAACAGCTAGCGCAGCTTTCCAAGCACCAAAATGCTGCAACCGTTTAGCCATACTTCGTGAAATAAGGGAATAATAAGGGGTTTTATCCACCTGCCCAAATTAGCCCTTAAGTCGAACAGACTTGCCCCTGACTCGAACAGATATACTGATCCAGCCATTATAGGACAACCTCATGTAGGGTCTGTGATATCTAGAAAATCCGCATTTTTTAAATTACATATTTTCAAATCATTTTTGTTTGATGTCATTTTAAAGCACTATTTCGGAGATAATGACATATACAGCAATGTACGGAAATGCAGATAAATCCACCCTGTGACTCCTGGTGTATGTAGAAAAACATTTGTTTTAGGGGATCAGTTACCATGTGTGCTATTTCGTTTATGATAAGCGTACACCCTTACTGCGTGCATAAAAGAAAAGAGGAAGTTGTGTTTGTGCAATTAGTCTGTGACTGAAAGTATTTGCTAGTGATCCAGTGAGTAAACCGTCTCTGAAACTATATGCCTGTGTTCGACTTTAGGGCGAATCTGTGTTCGACTCAATGACAAAGCATAGGTTTGTATTAATCGTGAAAATTTTTGTTAATTTTACTTTTTTGACCAATAAAAAGTTATCTTTTCGATCATTGAGAAGTCATGAATTAGTTTAACCAAAATGTTAAATTTCGTAAACTAAGACCCTTTTTGCTACATAATATTAAGTATTTTACAAAATTTATAAAAATCAAAACTATGAAATTTAGAAACAGCTCGAGAGGGATGAGTCGCGACGACTGCTAGTCATATAATAATGTGAGATTTATATTTGGGAGTCTTTTATAGATATTGTTCATAGATTAAGGTAACGTTTGGTATCTTAACAGGTAATGACCCACCAAGCTGAAATGTCAATGTTATCAGTTTAAATTGTTCGACTTAAGGGCAAGTTCGACTTAAGGGCGAGTTACCCTACGCCATTTCAGAATCACGTTGATAATGCATCTACGTATTTTGGACGTTTGCCTCGGAAATGTATCTGTGAGAAAGATGTTACTTCTTCAGTCTACTAGAGTACTAACATTATCTCACCACCGTTGCAATAATGGATCCAATTATGGTTGTTATTGCACAACCCGCAGGTTTGCGCTATAATCACTGTGTCAGTCCGTCCGTCCGTCCGTCCGTCCGTTATTAGTTAGCGAAAACACTTATAACTCTTGAACCGCATTCTATATTTTGATAAAATTTTGCATACTTATACATGTCAACATTATCTAACGACTTGCATGCATAACCGTCTTTTTTAATGGACGAGGCTTTGCTGAGCACAAGTTGAAAATTTACGGCCAAGTAGTGAAAATACTCATAACTCTTGAACCCCGTGGTATATATGGTTCAAATTTTGTATACTTATGTACTTTAACATTGTCCAGCCACCGGCATGCAAAACGGTGACGAGGCTTCACCGAGCATCATTTTGGCCGGTTGAGCTGTTTTGTCCGTCAGTCTGTTATCGGTTAGCGAAAATGCTTATAACTCTTGAACCGCATGGGATATTTTGACAAAATTTTGCATACTTATATAAATGTCAACATTGTCTAACGACTCGCATGCATAACAACCTTATTTGATGGACGAGGCTTTGCTGAGCACAAGTTGAAAATTTACGGCCAACTACTGAAAATGCTCATAACTCTTGAACACCGTGGTAAATATGGTTCAAATTTTGTATGCTTATGTATTTTAACATAGTCCAGCCACCGGCATGCAAAACAGTGACGAGGCTTCACTGAGCATAAATTTGGGCGGTCTAGCTCTTTTATTGAAAATGCTCATAACTCTTGGACCGCTTGGTATATTTGCTTCAAATGTTGCATACTTATGTAATTTAACATTGCCCAGCCACTGGTACGAAAAACTTCTTATTGCACAACCCGCAGGTTTGCACTATAATCACTGTGTCAGTCCGTCCGTCCGTCCGTTATCAGTTAGCGAAAACGCTTATAACTCTTGAACCGCATTCTATATTTTGATAAAATTTTGCATACTTATACATGTCAAAATTATCTAACGACTCGCATGCATAACCGTCTTTTTTGATGGACGAGCACAAGTTGAAAAATTTACGGCTAAGTAGTGAAAATGCTCATAACTCTTGAACCCCGTGGCATATATGATTCAAATTTTGTATACTTATGTATTTTAACATTGTCCAGTCACCGGCATGCAAAACGGTGACGAAAGTCTAAACAGTATTGCACGACCCACAGGTGTGCACTTTAATCGCTGTGCAAGTCCATCCGTCTGTTTGTCCTTCCACTGTAGTCAGTGAGTAAAATTGCTGATAACTCTTAACCACATGGTGTAGTTTGATAAAAATATGCATCATTCAACAAGAAATGACCAATTTCATTTCCATACATTCCTTCTGGCACCAGAAACTGATTATTCTACATTCACCACGGATTGTGCACATTACCGTCAGTTGATTATTTGTTATTATCATGTTTATTTGCAGAAGGGATCTCAGGTCTGAATCAGTCCTTACCGGCCGGTTATATGTGGGGTCAGATAGGCGATATGCTTTCAAACAGAGCATGGGAATAAATGTTGATTCTATCGATAGTCGATGTTTACTTGATCATCTGTCATTTCTTATACACCGATGTTCGATCACATATGGTAGAGTCTGGTAAATTCGGACGGCTGGTAAATTCGGACATACCATTGCAAACAGTGAAAATCAGATGAGACGGCTCATCATGAGCCGTCTCATCAGGATTTTTACTGTGTGCCAATTTGTTTTTAATTCCAAACAACTGACATATAAATGAAACAATGTCACTGTCCGAACTTACCTGCTGTCCAAATTTAGCTGACTTGACCTAAATGTCAGTAGATCGAGTTCGTACCCACTGAAAATTCTTTTCAGGTCCTTCCTTATCATTTCTCTCCTGGTCTCAATTACCTGTATAGATGGCGCTGACGAAGAAAAAAATATTCGCCGTTACTGCAGGGTGGACCTTAAGTCTTGCTTTCCTACTCAGCTGGACTTGGCGTTGTTGCAAAACAATATGACCGGAACATTGGTGTTTCCCGACTATTCGAACTATACACGCTACAATCACCAGTACAACGAGAGAACAACAACGTAAGTTCTGTTTGTTATTTGTTATTTTCTAAGCAAGCATCAGAGCTACCATATTGCATCTGTGTGCCTTTTCCTGGGAAAATGGGCCGGTAGCTGGGTCGAAATTGTTTAGAGGTACGCAATTATATAAATGAGCTGCGACACGACAAAACCAACAAAGTTGCATGTGCGCCAAGTGATGACTCGCCCGCTTAGCTAAGATCTTAGCTAAGATCTGATCAGACTCGGCGGATTCCCAGCCTGATCTAAGTCTTCGCTGGGCGCGCATGCTATTTCGTTGTTTAACTCGTGTCGTTGCTCATATCACATTCCAGCTGCCCATACCCAAATCCTGCCGATGCACATGCTTAGTCTGCGGAGTAAATATTTGTATCGTCCCCACGACACAACCACAGTATCCGAACGTACTGTACCATCTCTTCCGGTTTTCATAGCGTTGAATCGAGAGTACAAATTTCGCTTATAACCAGTAGTCGGAAATCATTATGTTTTGAGATTTTATCCGGAATCTGCTGCGTCATTTATAGTTATTCAGCTTTGAAAATGTAAAGAGGTAAGTTTAATATAATTTGCTCTTCTGTCTTTTACTTTATTGCCCTGTACAATGTCGTGTATGGGTGGATAGTAAATGGTACAGTATTCAAATCGCCCTAGGCATGATTTTAAAACCATTCTGAGCCTTTTCTTACATGTTTTATAAAAATCCTAAAAATAAACGGAAGTAAACGGAAGGCGTCAATCTACAGTTGGTTTGTTTTGATAGCAGGCTGATAGCTAGGTTTTGCACGACACAAACTCGTGTTAAATTAGCTGTTCGGAATAAAAATTCTGTGACGGCCTTGAGGTTTTCATTGTACAGGGCAATATAGTAAAAGACCGAAGAGCAAATTATATTATACTTACCTCCTTACATTTCCGAAGCTAAATAACTATAAATGACGCAGCAGATTCCGGAAAAAATCTCAAAACATAATGATTTCCGACAACTGGTTATAGACGAATTTTGTACTCTCGATTCAACGCTGTGAAAACCAAATGAGATGGTACAGTGCGTTCGGATACTGTGACAACATGTCTTTAAGCAATGATTTACCTATAAGGAAACTTTGAGTTATTTCAATTCTAACATTATATAGAATGAAAATACACATGTAGTGCGACGTGTCAGAGAGTGGTTTTACCCTCTTTCCCTCCGGAAAATTGGCTATAGGAAACATGACTATATAGTGAAATGTCCTCCCCTCATAGAGCCATTTTCCCCTCTGACATTTCTCCCCCCCCCCCCCCCCCCCCAGCCCCGGAAAAATGAAAACAGGAGAAATGGCTATATACTAGGACTTCCCCTGTTTCGGCACAGGCAATTTTCTCCCTCCAAAATACACACAGGCATATACATATGTATCCATGCAGGAACATGCGAACACAATTTTATCCGCGTCCACCGGAAAAAATGGCTATAGGAGAAAAAGTTAGGTAAAATACAAAAATAATGTCCGGAACCAGAACTCTGTATATGAAAAATCAAACTAACGAGATGGAACGTCTGGAGAAAAAGCTATATAGTGTGGCTTCCTCCAGTTCACTATAGCTAATACACTTTTGCGCGTACACGTAACGTCATTGACAACATCCATGCCAACAATGCGTTTTCTTATTGATATAATGTTCGGTTTGAAGGCTTTTTAAAACCCCATTTTAAAGGGTCATATTATAAACAGAATCTTGCACTCGTGGTCATTTCATATGAAATTTATGAAACTCGCCGAAGGTTCGTTTCATAAATTTCATATGAAATGACCACGAGTGTAAGATCCTCTATATACACACACATATATTCTCGTCCGCAAAAAGTAGCCTAACTGTTAATCGTACTTGCGCGTTTATGCGTCTGTGTCTGTGCTAGGAAGAAACAGTTATAGAGAAATACAACAGTAATACAGTATTATCAAGGTGTTGTCGTCCCCCCACCCTCTCTCTCTGTTTATTTCTGTATCGCCCTGTCTCTGGTTCTCTGTTTATCGCCGTCACTTTGTCTCTGCGATGGGTAATGGGGGAAACCCCTTCTGTTTCTAGCGGAAAAACTAAATGGTTAAACTTGTTGAAGAAAAAAAATCTGTACAGTTAAATATATGTGAGCCATAATCCAAAGATATTAACTCTTTCGGCGCCAAATTTTTCAGACGACAAATTTTCGTCTGCTCAAATCATCAGACGACAGATTTGTAATTGGAAATTTTAACAATCTAAAGACATTTTTCGTAAAATCAGGCTTTTTAAGTTCATATTTGAATGGCAAACAGTGTAGATCCTGATCAGACGGCTCTTTTAAGAGCCGGCTGATCTGGATATACGCTGTTTGCAAAGTCGCATTTTTGCGACTTTGGCGCCGAAAGAGTTAAGAAAATGAAATAGCTGATGAAGATTTTAGAAATCAAATACAGACTCAGAATGCTATTCCAGTTAACTTACTATATACGAAGATGACTTTCACACACGTTTCAAATTGTTAGCGTAAACTTAAGTTTTAAATGTACTTATTAGAGCCTTTGAACTTAAATGTACTTATTAGAGCCTTTGACTTAAAAAAAAAGAAAGAAAGAAAAGAAAATAAAGTTGACGTCATTAATTCGGTGATTTTGAAACAGCGAGCTTATATATATCTTCCTTAGTTTATTTTTCTTATTTTTTTGTTTGTTCAGTTTTGTTAAATTTTTCTTTGAAGTTTCACCTACAATCACATTTTCCAAATATTGCGTTACGTTTAGTTTTAACTTTGTTATAGGGCCATATGATAATGGGGGAACATCTGAGGGGTGCATATGATAGTGGGGAAACACCTAAGGGGTGATTCTACTATATAGTGAGTTTTCCTATAGCCATATTTCCGGGGGGAAATTTCACTATAGAGGGGAAAACGCTATGCAAAAAAGTATAGTAGATTGTCCTCGGGGAAAAATTGACTATATAGCCAAATTTCCGCGGGGGGGCACTATACAGCCAAGTTTCCGGGGGGGACCTACTATGAGGAAAGTTAGTCAGTTTTCCGTGGGGAAATTCTTCGGGGGGGGGGGAGGCTACGCCCTGACACGACGTTCTTCAAAGGACTATTTTAATGGCGGATGCCGACAGAAGTAAGTGTTTACATCCGACGTCATCAAGGCACGAAATTTACACACTGCGACATTTGTAATGCGATTTATAACATTTTCACTCGACGCCGCTGGGGAAACGTTAACGTAACGTTAGAAGCATTGCTACGCCTCAGAATGGCTGCAATAATGCAGTTCTTCCTTTGGTTTGAGCTACAAAGCGGTTGGCATTGCAACACTGAAGGAGTGAAGGCAAAATACGGATAGGACAACAGATCGAAAATTTGTACTTTTAATAAGTGATAGGGTAATTTGGGGGAATATGGACCGATTAAGCATTCTCAAAATAATACTAACCTCGGTTTCGAGTTGGTATTATTTTGTTGTTTATTAACAGAAAGAAATGTATCTCAAGAGCATTATCATACACAAAACATTTAGTTTGATCCTACACTTTCATAGATAAAATCTATAATATGCACCTAGTGGATGGACCATATTACTCAAAACTTTTGGGGTAATATGGTCCACTCTAATAGGCAAAAAAGTTTGAACGCAGCATGTCATGATATGTGAGGCAAAGCAATTATGTTATGTATATGTTTTCGCGTCTTAAAGCGCAACAATGGAAAATTGCATACAAAATAACCATTTCTCGAAGTGTTTGGAATTAAGTTACCTTTGTGCATTTATTTCACATTAAATAAATTCTATCGGAGAAATTATAGTAAAGGGGGCAACCCCTTAAGGAAACTTCTTTGCCATTATCTAAGAAGCTGCCTGATCTATTTAGGAATAAGCTTTTCTGTTAAAGGAAACAAAGTTGTCCATAAATATGCCATTTAAATCTGGAAATCGGAAGAATTTTAACAAAATTACGGAATTTGAATTTTTAGATATCCTGGGCGTTTTGTCCTACCAATGGAACAAAACGCCTTTTTAGATGGGGTAAAATGCTCAGGGATATTTCTTATCTTGTTTCCAGATTTGATTGTTTGTTTTTAGAGAATACTGATTCCTTTGCCCGAAAAGAATATTCCAGTTAGATCAAATATTTTATTTCATGCTTATAAAAACGTTTCCTGGAGGTGGGCGTTTTGCCTCCCCCCACCCCGCCCCGACCCCCACTATTGTACATTTTTTCCTTATGATGAAGGGATACACAATAGCAGATAAATCGTGGTTAGCAAAAGCTGTGCAGTTGAGACTGCAACCTATCAAATTTGCTTGTCTTCAGTGACATTGAAGGTAAGCGCTAGTTCTCACACTTATAGTTTCAAACACATATATTGTTTCAGACTTTCTTTAAACCTAAAACTCATGGATACGCCAAGCTTACCTGACAAAAACTAACGGCAGTTCTCTGTAAATTATTGTGTAAACCTAGTGGACGTTTATTTTGCTGTCCAATATTGAAAATATTTAAAGGTATGCACGCATAGAAATATTCGACTGATTAACTTCGAACAAGAATGGTTCAAGTCTCAGAACATGCTGATTTGCTGTACAACATAATATTCAGAAAACAATCGTAATTTTGTTGTAATTGTATTGTGTGTTTCATAAATCTTTAAACAGTCATAAACAATTTTCCCCTCAGTTTGGATGTTTTGTCGTCAAGGGAGGCAAACAGAAAGCCATAAAAGTTGTTCTTTTTAAGAAAATGGGTGAAACCTGGAAGTGTTCTCATATACCCTAAGTAAGGTTTGCAAGGCGATGGACAAGACTCACAATTTTATCCTTTTTTGATTTCTGAGTCATCAGCTTTGGTCAGATTTCAATGTTCATTCAAAGCGTAAATGAAAATGCTAAATATGAAGATGATGGCCGGTAATGAAAATAAATATTAGAGAAAAAACAAATGGTGCTGTCGCTGAAATACATATATATGTATTTGTTGTTTATCTATTAATCACAGATGCCCTTTGCAGATACCCGATTATACATGCTGTGGTTCGGAACGCTGATGATATTAGAGCCGCTATTAAATTTGCTCGAGATCACAATCTGCGTGTGACTATAAAGTCGTCTGGTTTTGACTTCTGGGGAAGGTCGTCTGCACACGCCAGTTTTAGCATCAACTTGATGGAGATGAAAGGGATGTGGGTAACACCTAGCAGCACTGACAGAAGTGAACATGGGGAGCTTAAAGTGGAAACCGGTGTCACCTGGAGAGAAATGTACCAAGAGGTGAGGCTACCTCCGAACATTAACCCTTTTAAAAGTAAAAAGTATGCAAAGACCAGGAACTGAAACAATCAAAATCCAAATCCAGCCCTCAAACCATAGTTGGAAACAACTAAGATTACAAATAATCAAGATACAGAGAACATATTGCCAACCGAGTGAGCAGCTTGTTCCCAAAAGGTGGCCACTCAGCAACCCAAACCGAACCAAAAATAACAAGAACATACATAAGGTAAAACATCACAGAAACTCTGACACCAAAAACAGGCAACAGAGAACCACAACAGAACTACCGCCTTGGAACGGTCAGTAATGAATTACTGGGGGGCTTAAATCGATTTTACTGTAGACTGTAGACCCGTTTTGGGATGCAAAAAGTGCAGACCCAGTTCAGAGGCCGCAGAAGGTGTTCTGGCTGACCATGTCGGTGTTAACGTTAACCTGTTGTGTGTGTGGTGTTTTCAGTCGGAATAGCTAGATGACCCCTTATCTAGGAATGAGCTTTTCATTAGGTTTATTGGTTGGTTGGTTGTTTTGTGTTGAACGGCCCTTTGAGACAGTACTTCAGTCTATATCTGGCCCATAGAAAGGGAGAGAGAAGTGATAGCGGAGAGAAAAATGTCCAAACAACCCCGACCCGCAACTACTGCAAGCAAGTAGGCCTTTGCTATTCACATCAGCAGGCTCCAGCACTGAAAGTTACACGCAGCAGCACCGCACCACCCGACCACCTCCTCATTCGGTTTACCATGCGCGTCTTTCGTGAACTGTTGTCAATTGATGTGTGTCCTTCGTTACTTTTTTGTTTTGAGGGCGGGCCATGGGATCTGATTGTATTAGTTCGTGGTCATTTTTTATCATTCAATGATAGCAGCTTATAATATCAGACTCAGCATTCTTCAAGTCTACAGGTCAAATGTCTACATAAATCATAGGCACTCGACGGAAAAGTTGTATCTTTTTATATCATCAACGGTCAATCTATTTTCTAACTCTCTGTAAAATTTCAAGTCGATCGGTTGCGAAATAAGAAAGCAACAATTCACACGTCTCCATTATTAAACGAGCAATACAAGGTAGGTCACTACGCCATTTTGATTTTCTGTTTACATTTTTGAAGTCACATGTTCTCACTCATAATAAGCATTCCGAGCAAGAAACGTCCATCGAACGAAACGATGATATATATATCTGCACTTATCTACAACCAAATCATTTCGTGTTAGTAAAGGATAATGCGAAATTTACGACAAAATTATGAACCACGATGACAAACAGAACAGTTAATTGACGGAAGTGATCAAGAACACAAGAAACCCGGGCATGCGCATGATGGTCTGCCTGAAAATTCAAAATCCGAGCCCGTTGATTGATCAACGACAGAGCAAGTTCAAAATCCGGCGATTTGAAAACTTCGACTGCTGCAAATGCGTCACTTTGATATAAACCGACTGGTTGCCATTATGGCGGTAATGCTACTTCATCAAAGCACGCGACTGGAAATTCCGTGGAAAACACCCGATTTTATCAGTTTCGTCAACATGGTCAAGCTAGAATAAAATCAAAATGGTGTAGTGCCTTACCTTGTATTGCTTATTAAAATAATGTAGACGAGTGAAGTGTAACTTTTTTTATTTCGCAACCAGTCGACTTGAAATTTTACAGAGAGATAGAAAATAGATTGACAGTTGATAAAACAAATTTTCCGTCGAGTGCCTATGACGTAAATGGGGCACTTTTGTTTTCGTCAAGTAGGAGAAATGTTTTGGTCTGGGAATTTAAAATATTTTTCGTTTGAAAGAAACCCATCGGGTTTTTTACTTTGAAATTGTTATATACATGTACGTGCCACCCAGAGTTTAAAAATAGTTTTTTTACTGCTAATCGAACTGAACAAGTTGGTGCTTCCAGAGCTAATCCGATTGAAAAATGTGTGCTTTCAGAGCTGGTGAAAGTGAAAAATCGGATGCTTTCGGAACTGGTCGAAATGAAAAATGGATTCTTTCAGAGCTGGTCGATATCACAAAATAACTAGCTAATGAGTGCCATTATGCAATATCGATACTGACCACTAAAGTGCGATATCCGTCTAACTGTATGCTGGGGGTGGATGGGTGCGTGGAAGAGGGGGGCGGGGAATGATACAGTTTTACACCTTTTCAGCCTCGTACTTTGAATTATATGTCATTCAAGACTCAAATGCCTACTGGGTCTGATCCTACTGTGTCTACAGATGTGTTACAACTTCTTAACCAGGCCTAGAAATCTAAATATTTCTTCATTGATTTTTACCCACGAAATTCCGGAACAATAAATGATGTGTTTGATACAGTGTTTTAATTTTTATTGTTCCCCGCCTTTTCGAAGAAAAACGGAGGGACATAGTTTTCGGCATTCCGTCCTTCCGTCCCCCTAAAGTAGTAGGTACCTTGTGTGCGCAACTTCTCCTACAGTTTTATGCCGATTCTTTTGAAACTTTACAGCTGTTTTTGTCATGGTCTGAAGATATGCATGTGGTTTGGATATAATCCTGAGATTATTTTTTGTTACTTTTTTCACAAGTTGAACTTAGTCATTTTTAGGCGTTTTTACTATCAAAGTGAATAGATAGTGGGTACCTTGTGTGCGCAACTCCTCCAACAGTTTTATGTCGATGCCTTTGAAAATTCACAGGTGTTTCTGTCATGGTCTGAAGATATGCATGTGGTTTGGATATAATCCTCACATAATTTCATATTACTTTTTTTGCAAATTGAACTTAGCCATTTTTCATACATTTTTACTATTAAAGTGAATAGATAGTGGGTACCTTGTGTGTGCAACTCCTCCTACAGTTTTATGCCTAAACTTCACAGGTGTTTTGATCATGGTCTGAAGATATGCATGTGGTTTGGATATAATCTTCACATTGTTTTTTTTTTATTACTTTTTTCACATTTTTAACTTAGCCGCTTTTCCAGCTCAAATACTAAGTGAATATACAGTGGAGACCTAGTTTCCAAGGCGGGGGACATAAATTCGTCGAATTTGCTTGTTAAACTTGTGCTTCAGGTCCACAATCACGAGCGAATTGTCATTGGTGGAATGGCGCATTCGCCAACAACTGGTGGATTTACGCTGGGAGGGGGTCACAGTTCTCTGTCGCCTTCTATTGGTCTCGCGGTAGACAATCTTCTTGAAGTCCAGGTACGTCTTTGATAATTGTGTGTGTGTTGCGTGCATGCATGTATGCGTGTGGGCGTAGTCCAGTGTTCATGTAGGAGAGGACCGGTTTGAGATAAGTGTCTCATGTCTGATGGCATGTACGGAGAGTTTTTCCAGCGGGCATACAGCGTTGAAATGACGTCGTGATGACGTCGCATGAACATTGATGAGACGTGATGACGTCGCATCGACGCTAATACGACGTCATTTTGAAATCATGTGCCTGCTTGGGGTCATTTAAAGGGAGGCTTCGATTTTCATTCGTGTGTTTTAGGTTATAATGGCAAAAGCTTGTGGATAGAGGGGCAACTGCGCATTATGACATGTGTCAGGAGGAACGACATTTTTTTACATCTAAATAGTCTAACCCGAGACTTAGGTGTTCTTTAATAAATATCCAGCAGGCAATTGACGTCAGAATGACGTTTCATTGACGTCGATGCGACGCGATGACGTCACATCGACGTCATTTTGACGTCATGTGTCCGCGTGGTATATGCCTCAGGATTATCAAATCGTAAAACACTGACAGAGATGACGGGATACTGCGTGAATGCGTAGGCTTCTCTTAGTTTTTGTTGCATACCTGCCTGTTCACACGCTTTAACTAGTATCATTTAAATCATCAGCAGATGAAATTCTGAAATAAAAAACAGCAAAGTATATGTATACTGAAAGGATTTAAAAACTTCCACCCATTAATTTTAAATATCTCGAAAACAAATGCGGCTACATCCTCCGAAATTTTACAATATATGTATTTTCTAATACCTGAGTATATCGATATCTCAAACTTGAAATCGTTCGACCGAATCGGTCAGGAATAAGCACGTGCTCCTCATGTTCTTAGTGCAGTTTACATACAGATGGATAACTTCAGGCATACAGTTTTCTGGTGACATATTGCTCTCACAATATCACATTAAATTTTAAAAGTTTGAACTCGGTCTGTGGCTTCATTTGGCCTACCGCGCCTAAATATCGCTAACAGGTGCAGAGTTTTGGGCCAGCTAAATGATGAAGTTTCAAAACCTGACGTCGCACGATAATTTTATGCGTTAATTACGGCAATTTGCAATCCCAGACGACGTGCACGGTTTACAAGAAACTAAAAAGACCGTCAGAAAAGCAGCTACCCGAAATTAACATCCAGAGATCGTGACGTTAACTTACGTCGACGCCGTCCCCGTAGTAGCTTTTGCGTGACAGCATCAACTGCAATGATAATTGCAAACTAACGTAAACGACGTGGCAATATTAACACACTATTAAATCATCTAAAAGAGTGTTGCATAAGCTAACGCCGTCTTTGCCTTATGCGTTTAAAGACGTAACGCGCTTTTACTGACGTCATTTAAGTAGATGATATGAATAAACTGAGTTATCTTTAAATTTGAGAAGTTCCCAGCATTTTGTCGTAACATAGGTAACACTGTCACAAGTAAAGGAAACAGGAGCCAGCAATAAAAAGTGGAAGTTTTTAAATCCTTTCAGTATATATAGAACGGGCAATGTAATTTAGAAAGCATTCTTAACTACCAAGTGCTCGTCTAATTGCATGCGAATCTTTACTATAAAATTTTTATTAACATATTGAAACCCCCCTCATGCATCAATATTGTGTCTTTTATATTCGAAAAAGAGCAAAAAAACTTTGAGTTCATTAAACTGATTTTTGAAGCATTCAACCCAGCAAACACATGACGTCGAAATGACGTCGTACTGACGTCGATGCGACGTAATGAGGTCGCATCGACGTCAGTACGACGTCATTTAGACGTCATGTGCCTGCTGGGAAGTGAGTATACTTTGATGTTACTACACATCTTAGATGTGCGGGATATATAGCAAGTTTAACAAAGTTAATAATTGAGCCGCGACACGACAAAACCAACAATGTGGTTGTGCGTCCAGCGCAGACTCAGCTCAGTCTGGGCATCCGTCTGGTCCGCTCAGACTTTTTTAAGCACTTAAATGGTAGCTAAGTGTCTCAGCTACCTCCGTGCGGATGCCCAGGCTGATCTGAGTCTGCGCTAGGCGCACAGCCACTTTGTTTGTTTTCTCGCGCCGCGGCTCATATATCAGTGTAAATTTTCAATTACCGGAATTTTATGTTTACTGACTTTTCCATCAGATATATTGACATGGCCGGTGCATTATAACAGCCAGGTGATGCATACTACTCGCTAGCACCTGATCACACTTTCTTTTTGGGAGTCCATGTCTGTGTATCTGTCGATGTTAATATGGATACTATGAGTTCGGACGAATGGTTTTGGGACATAAATGAACAGAGTTATTTATGCAAGCAAGAATAACTTTAGTTCAAAGTAGAACTACTCATAGGTAGACGTGCCAGTACAACTAGCCTTTGTTAGACACACCAGCGTAACTAACCTTAAGTAGACATGGCACCACAACTAATCACAATTAGGCATGCCAGTACATCATATCCTTGTAAGACATGCGAGTAAAATAACCCTAGTAAGAAATGCAGGCACAACTGTGCTCTTCTGTGAAGTTGGCAAAGGAATTTTAAGGAGTATTTCCATTCATGCAGATGAATGAAGCAACTGGTGTATGTCATGGTCTGAAACAGTTCAGTTAAAGAATCCAGAAATTGGAATGCTTCAAAAGTGTAATCATGATTCATTTCGTTTAAGACTGTTATGATAAAATATGCGTGGACATTTTATGTTTTGTTGCAAAACAATTATGCCAGTTGATTCAGAGAAATAGGAGACGTTTAACAGATATTTGTTACTGTTACTGATAAAGTATGCGATTCGTTGTGCAAAAGCATTTTTGTGCATGTATTTTGTATTTGCAAATTTGTCTGCTTTTACTTTTATTTGTTTTCAAATTATCCTAGAATGACCGCCAATGTATTTAAGCCACGTCTGATACACTACCAGAGTAACCTCCGACGGAGATACATAACGCCGATTGTGACTAGCGTTCGGAGTGGCCAACAAGTAAAGGCCATGATACACAGTAAACCAACTATCGTGTTCCTTGTAGCATGAAACTTTTGTTTCTTATTTCTTGTGATGATACACGGAGCAGCTTGAAACATGTTGTTGTTGTTGTTGATTTTATGCTTAACGTCCACGGTAAACAACTAAGGTCATGTCGGGACGGTCAGTTAACCTAACCACACTATTCCTGGGCAGGCTTAGACCTCCTAAGCGGTTAACCAGTACTAAGTGCACATACTTTCGCCAGTAACTGACAACTGCCCTTCTTGAATCAGCGGAAGGAGAAACGAAAGTATGTGGCCAGACCGGGATTCGAACCCAGGACCTCCGACTTACGAGTCGAGTGCCCTACCGAAACATGTTCCTTCCCAGGTATGACTGGGGTCTTGAAGCTGTGATCTGACTTCTGATTGGCTGTATGGAAGAAGGAACATGCTACAAGTCGTATGGAATAGAACAAGTTTTGTCCCAAAATGTGTAGTATAATACTCCGAAAAGTAGCATGATACATATTATTAGCAGTGTATAGACGGTGGACCTTGTAGCATGTTTCAAGGAATATATTACTTGGTTTTTTGTGTATGATGGGCTTAAGAGTTAGATATTTCTCAATAAAAATGATAATCAGGGATTAAAGAAATTCGAAGTGTGCTATTTGACCCTTATAGACATTAAATTTGTCAAACATAATGCCTCCTTGACCTTGACTTTTATATATATTGTTAATAGTGATTCTGGGATATCTTTATATTTTTCCTCTCCACAGCCCCTGAGGATATATATTTTTGTACAAATTTTACAAAACTATGTAGCAGATTTGTAGATTTGTACAAATATCTTCTAGCGTATTCAGACTGCACTAAATGACCTTTCTTTACGGAAACTCTTTTTTGCGGATTCCAGCGTAATCCGACTGCACTAAATGACCCTTTTTTATGGAAACCCTTTTTATGGATTCCAGCGTAACCCGACTGGACTAAATGACCTTTCTTTACGAAACACTTTTTGCGGATTTCACCGAAATCTTTTCAGTCACTTGTCAAGTGATATGGATCGTTTGACATGGGCTTAAGATCAGACAAGCCTGTCATCTATAAAGAAACTGTGATTGATGGTATGGGATGCCATTTAAACATTAATAAGCAGGAGGCGGATTGTTAACAATAATTACGATCTTATTCAAGCAAATTATGTGTCTTTTATCTTTTTTTGAATAGCACTTAGCGCCTGCGCTTTTCCTTTTTTCCATTAATTCTTTTTATCTTGGTCACTCAAACCAGACTATTTAGTGCGAGCATTATCTTTGAGATCATTATATCTGCCGAGCTCATCAAGATCAATTTTAAATTCTTGTAATATTTCTCCATCATTCAAGGCTTTTGATATCAAATTCTTAATGGAATTTAATACTCTTTCCCAGAGTTCTAATCTCATAATGTTTTGTGCCTTTGACATTAACTTACACCTCACTAACTTAACACAAAAACCCATACATCCACAAACAATTGCAGTAATCTCTAATAGTAGCATAACAGGTATAGTTAATCGAACACTAGCCATAATAGCAATGCGGAGTCAACTCCATCTGTAAAATTGACTCCCCGTTTATACTTTTTTATATAAAGATTTTCCAGCCTCTTTCTGTCTTATTAATTGTTTTTTTTTTATTTTAATATTTTTTGTAAGCGATAATTTTGCCCATCTTCTACAGTTAACTCTTGATAAATTGGCGGAGCCGTCGGCTGTTTCATTTTTATTATTGTAGTTTTATTTATTTTTCTAAATTACTTATTTTTTTCTAATTCAGTAACACGTTCCATTATATTCTTTAATACATTCGCTATAGCTTGCAGCCTGGTTAATATATATATTCCTTATTGACTGCATCGTCTGGATTTAAATGACTTTCTAGATCAACTATTCTCTGCTCATTCATATCTAGTCTACAATCCATAGCATCATCACTACGTTTTAAAAACTGCGCTTCTGCATATTGTCTGAATTCATTCAATGCCTGCGCCGAGACAGACTGTGCCTCTGCAGATAGTCTGAAATCGGCGGTTACTACGTCTCCGTTAAAAGCTGAATTTTCGTTAGGGTTTCGTGGATAACCCGCATTGATCATACGTTTTCCGCCCATATTGCGGAATGTTTCGCTTAAAATATAAATTCCCGTCCACTGACGTTTTATTCGAAAACTACTCATTATTATGTAAAAAAATTATTATATAATTTCTAAAACACAGCTCATTGGCAAGCTGTTTTTGTCTATAATGTCTCCACTTTCATCCTTAACGACCAGTTTTAACTCAGATATAGTTCCATTTATTAAATGCTTAAATTCTGGATGCTCAAAGCGGGTTGTAACAATATCGCCAAAGCTTTTATTTTCAATAGGAATGACCGCCAAGATATCACTCTTAGGGCCATTGTAGTAATTATAAGACGTATTAATTCCTGTTAAATGAACATACAGACATTTTACCACGGCAAAGTCCAGAGGCCTTTCACTGACTTAAGGGTAATTTGCGGAAAAACGGCCTTTAGTTTGTAGTCCCAACATGTGGAGTTGTATTAGATGTGCAATTTTGGAACTCATATTTTTTATTATAATACTTTCATTTAAAATAAAAATTATTATTTATATATATAAAAACAAAAAGGAATGAAACCATGGAATGTGCATTCTTAAAAGTCGGCAATGACGAGCCATGTCATAAAAAGAAAAAAGATGGGCAATGATCAGGAATTAATACAATCAAATCCCACATTCCGCTCTCAAAACCAACAGGGAAAGAAGAACACACTCACAGAAAGTGACACAAGTTTATGAAAGACACGCACAGTAAACCGAATGAGCAGCTCTTTCCCAAACAGATGGTCATTCAGCTACCCCAATAACAGCATCAACATCTATTTTTACTTATTTTTTATCTTAATTACAAAACAAAATAAAACAGAAGGCAGATTGGGCAGCAATACGGGTGACCAAACCGCCAGAGACCATAGACAAGCGGACACAGCACAATATAACATCAAGGAACCGCAACAGAAGTACCGCTTTGGAACGGTCAGCATAAGATTACTGGAGGGCTTAAACATGTTTTACTGGGCCCAAACCTCGCCCTCTGATTTTGCAGTGGTTTTAAACGTTAAGTTAGCTGTTTGGTCCGCATGGAGGTATGACTCATCACCGGAAACAAACAAATCACGGATAAGGCCTATGATGAATCAGAGATGAGGACTCAACAGATAGAACGTATTGCGACACCGGGAGACCCCTGGAAAGTCAGACAACACCACTGAAATACCGGAGCAAAAGAAACTATCAGTTGAACCCCGAATAACCAAGCAACAAACAAGGCAAACTCCGGTCCCAACCAACTAAATTAAGTAGCTTTATGTCGGGTCCATCATTGAGTCTAATGCCTGACCAACCGGCGTGCAATTAAAGAGGGAAGCAAAGTGTTTAACCATAACTGGGTTAAGCAATAAACATGCAGACTGTAGAATCACATTTATATTATATCCAATACGTTTGTAACGAACTATAAGTTTCCTGAACTGATCAGAAAAATCAGACTTACCTAAAAAAAATTTGAATTTATAGACTAAGTCACCACAAAATTCTGGTTCCGATAGGCCCTGTTGCAAAAGACTTCTTAATCCGACATATAATTTAGAAACCAATTCAAAGTGTTGGTGAAAGAATTTTGAAAACACTTATCAAAGTTTATGATATCTATAGCCCTGTTAGAGAAGATTAGCAGTTAAATTTTCATTACGGGCATTGAAGTTAATCAGAAGCGCGGAAGTTGCTTAGACAATGAGCTACCATTTAAGCGCACAGCAAAGACTCTGATCAGACTGGGCGGATGTCCGGGCTGACCTGAGTCTTCAGTGGGTGCACATTCGACTTTGTTGGTTTTTTCGTGTCGCGTCTCAAACATTCACTCACAGTCAGAATTCAAAATACTGTGATATGCATAAAATTTTAATGAAGAATGATAACGTGAAACTTGCTTGCGCTGTGGTAAAATAACGTTATCCAAATTACAGATTTGTAACCAGTGCGGTGCTAATAAAATAAGAGTGATGCAAAGATACACGGTGTTTAAAGCATTTAAAGATGATAGTACCAGGCTGAAGAATATTGAATATTAGTTGATGTGGGCTTTCTCCACCAGAGATCTAGCTTCCTTATTTCTAAATATTTGTACAAATCTATTATATAGTTTTGTAAATATTTATAAATGTACATATCCCCAGGGGCTCAGGGGCAGAAAAATATCACAGAATCACTATAAACACTATATATCTTTTCCATATAATATGAAAGACACGTTTTTTGAAGTGGAAAGTACATAGAATAAAAATGTCGGCCGTTTAAGGTCCAAAATTTACATTTTGGTAATATTAATCCGTTTGTCTCGGCACACTGACTAGTAAAGCTCCTGCTTCAAATATAAATATCGATTGTCTTCACAGTAAGGCTTGATTCTTTTAAAAAATATGGTTTGAGATATCTGTGATGGCATGGAGGTGCCTGTGATTTAAGACAATATTGTGTTAATCTGAATAGTTATCGCAGCTGCAAAAATTGATTTTCTTCACTTTAAGCCATTGCCTGGAAAGAATCATTCATACAAAGTCGCAATTTTCTGTCATGATTGCCCTTGTTCAAATTCCAAAACAGCAACTCAAAGAGTGATAATTGAGCCACGACACAACAATACCAACAATGTAGTTGTGCGCCCAGCGCAGATTCAGATCAGCCTGGGAATCTGCCAAGTCTGGTCAGACTCTTCGCTAAGCGCTTGAATGGTAGCTAAGGATCTCAGCTACCTTCATGCGGACAGCGAAGACTCTGATCAGACTGGGCGGATGCCCAGGCTGATCTGAGTCTGTGCTGGGCGCACAACCACATTGTTGGTTTTGTCGTGTCGCGGCTCATATCTGTTTTTGTTCTCTATCTTTTACTGCAAAGGTCACACCCATGCGAGCGATACACGTAGGGTGTATCAAAAGGATCAAATTACCGATTGCTTGCATGTACCGGATTTTTTTTTGTCGAAATAACTCTTTGAGATGAAGTTTTTATCCGAATTTTATGATATAGACGAGTCTACACATAATGATATAATATTGCGACGCAAAATGAATGATTCTTTCTTTACAGTAATCTAGAAATGAAGAATCATTATCAGTATCAATATCTGCATGAATAATACATTTTCAGAGGTTCACTATATTTTCTTACATCACAGGCACTTCCATGTCATCACAGGCACCGCCAATAATATTTTTAAAGATTGCAGCCTAATTTAGAGCTACTTAAAACACATATTTAAGGTAAGAGCTTTGCTTGATGCCAGTGGCCTGAGACAAACGGATTCACATGCATGACAGTTTCATTTTTGCCGAAACACGAGCGAAATCTGCTTGTTTTGTGTATTTTTGGCCGACTTCAAAGCAACTTCTAAAGTCGTATCGTATCTTTCGACCGACTTCTGAGCCACTTCGAAACCTTTTTGGCATAAACGAAGTGTTCTGGGGAATATGATAGGTTACGTAAATCTTCATCTTAAAGGGCCGCACCATTATTTTAAGTGCAATATACTCCCTGTTATATGGTAATTTATCGAAAAAGACGGATAAATCCCTTTCATTTTTCTATTCTTGCCAGTCACAGTTAACTCCGGATGCCAGTCACAACCGATATTAAGTACCGCCATCGGAGGTAACTGTTATATTTAGTTTACCACTCGTTGTAGTACCCTCATTTCGTAGGGCCAAGAATCGTGATTACCTTCCCGTGGGATCGGAATTGTGCGTTTACTAAGATTGAATTTATCAGCGAGGTGTGCATGTACAACAAGACATTATTTACAGTGTCTATGTTCTTTTAATTAATTTTTTTTATCGAAACTCAGGTCGTTTTGGCGGATGGCCGCATCTCCACTTGTACGGAGAACCAAACGAAACATTTATATCCCGATGGTACAGAGCAGTCAGAGGACAACGGGAAGCTTTTCTGGGCTTTAAAGGGTGGAGGAGGAGGCACATTCGGGGTCGTAGTCTATTACGTTTTTAAACTTCATCAAGCTCCAGAATCTTTGGTAAAAGTTACCATGCTGATGCCGTTCTATCATAAATCCGAGGACAGGAATGTTGCCAATGATTTTTTCAGTAGATACTACAGCTGGACAACGACAGCCCCGTCTTACTGGGGTGGGTATGTCGTTTCAACCAATTTTGATACAGTGGGCGAGACTGTGGGATTAAGAGGAAATTTGACAGGTACAATTTTCTTGTATTTGATCAAACTCGGACCTTGGGACCGGAGTACAATGTCCGAAATTCAGGAGTTCATAGATTTAAAAGAAGAATTGCCGACAGGCTTTTCATCACTTACCCTTACGAATGTATCAAGCTTCTGGGATATTGCAAAAGATTTTTCAGACCCGACAGCGGACCGGTCGTATTTCATGGGATCTTTGATTCCTGCAGAGAACCATACTACCAAGTTGACAAACTTTCTGTTGCAAGAGTATCATAGTGATGATAATGTACCTCTCCTCTGTCGTTTCATCCGTCTTGGAGGTAAGTGCCTTCTAAGTAAAACAAAAATTTTGAACTTCGGCACGACAAATCCAATAAAGAGCATGTGCGCCCGGCGAAGACTAAGATCAATCTGGGCATCCACCCAGTCTGAAAAGAGTCTTTGCTGTCGGCACGGAGGTAGCTTAGACCATGAGCTACCATTTAAGCGCACAGCAAAGACTATGATCAGACTGGGCGGATGCCCAGGCTGACCTGAGTGTTCGATGGGTGCACATTCCACTTTGTTGTTAGCTCGCCTGAACAAAAGTTCAGGAAGAGCTATTGTTGTCACCCTGGCGTCGGCGTCGGCGTCGGCGTCGGCGTCCGCGTCGGCGTCCGGATTGGATGTTTTGGTTAAAGTTTTTTAAAGACCTATATCTCCTTAACCCATGGATGGATTCTTTTGATACTTGCACTGTAGTTAGATATTGGTCCAAGGTTTAACAGGGTACCACCCCCACCCCACTCCGTGACCTTGCTGTCAAGGTCATGGACTTAGAAAATTGGGAGTTTTTTGTACTGGATGTTTTGGTTAAAGTTTTATAAAGCCCAATATCTCCTTAACTTATTGATGAATTCCTTTGATACTTGCATTGTAGTTAGATATTGGTCCAAAGTTTTCCAAGGTACTACCCCCACCCCCCTCAGTGACCTAGAGTGGACTTAGAGAATTGTCTTTTTATTGATTGGATGTGTTGGTTAAAGTTTTTTAAAGACATATATCTCCTGAACCCATAGATGAATTTTTTTATATTTGCTCTGTACCTAGATATTAGTCCAAAGTTTTACAGAGTACTACCCCAACCCCGCTCAGTGACCTTGATGTCAAGGTCAGGGACTTAGGAAATTTGGTCTTTATTAAAGTTTTCTAATTGCATACCGATTCATAATGCCTGGCAGAGATTTAGTTTACACTTAACTGATGTTAGACACTTTTTTGAGCTTTTACAAAACACTATATACTTACCCCACTGGATGAACTTGAAGTCAAGTTCATTGACTTTTAATTTTGTCTTAAAGATTTTGGTTAAAGTTTTATATTTATGAAGACATAATTTCACAGTGCCCCGATGGACTCAGTCGATACTAATATTTGGACTGATGTTAGATAATGGTTCAAAGTTTTGATACATTATAGCCCCCCCCCCCCCCCCCCCTACTTCTTTGAGCTCTAGCTCGTGGACTTTGAAGTTTCATGTGGATTTTTTTTATTTTAATTTCATTTTAAAACTCATTTCTGAGATAGCTTTTGTTTATAAATGTGTTGTCATTATGAACATGCTTGCCTGTAGTTTTATGCATAGCAGTCCACACCACCATAACGACTGTGTGATGGGCAAGCACCTATTCAGGCGAGCTATGCTGTCAGGCGACAGCTCTTGTTTTTTCGTGTCGCGTCTCAAATATTCACTCACAACTGACCTCGGGTTTTACATCACGTCATGACTAGATAAGCGTTTTTACTCGTAGACAAATGTATCAACTCTCGTCCAGCTATAATTTCATATTAAAGTTGGGATGGGACAAAATGATTTTCATAACCCCGCTTTGAAAAAGTTGGGGTATACTGGTTTACATGTCTGTTCGTTTGTCCTTCCGTCCGTCTTTCAGTCTGTCCCCTTTTAATCAAAATTTTCGTCCAAGATTTCTCCACAACCACATAAGCTAGAAAGGTCATGTTTGGTATACATGTTGCTGATGGTGTGTTGTGTCGTGGGATTGAGAACCAGCTCTCTCCTGCATATTCATTCCTTTATTTATTCAATTTTCTTTCTTTCCATAATTTGAATAATGAAATGTTTCGGCAAAGATTTCTCCACATCCGTGCAAGCTAGCGTAGTCATATATGGTATGCAGGTTGATGAAGACTTGTTGTATCGTGGGATTGAGAACCAGCCTCCTCCTGCTTATTCTTCTTTATATTTGCCTGCTTTTCTTGCGGGTTGATGAAGACGTGATAATTGTGGGATTGAGAACCAGCCTTCTTCTGCTTATTCTTCCCTATATGTATTTGTCCAATTTTCTTTCTTTCCATACTTTGAATATATGGAATTTTTGTCAAAGATTTCTCCACAACTAACCATTAAATCTAGAGTCGTCATATTTGGCATATAGGTTGATGATGGTGTGTTGTATCGTGGGATAAAGAACCAGCCTTCTGCTTACTCTTCCCTGAAATTGTCCGATTTTCTTTCTTTCCATATAATGAATAACGAGATTTTTGTCAAAGAGTTCTCCACAACCGTGCAAGCTAGAGTAGTCATATTTGGTAATGAAAAATTACTGTATGGTGGGATTGAGAATCAGGTCTCTCCTGCTTATTCTTCCCTGTATTTGTCTGATTTTCTTTCTTTACTTTGAATAATTCAGTTTTTTTGTAACATGTTTCACAGCAACCCTTCAAGGTAGAATTTTCATACTTGATATACAGGTTGATAATGACCTATTGTATCACGGGATTGAAAACCAGCTTTCTCCAGCATATTCTTCCTTGTATTTCTCCTGTTTTCTTTCTCTCTATACTTAGAATAATGATTTTTTGTCAAAGATCCCATGCAGCCATTGCAATTTTGAATTATATTTTGTATGCAGGTTATAGTGTGGGATCGAGAACCAGCCTTCTCCTGTTTCTTCTTGTCGATTTTTTTCTCCAATTTTCTTTCTCTTTACTTTGAATAATGCAATTTTTGAAACAGATTTCACAGCAACCCTTCAAGTTTTAATGTTCATGTTTGGTACACAGATTGATAAGACATATGTCGTACATGTATTTATTAATTTTTCTTTTTGTCAATGTGAAATCATTTTATTTCTTACTACTTAAAAAGGGATTAAAGTAGAATATTGATATTTGGTATACATGTTGGCAATGAGTTTTCTCTTTCTTTGCTATATGTTATGAAAAAACGTCGTCTGATTAAAGCAGTTAAGCGTGGGTATAGTCGGATTCTCCGACAGTTCTAGTTTTTTTCCCTTTTTTCAGGTCAAATAAACAATAATGATGACAAGCAAATTCGGTGAATTTATATCCACCGCCGAAGCTGCCCTGGTTGGTTTATGGTTTATTTGAAGTGTAATAAATTTTCGTTCACTGGTTACTTAATTAAGGCTGAACTTGTGGGTTGTAAATAAAATCAAGGACAATAACTCCTGAATAAGTGAGACATAAGCAGAAGTTTTTTTCTTAAACAATTGTCTCAGCATCACTGCACTATGATTAGAATAATGATAATTTTTTTTTATTTCCTTTACAATTTTTTTTCCACCGGTATCTTAGTTATGGCTAATTTGTGGATTTTAAATCAATTCAAGGGCATTAAATCAAGCTACTGAAGTAATTATGATAAAACATAATGTGCACTGCGGTGTCATGACAATACACAATTACTTTAAGTTCCATGAAATTCCATTCATTGGTTATTTAGTTATGACTCAATTTGTTGATTTTAAACCAATTTAAGGGTAATAACTCAATGCTAATTGAAGCAAATCCCTTAAAACGGAAAAAGAGGCTCCAATGTGTTATGGTGATACATATTTAGTATAAGTTTCATAGAATTCTATTTATTGTTAACTTAGTTATGGCTGACTTTGGCAATTTTGAATTGATTAAAGGGCAATAACACATGCACTTCTGTTGCCATTCTAACGAAACTTTATGTGCATATAGATGTTATGGCGATACATACTTACCTTAAGTTCATGAAGTTTTGGTAATTGAATAGATAGTTATGGCTCATTTGATTAATTTTAAGTCAATTAAAGGGTGATAACTCATGCACCACTGAAGTCAGTCTGACGAAATTTCACGTGCATCAGCGCGTTATAGTGATATATACTTTTTTCAGTTTCATGAAATTCCATCCAGTGGTTTCTTGGTTATGGCTCCGGCCGGACGGACGAAAGGCGGACGGATGGAAGGACGGACGGATGGAAGGACGGACGGACCGACGGATGGACGGACATGGAAAAAACTATATCCCTCTGCCTATGGCAGGGGATAAAAAACGAATATAGCCATTTATGAATACTAAATGAATTTCATTTTTGCGTGAAACGTATTTTCTACTGATGTGTGATGGTTTGACTTATGTATATTTAACATAAGTAGCTCATTGCTGTACGTTAGTACTAGACTGAATTTCATATCGAATAGCGTGTCAACAAGACCTATACTTCTTTGGGGAATACAAACATGACTTTTGGGTATGAGGAGTAGACTACCAGATTAACTTTTGGGAGAATTTCATGAAATTTTGATGGAGTTATGGCCCTTGTTTAAATTTGGCATTTTTCCAACTTTTGAACAACTTGAGATAGGAAGCTTTTTGGTTTAGTAGTAGTCCTTGATGAGTTAAATACTTAAGTACAGGTAAGGTAACTCTTAGTTCATCTATTATGGAGTTTCTTCCCCTGATGTTCAATACTTATGCAGCTACTGGGTTATAGAACTTCTGCGCGTACGGTTTAGAAATTTTATATATTTGGATTCCTCATGGAAAAATAAATTACATTTATTGTTTTTTGTTGTTGCTTGTTTCCTTAAGATATGCCCCATTTTAGAGTTACGCCCCTTCAAAATCATGAGATGGATGTCTTGTTAGCAAGATATCTCAAAAAGTATTTGAGTTATGGCCTTGGTATTTTGTATACTGATAAGATATTAAGAGTACATTACCTGATTAAGTTTTGGCAAAATTCTGTAAAACGTTTGACGGAGTTATGGCCCTTGTTTGAATTTGGCATTTTTCCAACTTCTGAATTGATTAATTTGGCATTTTTCCAACTTCTGAATTGCTTAATTTGGCATTTTTCCAGCTTCTGAATTGCTTAATCTTGGAAGTAGATATTAGGTATTATAGTAGTTTTTCATGACTTAAATATTTTAGTAACGATTGGGTAACTCCTTTTCAGACTTAGACATTCTAAAGTTTGACACCTTAAGTGGCAAGCATATGGTTGAGAGCATAGTGTTTCACAAACACGATTTCTAATTTAATGAGGAATTCGCATAAAAAAATTCAAGAACGCTAGCATGCACGGTTTTAAAGTAATTGGAGGCATTAAAAGCGTGATGGACGAACCGACGGGCGGACAAGCCGTAAGCAATATGCCCCACCAACTTTTTAAAGTTGGGGGCATAAGAAACATTAACAAATGTATTTTGAAAAAATTGAATAGACCATTTTTTTTATTTTTCTGTCCCACCGCACTTCTTTAAGCACAGATATTAACAACATGTCAAATTAAGGCTGACACTGTCTTTTTTGCTAGCTAATCCGAGTCATCAGCATATGAGCCGCGGTACGAGAAAACCCACTAAGTGGTTGTGCGCCCAGCGCAAACAAAGATCAGCCTGGGCATCCGCCCAGACTGACCAGAGTCTTCGCTGTCCGCATAGGGGTAGCTCAGACCCTTAGCTACCAGACTAGGCGGATGCCCAGGCTGATCTGGCTGTTGCGGCTAATATAATGTATACTCATGATCGATTACATGCTTTGTCATTTCAGGAAAAGTTGCGGAATACAGCCTGAATTCTTCGTCCGTACATCCTGGGTGGCGCTCCGCCCAAACTTGCGCCATCTGTATGGTGCGCGTACCTAAAGACCCACTAAACAGTCTAAATACCTACAGAGAGCAAGCGCGACTGAGGTCTAAAGCGATCGCGTTGGCAGCTGATCTACGAACATTTGGGAACGGAGATTATATCAACACAGGGGATAGCTTTAACCTGAACTGGAAACTGGATTTCTGGGGGAAGCACTATGCAGATCTGTTAAAGCAGAAGATTCGTCATGATCCGGACAACTTCTTTTCCTGCCATCACTGTGTGGGATCTGACTACGGCTCCTTCAGAGCCTCATCCACTGCATCTACAGTCAAAGAAATAACTGTTCATACGCTGATATTTTCGATCCTTATTATTGTTACTTAGAGTCCCATCCCCCCTCTCTCTTTCTCTCTCAAATTTTAGGTTTTTAACCGGAATTAAAAATAACTTATACACTGTGGTAACCTAATTGTGTGCACCTCAGCGGAGGGTGAGGGTGAAGGTTTGGGCCCAGTAAAACCAGTTTAAACCTCCCAGTAGTTATTACTGACCGTCCCAAGGCGGTACTTTTGTTGCGGTTGCATTTGTTTTATGTTTGGTGCTGTTTAATTTATTGTGTTCTCAGTTTAATCCTTCTATCATAAAAATAGAAAATAGGTAAAAATAATTGTTAAATGTTTTTTATATAATTTGCTTAGTCCGTTGTAACCCGTCTGTTGGTCTAAATTATTTCGTTCAATAAAGATAGCTGAGTTGCCATCTATTTGGGAAAGAGCTGCTGACTCGGCTTATCTCGGCTTTAACAGCGAAGACTCTGATCAGACATGGCAGATGTCCAAGCTGATATGATTCTTTTCTGGGCTAACATGCCTCTTTGTTTGTTTTATCCCATCCCTGATCTCAGGCTCGGGCCGATACGGTCAACTCGGGCTGAGATCAGGGCTGGGATCATAACAATCGTGTAATAATCTCTATATCCTACATGGACACGATGGATTGTTACATTCTTATATGAGCTGAGGGCCTCTCTTATATATGCAAAGGTGGGAGAAAGAATTTTTCAGCACCGCTTAAAATAGAACAAGCTCTGTCTAGTAGGTGAGAATATCCATTCTACTCCATTCCATTTAATGATATAAACTTTGCTCTTTTACGCACTTTTTATTACCATTTTAAAATGTTATTGTCATTGCGCTGGGAGATACTGATGAGACTGTAGTAGCAGAAGCGGTTACAACCTGTAATATGTTCTACAAATCATTTAAAGGCCCAAATGCTTCTCGCTATAGTTTCGTCATCGTAAATGGCCGTGATAAGTGAGCTTTAAATAAATAAAACATCATTTAGTTTCACATAAAATAGGTTTGAAAGAAAAAACTTATTTGGGTCATTTAAGTTGGCAACTAAATGACCTACTTTCGATTTCATTGAGTTAAATAAAATGGTAAATGGTAAAAGTACAGTGTACAGGCGTGGAATCCCAATCGCTATTCCGCCTATGTTTATATAGCATTGCTAGACGGGAAACCAGAATAGGAAGTTGTATTTTGTAAAGCGATTTGTGAAAAAAGCAAAAAAAAAAAAAAAAAAAAAAAGAAATCATTTTTCTCTGCCTTTTGCCAGTTTTAAGATTTAATATGTGCACATCAAACCACATTTTATTACCAAACGCGAAGGCTGAACCGTTTTTAGAATGATCTGTGTTTAGACGTTTTAACCACTGATAAGACTATGGAGACTTTAAGAATTTCTAGAATTTTTTTAAGGTCTACGTTGCCCTGATTTAGTGGCCTTTTTTCAAAAAAATAAATCTGAGTGAAGTACATCTTCTCAAAACCTTAATTTCTGAAATAAGTTATTGATACATAAAAAAGGATTGTCTTTTTCATTTTCATTGATATTATCACTCACTATTGCAGCCAGAACCCGGGGCCGTATTTACAAATTCGGTGCTGTTTCATTTATTGTGTTCTCATTTCAACCCTTCTATAATAAAAATAGAAAATAGGTAAAAATAGTTGTTAAATGTTATTCGTATAATTTGCTTAGTCTGTTGTAACCGTTCTGTTGGTCTAAATTATTTAGTTCAGAAAAGATAGCTGAGTTGCCACCTATTTGGGAAAGAGCTGCTGACTCGGCTTATCACTTGTAATTTATTGTTTGTTGGGATGTCTTTGTCAATCTTTCTCTTGGTTTAAACAATATTTTTTTCACGAAGTTTTACATACAAATATACAGAATAAATAATCAGGATTTGGCCGAAAGCTCCAAGCTTGTAAAGACCATCTTTCCCTTTGATGTTGGGGATAGGGTTTGGGATCTGATTCAGTCAGTTCCTAAAGTGTAGTTACTCTTTAAATTTGAGTCGTTGCTATGTTATTGCTAAGGCTAAATTTCTATGAAGGAGATTCCCTACAACTATGAAATTTGCGCTGGAGGAGCAGGGAAGAAGCATACTCTTTTTGGAAGGGCTTCATCAACCAGAAAACAAAACAAATATGGTTTAGTTTCATATATAGTTCAACTCAGTTTTTACAGGTTGACTAGTACACAATTATGTATTCATGAGACAATTAATCTTTTTGCACTCCATTCATATCCAAAATATAGTCTTCTGTTATCGTGTATCAGTCAAGGATGCTCCTTATCATGTGACTATATAAGAAATATGATGAAAGAAGATCAGTTTCGACAGAAGAGCGCCATTTAGTCTCAGAGGAAATGTATATTACCATCTGCATACTTATTCGAGAGCGTTAGTCAATATTCCATTGTCAATTTTTTCCTTCAAGAAAAGCCGTGCGCCACGAATTGCTTCTGAGAAGTCGATATGTTTGATCTTTCATCCAAATACTTCCTGATTAAAAACCTGAGTATGAATGACGACAATATTATCATACAATTTAATGAGCCGCGACACGAGAAAACCAATAAAGTAGTTGTGCGCCCAGCGCAGACTCAGATCAGCCTGGGCATCCATCATGTCTGATCAGACACTTCGCTAAGCTCTTAGAGGGTAGCTAAGGGTCTCAGCTACCTTCATGCGGACAGCGAAGACTGAACCGCATGGGCGGATGTCCATGCTGATCTCAGTCTGCGCTGGGCGCACAACCCCTTTGTTGGTTTTCTCGTGTCGCGGCTCAGTCATATTTTGGATGTAGGTTAGTAATACTTTTATCAAAAATGGTCCATCTAATATTCATTTCATTTTCCTAAAATTGTGTGAAACCTGAAGAGCTGACCTATGAAACGGATAGGTACCTGTGGAACGTATTGGGGCTCTGTGAAATGAGCCAGAAGGTAAACATATAACAGACACAACAGGGCAGTCGTGAGTATGGGGTTGGTTTTCTAGGTTTTCTAGTGCAGAAAGACATGGTGAGTGCTGACAACGGTTGTCAACCACTCTCCAGCATGCTGATTTCAATTCGCTTCTTTCAATGTCACCATCATATAGGCTTGTGAAGGTTTGGGCCCAGTAAAACCGGTTTTAACCCCCCAGTAGTTATTACAGACCGTCCCAAGGCGGTACTTTCGTTGCGGTTGCATTTGTTTTATGTTCGGTGCTGTTTAATTTATTGTGTTGTCATTTTAATCCTTCTATTATAAATATAGAAAATAGGTAAAAATAGTTGTTAAGTTTTTTTGTGTGTATGATTTGCTTAGTCTGTTGTAACCCTTCTGTAGGTCTAAATTATTTAGTTCAGTAAACATGGTAAAGATAGCTGAGTTGCCACCTATTTGGGAAAAGCTGGTGACTCGGCTTATCACTTGTAATTCTTTGTCAATCTTTCCGTTTGATGTTGGGGATAGGGTTTGGGATCTGATTCAGTCAGTTCCTGAAGTGTAGTACTCTTTAAATTATGCACCCCACACCTCCCCCACACAGACACACACCGGGCCTCCTCCTCGCCTCTAATCTATAACAGACCGTTTAAAAGCGGTATATCTGTTGTAGTTCCTCAATGCTGCGTGTTCATATGTCCGTATATCTTGGTATTCTATGGTCATCTGTATGTCTGCCCACTTTTCTTTCTGTTTTGTTTTGTAATTTGAAATGCAAAATATATGTAGGCAAAAACAGATGCTACTGTTGTTTTCATTGGGATAGCTGAACCACCTGTCTGGGAAAGAGCTGTTCACTCTTTTTACCCTGCGTGTCTTTCGTGAATGGTTGTCAACTGGTACTTGTGTCCCTTCTCTTAGACTAAGGGGCTACTAACCCGCTCTTCTTTGCGAGTAGCCCATTCGAGAAGCGAGACAACTAACTTTGCTCAAGTCAGAGTACCTCATGCTTGCAGGAATGTCTATGCATTTGGTCAAATTAGGGTCATTCGCTTTATATGATCATCTTTGCATAAATCTTAATATGAACTGTATCTAAAATATAAATTTCATACCTTGATGATAGTTCATGGACAAAGTACATATATTTTGCGGTTATATAATAATGGCTGTTTTATGTAACAAAGATTATGTAACACTAACTAAAAGTATTGTTGACACGAAAGGGTTGTTAAATATTTGTATTTATTATTATTATTAACATAAACACAACTAAGCCAGTGAAATTTATGTACACCATGCTCCTATAAAAGGGGCACGTACACCATGCTCCTTTTATAGAAATGTCCTAACCTGAATTTGGAATAATCACCATTGACATTACGTGGTAAATTTTAAACGTATTTATGATTTCAACAGCTCCAGAATACAATATGAGCATAAATACGGGTTTTAAGGTTTGGTGTACCCTATGAAATTAAATAAAACAACATGTCAATTTATCTTTTCTTCCTTTTTGTCCTTCGAATCTGATATGCCTACCCCTTGTAAACAAATTTCTTGCTCCGCCTTGATACTCCGTGCTCAAGGATTTACAGGTATACTGAGCTGTGCTAAATGCGTTTTCACGTAGCCAGTCTATGCGTGTTGAGTGTGGCTTGGGGGTGTTCCAATAAGACATTATCCCGATTCTTACAAAAACAAGCTTAAGTCTGCAATTTGTGACACTGTTACTTTTTACAACACAAGTTGCAAGGAGGTTATTAATTCACGATAAGACATGTTGCCATTACTGTGCTGTATGTCGAAATAAAAATCCTTAAAAGAAATAAAATATAAATCTATTATGGTTACATTAAACAATTAAATTTTGTCAAATGCTGTTAACAAACGCTTTGGACACGGCCACATCTACTCCAAGATCCAACATATGAAGCAATTTTGGAATTTTACCATCAAATGATCCTCTTTCAGCAGGGCTAAAATTCATATACCTTTTGAATAAAAGATATGTGAAAATTCTATAATATTTTGTTGATAGGGCTTTGATCACATCTTTTGAAGTATTGCTCTAAGACTGATGGGTTACCATTTAGTGTAGTTAAATTGGTTTAAATTCTACCCCATGGCAAGCCTGTCAGAAATTTGGTACTTCATCACAACCATAATCACAATGGCCAAGCTGACCCCACTGCAAGAGGGTGAGGAAATTTACACCTGTACTATAAGATATTGAACATGTATATGTACAAAACTCTAGCTCCTTGCAGTTATTTGAGAAGAATTAACAAACGACTGACGGATGGTCGACGGACGTAGAAATGACTGTCGACGGACAACATGGTTAGTTTAAGCTGGTCAGTAGAGCTAACAGCACTAAGTTCCAATCAAATCTGAAATGCTACCATACTTTGGCAGACATTTAGTAATTTATGAACCCCCCCTCTTAAATCGGGTTGCAGAGAGCTGGCTCTTGTACATTTACAATCATTTTCCACACTGCTGATTAAGACAGCTAAAGAAAGACGGAACGTTAATTGGAAAATGAAGTAAGTAAATCACAACAAAAAAAAAACGGAATAAAATGACAAAAAAAAATAAAAATAAATAAATCAATAAAAATAAAAGGAAGAAGTAGAAGAAAAAAGCACTGCAAAAGAATGTGTCGATTAATAAGTTTGATTTTGGAAAACAAAAAACAAAACAAACAAACAAGAACAAAAAAAAAAAAAAAAAAAAACAACAACAACAAAAAACAACAACAAAAAAACAAAACAAAAAAAAAACAACAACAAAAAACAAAACAAAAAAACCCACAACAACAACAACAACAACAGCAAAAATAACTGTTTATTATTTGCACAGAGCACTACTACCACATTCATATACTGAGTTTTGCGATCAGCGATGGCATAGATCAGTATTTAAATTTTTGAGTTCATGGCAAAACTAACAAACTAACAATTGTTTTCATAACTATTACGTACGAATACATTCATTCCCCTTAAAGATTTACTCCCTTTATAATAATAACAAAAATGATTTGATGAAATATTTCATGCAATACCTCCGACATGGTCTAAATATACATTTGAATTAGAGTTTAGGTAATAATATTTGATAAAAGTGACTTTAAAGATTTACACCCTCAATATTTCTATTAATTTAAAAATTTCTCACAAAACATTATATCCTAGGGATGATAATGATTGCTATTAAAAGTACATTTATCTGCCAAATTTACAATTTGTGCTGGTCATTGAAAATAGGAGAATTTAAAAAAATAAACAAAAAGAGCGGCAATAGCGGGTCGCCATTCCCGCCAAAAATGAAGACTGGATACGCCCAGCAATCATGGTTAATCAGGTTAAAGTTATATCATGAATAATCTTAAGCCCTTTCTTTAATCGTCTTCATACAGTTATTGGCTGAAAAGAACTCATGTGCACAAATTAGAGTTAATGCTATTGTAAAGTTATTTACTCCACCAATCATAAAATTCAAGGCATGCTTGCAGAAACGCCTGTGGGAGTCAATCAATTTATGACGACAAAATATTCGTGAATATTCAAGAAGGGTATGCATTGATATATCGTCTCTGCCTCCGTAACAAAGAGGTTTTCGCTGAAGATTTTTTGAACAAATCTTAATTATGTTGTATACAACTAACCAGTTTCATAATTTTGTGATTACTTCGTAATGAAATACGAGGGAGTATACCTTTAAACAAAAAATAAGATACTATTTATACAGTCGCGGACCGCGGTTGAAATCGCATTATTGGACAAAACTAATTTATTCATACGTCACAATCACGTGCACGAAAAGGCAAAATACCTCTACCTTATCACATGACACACGTGGTCAAAATCGATATTCTTACAGGCCGTGAGGAAATAGGTAATTTGCATTTTAATTTGAAGATTATTTTTCATTCAACATTTATCGAATAAGCTTGCATTTTCTCAAACTTGTACAGTTAATTATGAGACTATTACATATTGTCTATAGAAATTTTGTTAAAATATTTGTTTCTGAAAACATGATATAAACGAGGGAGACCAGCTTGAAAGGACACTCATTTAATTAAGATTACATTTTCTTCCACTGCAGCTAATGTTGTGTCGATCATACATGTAGTTAGACAGATTTCTTTATTTCCTCCATATAGAAAAGAATGGTTAATGTAACATATATACAACCAGTCATACATTATAAAAAAGAAGAAATTGGAACATTTTAACAAGGAGTGTATATATATATATATATATATATATATATATATATATATATATATATATATATATATATATATATATATACACTGAACATCAAAAGAAACGCATACAAGTTTAGGTTCAGTTTTCTTCTGTCAGCTGATATGTGGCTTCAAATCACAAACAGCAGCAAATACTACTGACGTCTGCCAACAATATAAACTTAGCTTCTTGCAAAATTAAACCTTGATTAAAGAGTTATCTCAATTTATCGTGAAACATTAAAAGTTGTTGTAAGAGATGTCTTTCCTTCGGCAGTATAACAAATTGTTTCCAAAACGCGGCTCTAATGTGTGGTTATGAATGAAACGTTGGTTTTATTACATTGGTATTCTTCTTAGGAACATGACAGCAGTTTGAAGTTGAACACTTGTCAAATTATTTCCCTTGCAAATAAAGAAATACCAATTTGGGAAGTCTAATAACATCAAAGGCTCTGCAGTGCTACAAAAAATTCCTTTGCAAATCTTTTTATTTTACTCTTGTAGGTTCATTTAACCTCTTCGTATGAATGGTTTCTGTTCTTTTCAAGAAATACAGGGTGTTAAAAGGTCTATGGGAAATCCAATGGTAGGCTAGTGCTACTGTTTCTACTGCCAACTTTCACCTGATTGTTTCTCTAAAACGCAAGGCTCGATTGCTTTGATGTTTTCGCTGTTTCTTATCCTTGCTGCCGACATTATGTCTGGAGAAAATAATTGGCTGAGCATTTTATGGAATTAAAAATTCAACTTCTGAAAGTATGGTGACTTTAAGTTTAACCCCACTCGCAAAAGCAAGCGTTCTGGTCTCTAAAGTTTATGGAATATCGATGCGTTAAGGTGCTCATTCTGTTGGAGTATCATCAACAAAGTAACTTAAAATGTCTAGATAAGGGCATATACCTATACCTTAAAATATATTGGGCATATACATTGTATGCGTTTCTTTTGATGTTCAGTAGCAATAGTTGCAACGACACGTCTACACATATGTGTGAACACACATACAACCCACAGCACACAACAAATTTCGAAGGAATATACCGAAATCAAATGCCCAGGCCCGAACGCACATCCACGCAGTCCAGCGATAGCATGCGTTGCCAGCAAATCCGCCAGTTATGGATAACCCTCAGAAATTCATAGTCGCAAAACGAAGATTAATAGACCTGCCTGAGCCCTTGAACCGCGTGATCTGGACCATATCAAAATAAAATATTTCCTTCCCTTTTAAGCACACTCAATTTATATTTTATCAGAGTTGCAATTGCTTTATTTACAAAGGGGCCTGGACTAATAGTCTTGCGCCTTAATCACAACACTACGGCCGCTCCTCATACATCAGAGTCGACTGATAGGAGAAGAAGTGTATACTTTATTTTGGCTATTTTTCTCCACAGTTCACCATTTTGTGCATTATAAATTGTGACTAAAATCTGCTGCATGTTTTAAATATAAAAGTAACTATATCGAATGTAGAGCAACAGTCACGCGTTTCTGTATTCAACTTCTTCAGTGTCTTCTTTAGTAAAATACTTAACTCAGATTTCTTAGACAGGGGCTTGCAATTGTAAGAAAAGAATATTGAACACTACAAAATTATTACTTGCTTGTGATCTGACACTTACGACAAAACAAATGTCCCTAAAATGCACATAAACTAAGCGTTAAAGTAGGTAGCAAATTCTTAGGGACTGACACAATTCCATCCCAGATTGCCCTCAAGACACCATGAAGTTATTAAACTCTAAGGTGTCCCGTCATTTGATAAACATATGTTACAACAAATTGTTTCTTTCTATTGTTCTGCCACAATCTTCATTTATAAACAGCTACATGTATTGTTTACTATCTTCTTCACATAAATATTGTCCACCTGAAAAGAGTTTATGGTAAAACAAAAGTTGCGTTGGTATTATAAGTTTGACCGGTTAAGCACCACAGTCTGCAAACTTTATCATAGACAAAAAAGGGTAAAGAACAATTTATGACTGTTTTATCAATGACCTCTATGTATTCAATTTCTTAAAAGATGTTTAGAAGTGGTATCCAAAAAAAGTTACTTCGCAGTGATTTAAATACTTTGAAATTAAGACATACAAAATCAAGTTTCGCTTTCTCAGATTTCGTCCTACTTTTAATATGTCAGAAATGTAGATCTAAGGAGCTAATAAACGCAGAAAAAGGCTTTTTTTTATGGTTCCCCACCATTTGACTGGACTAAGACTTTCAAGTTATGAATCTTTCATAACGGGTTGAAAATGTGTTATATAAAATTGCGAATCTGTTATTACAAGTAAGGATTTTTTTATTACAGGTTATGATTCTGTCACTTCAAATTACGAATCGGTAATTTCAAGTTATGGATCTGTTATAACAGATTGTAAATCTGTTATCGTAAGTTTCGAATCTGTTTTAACAATTAAAATCTTAAAGAGTTCCCTCATGAGCAGAGAATACATTCTGAAGAAAAACATGGGCCAGACTACGTAGTTTCGGCTGATAAAGCCTCATCAGTGACCCTTATAAACTATTTCAACAAGTTATGAAGCTGATATAAAAGTTTTCGGATCTGTTTTTTAAGTTATAAAGCTGTTAAAACAGATTGTGAATCTGTGATATCAGGTGTGGCTCCGTTATAATAGAGTTACAGGTCTGTTATAACAGGTTTTGAATCTGTTATATCAATTATGAATCTGTTATAACAAGTTCTGAATCTGTTATTTCTGACTGACTTACTTAAACAACAAAACTGTAATCAAATCGGTTCGGCCCTATTTTAGTACAAAAAAGATAAGTATACCTTTGGCGTATTTATTACAAATATCCATTTTTTGTCAAACGACGTAGGCGGAGGGGGACTATAGATATGACCCCCTTCCGTCCGTATGTGTGTGTCCGTCCGTCCTTCCGTCCGTCCATCCGTCCGAAATCTTGTCCCCGCACATCCTACGTCTTTCATCGGATTGATTTGAAATGTTATAGATTGTATTCTTATGATATGAAGATGTACATTATTTTTTAATTTTTGTTTCGGCCATTTTTGATGGAGTAGCGCCTTGGAAGAGTGGTTATAGTGACTCGGTTATTGTGCAGAAAGTCACCGGAAGGTCGTGAGTTGGTGGCTCACCGTCGCCATTCGACGACTGAAAACTCTCTCTCTCTGTCAACCCAGCAGTAAATCGGTACCTTTTTCGAATCAGGGAAGGGAAAGGCAGTGAAAGGAGAGAGATGGGCTCCGCTTTTCATTAGCTGGGCTCAAGATACAGTTGGTCTCTAACCCCTACTGCCCTACGGCTATAAGGCTTTGGGACACCTTTACCTTTTCACGGCCCTTGCTAACTTAGACCTTGTCCCCGCAACTCCTGCAACATATTGTATCAGATTGACTTGAAATTGGGCGGAATGTTTCATCGTGATCTGAAGATGTGAATGTGATTTAACAATTCTAATTGTCCTATTTTTTCAAAATTATGGCCCTTTGTCGTTTTTGGCATTTTTCCAACTTTTGAACCGTTTGACCGAGAAAGCTGAAATTTGGTATGCTCTAAACATTTAGTAAATTGATTATTCTGATTATTGTTTGGTTGCCACTCGACGTAGGCGAAGGGGGCTATAGAAATGACCCTCGTCCGTCCATGTGTATGTCCGTCCGACCTTCCGTCCGTCCATCCGTCCGAAATCTTGTCCCCGCAACTCCTACGTCCTTCATAGGATTGATTTGAAATTTTACAGATTAACCTCTTATGATATTAACATCTGCATGTGTTTTTTTATTTTTATTTCGGCCATTTTTTGGTGGAGTTACGAACCTTGCTGACTTAGACTTGTCCCCGCAACTCCTGCCACATCTTATATCAGATTGACTTGAAATTGTGCAGAATGTTTCATCATGATCTGAAGATGTGCCTGTTATTTTGAATTTCAATTATCCTATGTTTTTCAAAGTAATGGCCCTTTGTCGTATTTGGCATTTTTCCAACTTTTGTACCGTTTGACCGAGAGAGCTGAAATTTGGTATGCTCTTAACATTTGGTAAATTGATAACTCTGATTATTGTTAGGATATGCTAAATTGATTAGTGACAGAGTTATTCCCTTTTCATAGATAATAGACAGTCACTTAAAGGTAAAGAGATAGCTCCAGAAATATTCATATTAAAGGGCCGAATTTTCACAAATGCATTGCTCATTTTTCACCAGTGTCATATTAACAGGATTATGGCCCTTGTTATTTTATTATTGGGTATACAGTCTTAATGTTTTGAGCATTCTGTAAGGGCCTAAAGTTTCAGTAACCTGATTATACACATGTATGCCCCTTTTTGAACTTATTTCATAACCTCATAGAGACATATGTCTTTGCTTATTCTTCAGTTATTATTTGCTTACCAGGTTCTGTAATACACTTAATTTCTGTTTTTGGCCTTACAGTTACTCCGAAACGGAATACAGGGCTGCAGTTTGTGACACATTTCAAATGTCGTGTGACACTTGGCCAATGACTTTTTATTTTCATGCAATATTAGATTTCAGACTGGGTATACAAAACAGGCGCTTCACATATCACTGTGTCCATTCGTGTACGCCTGTAAATGCGAGTTGGAGCAGTGTACGCCGAGTTAGAACACCTTCAGAGAATGCTCGCGACCGAGAGGTAAGTGTTTGCCATGTGTTCTTACAGCTAACTAAGGTTTATGTCCCTCTCTTCTTGACAGTTTTCTTCTTAGACACCATCTACAACCGCAGGTAATATTCAAAGCACCACCTCTTATTACAACACAAGAAACATCGCAAATCCTTGCAAAACATGTCAAAATATTTACCACTGGTCTGAATTTGTACTAAATATACGAAAACAATGTCTTCATTTACCAAAATTATAAAATGTAATAAGAAATGACACTGTTGTGACCATCAGAGCGAAGTCACAAAATGCAGATCGTAAAACTGAGAGAGCTGTTTGTATTTGTTTGCACCAGGGGTGTTGCCAAAGTACACGCCGAGTTGCAGTACCTGTGCACGCCGAGTTGAATCATTATTGACATAAGGGTGTACCGCGAGTTGGAGTACATTAAACGTCAAGCTCAAAGACGAGTGACCAAACATGTACCATGGTCTGTATTTATGAGCCTTATTTGATACCGACCTAACATAAATAACAGATTTTGTATTTGTTGAAAGGAAATCGTGTATCTGAACGCTCTTTCACTATTATGAAGCAACATTTTGCGTTGAAGTACAGTGATAATACGAAAAAAAAAACTGTTCAAGAAGAAAAATTCGAAGCATCCTAGCTAAAACAAGCAAGCACCAACCATTAACCTGACTGAGCTGCGAGTAAAAAGGTTACGTATCACATAGTGCAAAAGCAGTCTGCCCATGTTTATAAGCTTTATACCCTTAACCACACGCACAAGCTGATAAGTATATTATAAGCTGCAGTGCCTTTTGACACAACTCAATAGAAATATCGGTATCTAACACCTATGTACCCCCACCCCGCCGCCCCACCCTGTGGAGCGCCTTGTCTAGTGGATAATATTCGCCTTTCACGCAAAGTGTGGCAGGTTCGACTCCCACGGACGGCACATGTCTAATACATTTTTCAATAGACCAGAAAATACACAGTAATAACCAGTGTGTTCTGAGCTGAAATAAGTGGCATCAGAGTCGCAGTTGGTGATTACAGCGTCAATGAATGTCGGTGGTAGCGTCCGCCTTGTAAAACCGGCAAAATGTACATGTACACGCACAACAAAAGACACACTGAGTCAGTGTGCCTGATATGGGTTCGTAACCAGGCACTGTGGTCTCCTTTAAACATGAACGAATGGGCAAACAACAAACAACGTGATCACCCCTTCAAGCCAAGTAATAAGCACAACGTTTAAGCGAAGGTAGTCGCTACTTTAAGGGCTTTGCCACCCTTCTGCGCATGTATATTCGGAAACAATGTTAACACCCCTCCACATGCCTGCAACATAATTCTATCTGCGAAACCGTCTCCCAGTTAACATATTTATGCAAACGTACAGACAATTAAATTCTATGAAAATATGCGGAGAGACGAAAATTGGGACGGACACGAAAATAACAGAAAAAGGCAACCAGATTTTCTTTCTAGGGTTGCTTTTGTAAAAATGAGGGATCAGAGTGGCCCGACCTGGAGTAAAGCAAAGTAAACGTGGAACTATTCGCGTATCCATCAATCTGATTCAGAGAAGCGTTTGCAATAAAGAGCGACTGAGAGAGAGAGAGATTTTAAAGCTATTTCAATCAGAAAAGAGTCTTGCAAAAGAGTCAATAAATCACTGTCCTTAGCATAAAAGTAACTTTCATATTCTTTAGAAAATGATACTTTGCTTAGGTGCATGAATACACTTTCGGGGGAAGCAACTCTGTCATTTTCATTCTTTCTGTCCTTCTAAATTCTTGAAGAGAAAAATTGCTGCCCAAGCAGCAAAGAATGTCTATGCTTAAGCCTTAAGTTAAGGCGAGGAATTTCCCCATTAGACCGGCACGACAGCTTCGAATTTTCAAAAGTATAAAGTCTACATATTTTTCGTAGTAGAGCTTCCACAAATATGTAAACCGTATGAAATCAGATCATTTGTGATTCAGACCCAAAGACACTGGGAGATAATCCAGGTTGACCTTACCTACCCTAAATTCAAGGTTTTTTCATACCTCATTTTTTGACGGAATACAAATATTGAAATCAGTCATTCATTCCGTAAATTTTTGTCATACATGTAAATGCATATCACAATACAAAGCAATGATATTCTTCTTGTTACGCCTGATTAGCATTTTAACTTGCAAAACCATAGTTATACTTCCGGTTAAAACGGCCAAAAGGGACCGCTTCACTATGATTAAAATACAAGTACTTTCCCCCGTGACCCAGCATTTCTTTTATGCAGCAGACTTATATATTGCAAGTACGCAATATATATTAGTGTGAAGCTGGGTCACGGGGGGATACTCAGTAAGCCAAAGAAGAAAGATGGTTACGAGCACTGTGATCTTGAAGAATTAAACTGTTTACAATGACCTTGAAATGCGGTCAAGGTCAAATACATAATGTCAAAACTATCCAGTGGTGTCTGTTATGTAAGTAATGTAAGTAAAAAGTGTGAAATGTATACAATAAATCGTTATTTAAACCATCAGTTTGAGGATAATTTAGAATTAATCTCAAAAATGACGTCAACGTCAACGTATGTTTGACGTACTTACAGAGACACAAACACTTGAAAATTCATTTGTCAAGCAAGTTACATGTCATAGTCATAAATGCAAAGCAAAAGCCAGTGATCTGTATAAATTTTTAATTATGGGGAAAATTGACACCTTACACATAAAAGTCCTTCCTTCCTTAAAGAGTAGAGACCCATTTTGGAAGTTTTTTATGAGGAAGTCACAACAGATGTTTCCCTTTGTACAACGATAAAAAAAACAACCATCTTAAGGTACCCTTTCAGGGGAAGAAACTATGCCCCCCCCCCTTTCAACATGGGTCAACTTTTAAAAGAAAGAATTTGCTCAGCTCGAAGCATTTTCTTTTCTGTATTTTAAGAATAGAGCACCTTTCAGAAATGCTTCCTCATCTGGGAAAATAAACAGGAAGTCGCGAAAGTAACTCCCAATATTAAAGCGACGGGAAAACATAGAGGCGTAACCAGACGCCTTAGTGTCCAATTGCATTAAGCTATTGATATACGCGCAGCAGAAAGATAATCAGAATCACTACTTTGAACTTCAAATATAGTTTGTAAATAAAGGGAGCAGACTCTGAACGTACTACATAGATGCACAAATTGCGCCATCATTTTTCAGTCGGACAGCCGTCAACAACTGACTGACTTTGGTATTTTAGATACTATCAGTACAAAGCAATGTCAATAAATGCTAACCTAGACCGCTGCAACTAAATTTAGTGTCATCTTTTTTTTAAAACCACACACAGAGCAGTACTTTATTCCAACTAGGCGTACACCATTTTTGACAAAACTTCTTAAACTCGGCGTACATGGGTTCTCCAACTCGCCGTATTTTCGTTAATTATGTAATTGCAACTCGGCGTGCACTTCAAAGCATTACAGCCTGCCTACAAATGATTTCTATATTCAAAGCGGACAGGTTTTGACCGATTCATCAATTACAATAGCTTTAATATATATCTGCCAAACAAATAGGGGACCTATCAATCAAAAGATACATGTATTTGTATAGAAATTCTGAATTCTTTTTCAGTAAAGGCACTCTCACTTGAAAGGATCTACTGATTTGGCTAAATATTCTGTAAATCGAACATTGCATTCTCGTGAAACTATATCAGTCTGAAAGCTTATTCAGTTACAGATACACTCATACTAGTTTATTACAATTAGATGATGAAAAGCCTGGATAAATTAACTTACTGTAAAGCCATGATGACATCTTCGAGTTTGTTTTCTTCTAACACGGCGTACACTGCTCCAACTCGCATTTATAGGCGTACACGAATGGACACAGTGCATATGTGTTATTTTCTGCCACACATCGTTTTCTCTTAGTGTAACTATATCCGTGTACATGCTATCAAATATACTCAGGCAATAAAAAGTATACAGATTTTGATTTTGAATATTGGGCCTCATGTAAATGGCTGCGAGGACATATTCATAATGCCATTATGGCAAACGTCTAGCTCTGTAAAACAGAAACACAAATTGTTTTGCAGTCCTGAATAATTGAGTTATGGTCCTTCATTCAAAATCAGTAGTTCCAATCAAAACTCAGTTACACATGACAGATGACATTTTGCACTTTATGAGTATCTAGCATTAATGTCTGTGGATGAAAACCACATCTTCATTTATTCTGAAACTCTCACCAAACGTCTTCAGCTTTATAAAGTAACGCTACATGTCTCAAATTATCTCCCTTTGAATTGAAATTATATAGAATCAAATGTTTCTCTATCTTATCTGGATTTAAAAGTTTTCACTTAAAATTTTTGGAATATTGTTGTTTGGCTTCTTGCCTTTGAGCACACTTGAAAGGAACTTCATAGACTTGTTTATTTGAAATAAAATTGGAAATAAACTTCCCATAAGAACTCAATGCCTATTCAATGCATGTTACCAGAAGACGCCAAAAACATTATTTCTTGGTAAAAAACTTGATATTTTGCTCCGATTTGTTATAGGAGTGTGCGACATGTCCTTACAAACCTTTCATTCCGTTTTTAACGCAATGAATAAAAATGCATAAAATCAATCTCTATTGTCCAAAGTGTATGTTAAAAGGGGAACTACTCAAACGACAATGTTGACTCAGACCCCTGGCTTGTTTAAAACCATGCCATTATCTTATCTTTTGGCCGATTGTACTGAAAATTGTCACAAATTGTGCAAAAATGATTGTATTTATCTACAGTGCCAATATACTGTGCAGATATGCAGATATCAGTAGAAAAATAGAGACTGGTTTACCTGTTTACGTTCTTTTGCCTCTGAGTATATAAACGGGTGTCTATGTTGAGGCTCAGTTCAGATTACCTGGCTCTCGCATGCCCTTGATATTCAAGTGTATTCTATTTCTCACAGTAAATCAAAGTCAAAACCGTTAGCTTCACAAGTAAAAAGTGTTCACGTCATACACTTGACCAAGTTAAACAGTTCCAGATTCGAGAATTGAGCCTCTAATTCATGTGATATTTATAAGACACATACACAGGAAATTTTGAAGGAAGTTCAAACCACTGCAAGCTGTGTGCATGTGAGATTTAGATTCCCTGAGCCGAAAGCTATAGTTGAGGTTACAAGCAGGTAGGTCGTTCGTAGTCGTACTTCTCCACTGAAACCTCTTGGCCGATTTGCTCCAAATTATAAATTGAGTCTCTAGGGTGATTGGAACAAATGTATGTGCAAATGATCCTGGTCACATGGTCAACATGACCGCTTTGACCATTTATGGTAAAAACTTTAATACGACTTCATAAGAAAAGAAGACTGATAGCCTTGAAGCTTGGTAGATAAAACTAAGTACTCAGTGATGATTGTGAGTTGTGATAATGAAAAGAAACCAGTTTTTCATACAAAATGAAGTCGAAAAAGGGCCATAACTTCCACAATAATCGACGGATTTTGCCCAACATCGAACTTAACCTGAATTTTATGATTATATACCTTTGTATAAAATATGAATTCAATACACCAATGCCTTCAAAAGATATCGAACGGAAACCATTTCTTCATACAAAATAAAGTAGAAAAAGGGCAATAACTCCCACAATAATCGACAGATTGTGCCCAACATCGAACTTGACCTGTATTCTATAATCATATACCTGTGTATATAATATGAATTCAATACACCGATGCTTTCAAAAGATATCGAACGGAAACCATTTTTTCATACAAAATGTAGTCGAAAAAATGCCATAACTCCCACAATTATAGACGGCTTTTACCCAACATCGAACTTGACCTGTATTTTACGATTATATAGCTGTGTATGAAATATGAATTCAATAACCAATGCTTTCAAAAGATATTGAACGGAAACCTTTTCGTACGTACGCTACGTACGTACGGACAGCGGTGATACTATATGCCCCCCTAGTTCTAATGGTTGGGGCATAATAAAATCATAAACCATTTTTAAATACATGTACCCCATCAATAATGACTAAATGATTCGTCGTAAGCTTATAGGTATTTACTTTTTGATCTGAGTTTTTAAAAACAAACCAAACAAAAAAAAAATAATAATAATAAAAAAAAAAATAAAATAAAATAAAAAAATAGGATGATCATTTAAACACAGGCACGCCATCTTCCATTCCAGTCATATGTTATTGCAGTCTTGTAAAATTCATTCTGATTACTTTGACGTTGAGGCCACGTATGGTATTACACCAGTTTCAGAACTACATTAATAATGCATCTACGTAATTTGGACGTTGCACAGGCAATGTATCTGCAAGAAAACTGTCACTTTTTCAGTGTACATGTATTAGAGTCCCGACAGTATCCCACCACCGTTGCAATTAAGGCACTTATGGTTTATTGTTTGTAACTACTATGATTCTTTGCAGGCAGGATCTCAGGTCTAGAGCAATCCTTACCGGTCGGCTATCATTTGAGGTCAGAACCTCATCCGAATCAAGAGAGTATGGATTCACAGACTATAACTGCTGTTTGAGATGATATGACACCATAGAGTGTCTATGTCTTCATTGATTTAAAAAAAGCTTTTGACAGGGTTTGGCATGCAGCCTTATGGGCCACCATGCGGAAGTACAATATTAGTGCAAATCTCACACCATTGAGCAGCTATACGATAAGGCTACAAGTGCAGTCCTGATGAATGGCAGCACAGGAGAATGGTTCAGAACAACAAGTGGAGTAAGAAAAAGATGCCTTCTGTCACCCACCCTCTTCAAAATTTTTCTCAAATGGATCATGTCTGATGCTCTGGAAGAACATGACGTAATGGTTCGCATAGGTAGCAGAAACCTTACCAATCAGCGGTTTGCCGATGACATAGACATTTAGGAACAGCAGGACCTAGAAGCCCAAATTGAAAGTCTCGACAAAACCTGCACAAGGTTTAAGATGGAGATCAGTGTTGATAGGACCAAACTGATGACGAACAGCGCAGATGGCATCCAGACGGAGATCAAGGTAAAATGACAGAAGCTTGGTACTGTAACAAACTTCAAACACCTTGGAGCAGTTGTCTCAGATGCTGACTGAAAACTGACGGTTCTCTCAAGGATTGCACAAGCCACTTTAGCTGTTACTAAGCTGAAACCAATTTGGAGAGATAACAACATATCTCTTGGATCAAAGGTGATACTTATGCGCCCCCTTGTCATTTCCATATTTCTGTATGCCTGTGAATCATGGACCTTGACAGCAGAGTTAGAGAAAAGAACGCAGGCCTCTGAGATAAGATGCTACCGAAGGTTAATGAACATTACGCACAAGGACCATATAACCAATGAGGAGGTTCGCAGAAAGATCCAAGCAGCCATTGGAGAACATGATGAACTCCTGACGCTGGTCAAGAAACGAAAACTAAGGTGATTTGGCCACGTCTCAAGATCTTCTGGTGTAGCAAAGACAGGGCACAGTAAAAGGAAAAAGAAGAAGAGGCAGACAGAAGAAGAAGTGGGAAGACAATATTACAGAGTGGACAGAGATGGATTTTGCCAGCTCAACTAGGGCAGCTGAAAACAGAACAAGATGGAAAGGGATAGTTTCGAAGTCATCTGTGGTGCCCGTAGGACCTAGTAAGGGGATAGAACAGAATAGAATAGAGTGTCCTTTTATGCTCCACCGAGTATACAGTATCTGCAAACAACATTTATCAAATCAGGGGGCCAAAAGTCTACTCAGTTTTATATAACATAGCATTATTGTTAGAAAATTAACTTTGTACAGGCCCAAGAGTCAACAACGGGAACTAGAGTACAAAGAAAATGATTGTGGGCTACGCCAGACAACAACTCCTGACATTTGTAACAAAAGAGTTCTTTTTTTTAGGTTTTCTTTCTTTCAGACTCTACAGAACGGTCTATGGCAGCAATTTCCCTAACGTTTGAAGCACTGCCCACTCAAGCTTTATATGCGCATTTCTTCCGTCCTTCACTTCAGTTGATATTGTGATTAACGTTAGATTCTTCAACATTAATGTTTATGTACTTTTTAGATTTATATCCTTTCGACGACCAGAGGTTTCAAGAAAATCGTTATAAAAGGGGGTGGGATAGAATATTTGACCCCAAATTTTGACTTGCTTACTTGATGAGTAAAATCGAAACAGCAAACAATTCATATTGACCTCCGCTTCGTGTCGGTCAATATGAAGTTTACTGTTTAATAACACTTCATGTCCACCTCAACAATAGTCAATAATTGTATAATGTCAGTCCAGTGCAACAACTGGATCGAGTTCGTACCTACTGAAAATTTTTTCAGGTCCGTCCTTATCATTTCTCTCCTGGCCACAATTACCTGTATAGATGGCGCTGACGAAGAAAAAAATATTCGCCGTTACTGCAGGGTGGACCTTAAGTCTTGCTTTCCTACTCAGCTGGAATTGGCGCTGTTGGATAACAATATGACCGGAAGTTTGGTGTTTCCCGACTATTCGAACTATACACGCTACAATTACCAGCACAATAAGAGGACGACAACGTAAGTTCTGTTTGTTATTTGTTATTTTCTAAGAAGGCACCAAACCTACCACATTAATTGTATCTGTGATTTTATCTGCGAGATATAAGCCGGTAGCTGAATCACCACTGTTTAGAGGTATGCATCGTGAAAATTACAACAACTAAACATACTCTAATATGAGTCGCGACACGACAAAACCAACAAAGTGGCACGTGCGACAAGCGATGACTCAGATCAGATTGGGCACCCACCCAATCTGATTAGAGTCTTCGCTGTCCGCATGGAGCTAGCTTAGTCCCCTGACTACCCTTTCAGCGCTTAGCGAAGAGTCTTGTCAGACTGGGCGGATCTGAGATATTGCTGGGTGCACATGCCATTTCACCTGTTTTCACGTGTCGTGGCTCATATCACATTCCAACTGCACTTGCCAAATCCAGCCGACGCAATTGCGTAGTCTGGACTACTATGCAAGAATAGAGTTTTGCACTCCACATGTCCTCATCTACATAACGACCCAGTTAATCAAGGGCGAATTCCACTATCACGACCGCATTTTATACATGATGTAAAAAGTTATTGTGTAATTCTAAACAGTTATAGCAGCTGCAAAATTGATTTTCTTCACTTTAAGTCATTACCAGGAAAGAATCATTCATACAAAGTCTCCATTTTCTATCATGTTTGTCCTTGTTAAAATATCAAATTATCGTGTCAAAGCGTTATTTTTGTTTTTGTTCCATATCTTTTACAGTCAAGGTCACATATATGCGAGCGATACGCGTATGGTGTATCAAAAGGATCAACTTACCGGTGGCTTCCGTGTACCGGTATTTGTTTTCGAAATAACTCTTTGAGATGAAGATTTTAGCTGAATTTCATGATATATGCATAATGATATGATATTGCGACGCAAAATGAATGATTATTTCCATGCAGTAGTCTACACATGAAGAATATCAATATCTGCATGTATAATACAGTTTTAGATTTTTTTCATATTTTCTTACACCACAGGCACTTCAACGTCATCACAGGCACCGTCAATAATATTTTAAAATATGCTGCCTGATTTAGAGATACTTAAAATACATATTTCGGGTAGGAACTTTGCTTGATGCCAGTGGCCCGAGACAAACGGATTCACATGTATGGCAGTTTCATTTTTGACCGAAACCGAGCAAAATCTGTTTTGTGTATTTTTGACCGACTTAAAAGCTACTTCGAAATCTTTTTCTCTCCCTATTATATGGTAATTAAATTACCCTTTTTATCGAAAAAGACGGATAACTCCTTTTCATTGTTCTATTCTTGCCAGTCACAGTTAACTCCGGATGCCAGTCACAACCGATATTAAGTACTGCCGGCGGAGGTAACTGTTTTAGTTTACCAGTCGTCGTAGTACCCTCATCCCGGAGGGACAAGAATCGTGAATTTCTTCCTGTGTGAAAAGAATTGTGCGTTAACTAAGACTGAATTTATCAGCGAGGCGTGCACGTGCTACAAGACATCATTTACAGTGTCTATAGTCTTTTAATTCCAATTTTTATCGAAACCCAGGTTGTTCTGGCGGATGGCCGCATCTCCACTTGTACGGAGAACCAAACGAAATATCTATATCCTGATGGTACAGAGCAGTCAGAGGACAATGGGAAGCTTTTCTGGGCTTTAAAGGGTGGAGGAGGAGGCACATTCGGGGTCGTAGTCTATTACGTTTTTAAACTTCATCAAGCTCCAGAATCTTTGGTGAAATTTACCATGCTGATGCCGTTCTATCATAAATCCGAGGACAGAAATGTTGCCAGTGAATTTTTCAGTAGATACTACAGCTGGACAACGACAGCCGCGTCTTACTGGGGTGGGTCTGTCACCTCAACCAATTTTAATACAGTGTGTGAGACTATGGGATTAAGGGGAAATTTGACAGGTACAATTTTCTTGTATTTGATCAAACTCGGACCGTGGGACGAGAGTACAATATCCGAAATTCAGGAGTTCCTAGATTTAAATGAAGAATTGCCGACAGGATTTTCATCATTTACCCTTACAAATGAATCAAGCTTCTGGGATATTGCAAAAGATTATGACGATCTTTCGGACCCGACAGCAGACCGACCGTATTCCATGGGGTCGTTGATTCCCGCAGATAACCATACTACCAGCTTGACAAACTTCCTATGGCAAGAGTATCATAATGATGATAATGTACCTCTCGTTTGTATTTTCATTCGGCTTGGAGGTAAGAGCCTTCTTAGTAAACAAAAAAATGAGCGGTGACGCGACAAAACCAACGAAGAGGCATTTGCTCCCGGCGAAGACTCAGATTAATCTGGGCATCCACCTAGTCTGATCAGAGTCTTCGCTGTCGGCATGGAGGTAGCTTAGACCCGAAGCTACACTTTAAGCGCACAGCAGAGACTCTGATCAGACGGGGCGCACATACCACTTACGCGGCTCAAATATTCACTTACAACTGAACCCGGGTTTCGCATCACATGCCATAAGTAGATAAGCAGTTTTTCTCGCAGTCAAGTATATTCAATTATCGTAGAGCTGATAATTTTACGTCAAAGTCGGAATAGGACAAAACGATTTTTTTCTTCTGGTCAGATACATAATAATAATAATGATAAAAGAAAATAGTCATTTATGAATGGGACGTTAAATACGAGTTCTCCCTCCCATGGTAAGATTTAGGGAAATACGTCTACCAAACACAATATTTCGATGAATATTCACTTCCTTTAAAATAGTATTGTTCATTACAAGAGGTGGGTGCTTGGGTCGTAAGCGTTTTCTTGAAAATATAATTGATTCAGTTTTCAGGGGATTTAGATCTATTAGCCATTGCTTTGCCCATATGTGAATATTCGAAAGATTGGAGTTTAAAGTATTTGCAGCAGTGTTTGGGGTTTCAACAATTACATACAAACTAGTATCATCTGCAAATATTTTCACATTGCAATTTAGATTTTCTACAATGTCGTTGATGTAAATTAAGAATAACATAGGGCATAATGTCGACCCTTGCGCAACGCCAGCAGGTACAGACAGATAACTAGACATTTTACCATTCAGAACAACTCGCTGTTCTCTATTTGAGAGATAATCTGAAAACCATTCAAGAAGATTACCTGAGGTTCCAACTGTTTGAAGTTTATGTAGAAGTATGTAACGTTTTTTTTTTACGAGGAATTCAAATATAAACTTTCAAGACCCTAGCATGCACAGTTTTAAACTAATTAACGGCATTAAAAAGTGAGACGGACGACGGACAGACGAACGAACAGACATACGGAAGAACGAATGGACGAACCGACAAGCCGAAAGCAATATGCCCTACCCCCAAACTTGTTCATAGTTTGGACATAACAAACAAATGTATTTTGAAAAATGTGAATAGACCAATATTTTATTTTTCTGACCCACAGCACTTCCTTGAGCACAATTATTAAAAACTTACCAAATTAAAGCTGACACTTTCATTTTTGCTGGCTTATCTGAATCATCAGCATAATAATTGAGCCGCGAAAAGAGAAAACGAACAACGTGGTTTCGCTGTCCGCATGGAGGTAGCATAGACCCTTAGCTACCCTTTAAGTGCTTAGCAAAAGGTCTGATTAGACTAGGCGGAGGCCCAGGCCGATCTGAGTCTGCGCTGGGTGCACAACCACTTTGTTGGTTTTGTCGTGTTGCGGCTCATATAATGTATACTTATGATCGACTAAATGCTTTGTCATTTCAGGAAAAGTTGCGGAATACAGCTTGAATTCTTCGTCCGTACATCCAGGATGGCGCTCCGCTCAAACTTGCGCCACCTGTGTGGTTCACGTTGGGAAAAACCCACTCAACAGCCTGAATACCTTTAAAGAGCAAGCACGACTGAAGGCTAAAGCGATCGCGTTTGCAGCTGATCTACGAACATTTGGAAACGGAGAACATATCAGCGAAGGAGATAGCTTCAACCCGAACTGGAAACTAGATTCCTGGGGGAAGCACTATGTGGATCTGTTAAAGCTGAAGATTCGATATGATCCGGACAACTTCTTTTCCTGCCATCACTGTGTGGGATCTGACTACGGCTCCTTCAGAGACGCCTTCGCATCTTCTGCATCTACAGTCAAAGCAATAACTGTTCATACACTGATACTTTCGATCCTTTTTATTATTACTTATTCCTGTCTCTCTCTCTAAAATTTTAGGCTGTGGTAAAAGTCTAAATCTATCGCTAGACATGTCTGAGAACTGAGAAAACAGACTCATAACATCCTGCTACTGGAGGAGCAAAATCTGATGAGGATCAGTGCCGACCTGGCCATTTAAGTACATGCTGTACGTTAAAACGTCTCCCCGTACATGTACATCATTCATAGTGCAGATTATATTTTATTGTCGTCCTTTGAGATCAGAGGATACATTCTGAGAATTCCAAAATTTAAGATTGGTTTAGACTCTTATTCCAGATAATCGTCGTTTATGTTATTTAACCCCTTTTGCCACTAATCAGTCTTCGAATCGACTGTCCAATAAACATTAAGAAATTACGGTGCGCTTTTCTCTGGTTTCGTCACCAGATATTATCAGGGTCACTGATCTTGAGTAGCCGAAACTACGTAGTCTGGCCCGTGTTCCTTGTTGTAAAATGTTTTCTTTAAGATTTTAATTCTGAAAGTTCAAGTAAACTTGCGAAAAAACATGACATGAGCTATTGGGCCGCAACACGACAAAACCAACGAAGTGGTTGTGCGCCCTTTGATGTTGGGGATAGGTTTGGGATCTGATTCAGTCAGTTCCTGAAGTGTAGTTACTCTTTAAAATTGGCATCCGCCCAGTCTGATCAGAGTCTTCGCTGTCCGCTTGAAGGTAGCTCATACCCTAATACCCTAAGCTACCCTTTAAGCGCTTAACAAAGAGTCTGATCAGACTTGGAGGCTGTCAAGGCTGATCTGAGTATGTGCTGGGCGCACAACCACTTTGTTGGTTTTCTCGTGTCGCGGTTCACATGTATACACAGTGAGTACAAGGGTGACGAACCATGTCACGGCATTGATATCGGAATCGTTCGGTCAGCAGCCGTCTTGATGTAAAATTAGGTCAATTGTTTACATAATTTAAGTGTTCTAAACACTGGCACATCGAAATGTCTACTCGATCTGGTACCGGTTATTGTTTTGGACTCATTATTACCCGAAATGACCACAAGATACACGCTACATCGTTACAGTTGTCTGTATCGAAGATACTTGATAAATGTTTCCCACAGTTGTCCACAGCAAAAACTGTCGTGATGTGTTAAATGATTTTTCAACTTTTTGTAGAGTCATATCCTATATAGTTGGATCATGTCTGCTTGTAGGTACCGTATCCACATCTTTGCTTGTGTTTTAATACTACCTATTATTTGATACCTAGAGAAAAACTGTCAAAAGTTTTCTAGCTCACCTGAGCCGAAGGCTCCGAGGAGCTTATATGATAGGCAGACTCGGTTTTTCATCGTCGCCCGTTCGTCTCCTTTGAAACCACTAAGCCGGTTGTATCCAAATATCAAACGTATCCTTCAGAGGTCTTGGGAACGAACAATTGTCCAAACGATCAACATGGCCGCCACGTCCATATATGGTAAAAACGTTTAAAATCTACTTTTCAAGCACCAATAAACCAATCTCCGTGAAACTTGATGTGTAGTATGGGGAATACAAAAACTAGCAAGGTTGTTCAAATGATGACCTTAGGTTAGCCACGGCCTATTTAACGGGAAGCTAAATTAAAATCTAAAAAAGTTCCTTCAAGAGCAGAGAATACATACAGAAGTAGAAACATGGGCCAGACTACGTAGTTTCGGCTAATAAAGCCTCGTCAGTGACCCTGACAATATCTGGTGACGAAAATTTGCTTTGCGGTACTTTTACGTATAACGGAAAATGCAAAAATCGGCCCCGATAGCTCAAGTGGTGAAGCATCCGCTTTGGAACTTGATGCCGTTGGTTCGAATCCCGGCCATGCCATACCAAAGGTGTAAAAATGGTACTGGGGGCTCCCTTGGCTGACGCTCGACTGTAAAGGATAGTCTCAGGAAGATAAAGTGGTCGTGAGGTAGGTATAACTTGTAAGTAGATACCTTTTTTGTCGCAAAAAGCTCAACTGAGCTTTGTTGTCTGTGTTAATTTGCGACGTTAATTACGACTACTTAGTCTTTATCTTAAAGCTTTTAGAACACAAGAGTTTTGGCTAAAAAATTTGGTATATTCAGTCATCTGGTTGGTTGTTTTGTATTAACTCTTTGAGACAGTATTTCAGTCTATATCGAGCTACCTCCCAGAGGGAGAGTCAGAAATAAAAGAGATATAAAAGAGGGGCGAAAAATGTCCAAAGCTCATTTATCTTTATCTTAAAGCTTTTTTGACCTGGGTTAAAAGGCCCCTTGACACAGTATTTCAGTCTATATCGGGCCGTCTTCCAGATAGAGGGAAAAAGAAACGAAAAATGATAGGGTAAACAACAAATATCCAAACACCTCTTACCGCAACTACTGCAAGCATAGTAGGCCCTTCTGTGTCCCCAAATTAGTAGGACGCCCCGGCACTGAAAGTTATCTAGCCCCATCGCCCGTCCGCACCACTCCTTATAATAATAATGATAATAAGGATACTAATGCGTGCCTTATCATTTGCTTTTTAAACATATACCTGTGTATTCATTAATATTCATACGAAAAAAAAAAGAAGAAAAAAAAGAAAAAGATGACGAAAAATCAAATCAAATCTATTATTGAACCTATTAAACCGCGATCATCTACTGAGGTGAATTTATTGAATGGAAGTGCTCATGATTCCATCACCGAAATGAATATTTGCGTTGTATTCCATCAATGTCATTGTTCTTTGTCAAATTTTCAGATAATAAAATTAAGAGGTGGTTATATTCCATATATCATTGTCATTTATAGATCATTTTGCTTGTTAATCTATTGTCGATATAATTTAGCTGTCTGTTCTATAGACCTGCTCAATAATACATTTTGTTAATTGAATGAGAGGCGCTTTAATGAGGTGAGACTACGGTCGAGTTTGCTTGTGTGTAAGATGGTACTGTTGTTACAATAAGGACGACTGTCGCTGCCTTGAATACGGTGTTGTGATATGGAACCCATCGTTGTTTCGGTCCTGTGTGCCTACTGGGTCTTTTTAGTTAATTACAGTGTTAGATATGTTTTTTTTTTTCAAAGTTTGTTTTGTATTTTTTTTTCTTTCTTTTTTATGTTATCATGTTTTCCTTCATCTTATAGTATCTTAAAATCATGAAATTAATTTAATCATTGGCAATCTAACGATACGTTTTTACTCATAGAACCAATTTCACTTTTCAGTTAAATTAGATTGTTGTGAAGATACAATTACACTGTTTGCTTCTTACTTTTGAATGATTAAGATATTATTGGACTTGTGAGAATAGCTAGAGTACTAAACACATATGAGCCGCGACACTACAAATCTGACAAAGTGGCATGTGCGCCCAGTGAAGACTCAGATCAGCCTGGGCCCTTGCCCACGCTGATCTGAGTTTTCGCGTGCCGCACATGGTACTTTGTTGGTTTTGTCATGTCGCAGCTCATATCATGTATCATGTATTAGTTATCGAATAGTCTGCCATATAGCAAACAGTCTTTGTTACAACTAGGAGAAAGACTTAATAAGCAGCTTACTTTCGTTCTGATCCTATTTCTAATTGCATGTCAATGTGTATATCTTGAAATGTAAATTCCTGAAATAAAAACGTTTAAATTAAACTAAATATTGCATTTTTGACATGAGCCCTCATCTTGTGTCATCACTATTTACTGCCGACATATGCATTATATCAAGAAATATATTGTTTTTGCTTTCCATCCTTTGGTCAAGGTGTCCTTTCGTCAGCCTTTCGCACATGTAAGTATTTGCGTTAAAGTTTAAGTTAAAGTGAGGGCTGGATTTGGATTTTGATTGTTTCAGTTCCTGGTCTTTGCATACTTTTTACTTACTAATATTTTCAGCTGTATGGTGTATTACTTGCTTCCAAAGGTTCTGACTTAACTTCACTGGATCTGGATCTATGTGCCGTAAAGAGTCTACCGTACATCATCAAAAGTACAGACTTTATAATTGCTAGGCCTTTGCGTTCAATGCGTCAATTACAGTCATTCTAAAAATAGAATTCTTCTTAAGTCGCGCCCGCAGCACAAGGGGGGGGGGGGGGGGGGGGGGGTTGGGATGATGTGTGTTTTTGTGTGTTTGGGAGGGGGGCGGGTGTTGGGGGGAATGACCGTAGTTGCACATTGCGTAATTGCCCATGAACGGACCGTTTGCAATTTTTCACCAGGAAAAACAGAGCTGTATGATTTGTTTTCTTTGTTATTGCAATATGCATAAGCTGTATACAGTACTGTTTGCTTGTTTAAATCCCTCTGGGTGCAACTGATAGGCTGTGATTACAGCAGATAGGTCGTGATCTCTGATTAGAGCATTTCTTGTGGTCCTTCCTTATTCCTCTCTGTCTATGGCCTTCCCTGGTTATCTTCATCTGTATTATTATATCCCCCCCGCAAACTGTGTTTGAGGGGCTATACTGTCCTTCCGTCCGTCTGGCTGTCCGTCCGTCCGCAACACATTAAACTGGCGTCGATTTTCAGTTTTTTTTTGCGGATGGCTTTTAATGCTGAGTTATGCCCCTTTATATTTTTTCGTGAAAAAAATTATCGCAACTCCTCCTAGACCGCTTTACCGATTTCTTGAAATTAAGTATGTTAACACATATTGGTATGAAGATGTGCATTAAGGTTTCCGTTTTGAAATCTGACCCCTATTGCCTGAGTTATGCCCCTTTTTTATATAAATTTTTTAGTCCTAATTTTGTTTCTTTATTTGTTTTTTTTTTGCTTTGATTTTATTGAAATTTGGTTCACAGATGCATTATAAGAATACAGTTTACACATGTTCTCCGATTTCCCTGGAAGTGTTTGTATGCTGAGTTATTTCTCTTTGTAATTTTTGTAATAAAAGTTTGTTATCGCTACTCCTCCAAAACTGCTTGACAGATTTTCTTGAGATTAGGTATGTGAACACATATTGAAATGAAGATGTGCATTAAGGTTATAATTTTTATTACCAACCTTTTTGCTTGAATTATGCCCCTTTTTGATACTTTATGCTGTGTTTATATAGGTTTTTTTGTCATGTTGCTTCGATTTTGTTTCTTTTTGGTGCATAGATACAGAAGACAACATATGACAAATACTTTTCCTTTTTCCAGAAGGGTTTTCTGGCTAAGTTATGCCCCTTTGTGGTTTTTGAAGACAAAGTTTGTTGCTGCTGCTTCTCCAATCGTTTCTCTGATATTTTTCAAATAAGTGTGTGAATACATACTGATCTATAGATGTGTATTGCACTTCTGCATTTTTTTCTGAGTTATGTCCCTTTTCAGTTGTTGCTTGGTTCTAAATTTGTGATTTATTTCTTGGCATTCTGGCTATGATTTCTTTCAGATTTGGCCCATGGAGCCAGTATAATAAAAGAGTATACATGAATATTTTCTGTTTTGCCTGCTAGAATTAAATAGGGATGAGCTGTATCTGTGTATTCATTAACATGTTACGTGAATGCTTTGTATGAAATTGGATGACAAAAGTAAATCAAGTGCAAAATGCCGGGTGGGGGGGGGGGGTTATTTAGTAAGCTATCCATACTGCCACCTCTAGTTGATCTAGAATTAAGGCGTGTAGATATATTTCCATGTTTCCACCATTTCTACAAAGGGACACAACTGTTGTAACTTCCTGTTTGCTTCCCTGGACAAGAAAATGCTTCGTTCAGGGACACTCTGTTAATGAATAAAATTTGCCCTTCTAGGAGCAAATTCTTTCCTTTGAGACTTGATACCCACAAAGAAAAGAGACAAAAATGAAGAAAGCAGAGTTGCTTTCCCTGAAGATATACCTGTCACCTTAAGCTTTTCTGTTAAGTAACAGAGAATTGAAGAGTTTGGCGGTAAATGCACAATGTAATGGTCAATCAGAACCCGTATTATTGTTATTGTTGTGTATAAAATAAACGAAAAACAGATGAGTTTCGGCAGGAAAGCGCCACTTAGTCTCAGAAGACCAATTTATTGTCACTTACAGCCAAATGGGAGAAAGCTAATCAATTATTACTTGTCAAGTATCTTTCTTGAAATAAGCCAAACTGACAAGATCCAAAACAACTTACAAGGATGATCACGAGATAGTTGCCTTATAGCGTATACGGGCTGTGAAGACTGAGATCAGACTGGATCAAATTTGCAGCACACTTTACAAAAGCATATCGAAATAAACCAATCACTATACGTATTCTGCCGCGTAAAAATCGGGAAGCAGCATGCAAGCGCACACAAGCTGACATGCTTACATACTCATAGAAATAAGCTTGACTGTTAGCTTATTTTAAAATAATAAAAAAAAACATTGATCAAACAGCACGTACCAAGATTACTGCGCTTTCTCATACTTGCCATTGTATGTAAGAGTTTACTGATTAACTCGTCTTTGGCATTTCTTTGTGTAATTTCATCGATCCGCAATGCCATATTCTAATATAGCTGGGATTTTGATCACGATACTATATCCCACAAAATCTCACTTGATCCTGCACATTATAGCAACAAGATGTAGACGATTACTGTGCCTCGACTTGTGTCTCGTATTCTGCACGCATATATGACTTCTCTTTCAAAGAGATGTCTGCTTCTTTAACTGGTCATACTTAGACTAGAATACAGAAGATTTTCACAAACTCTCCATACTTGGACACTACAATTAAAAAATAATAATAAAATACTTATCATGTTTAACGCCTATGTTTGAAGACAGTCAGCCCTGCCTAATGAAAGGGAACCATGATATCTTGCTTTGTGTGGCTCAGTTTCTTGCAAACACAATATATAGCATAGATATTTTTGAAGTGTTTGGTTCAGTGTTGGTGAACCTATAACAGCCATGCAAGAAGGGTTTTCTGTATCTCACGGGCACTGGACAGAAAGACTACATTGCATTTTCGGGTACTATGTCCAGCTATGTATGTTTACGATCAATGTAGCATGAAGGTATCTCTATAGTCAATTAGAAGCGTTATGCCTTGTGATAGTTTTAAATCTGTGATTCCAACTGAAATAAAAAGTCGTGTAAAAGAGCAAAGATGGGAATCAAGGACAGTTCAAATACCACCAACGACCCCTAATGTGAAATACCAACATAACGTTACAACAGAAGTAGTAAGACAATCGTATAGCATAATGTACATCTCTTTCCCAGGTTGGTGATCACAAAGATAGCCTTAACAAAACATAAATACTTAGCACACAAAACATCTATTTTATCTACACTCTCTTTTTTATAAACGAAACCTACTGCATTCAAAGGACCAGTCTCTATAAGGCCATTTTCATGGCTAAAACCGATTTTCTTTAAACTTTGTATACTTTAACTAATATGTATTGACTGTGCTATGGTGCAATACCAGATTATTTGGTTCACTGGTTTTTGCTGTATGCACGATTTAAGTGGGTGGGGTAATTCCATCCCATTAAAAGTATAGTTACAAAAATGCTATTTTTTCTATTCCAAGTTCATGCTTCAAAATGGTGGTTTCAATAGGAAAAGTACACTTCTGGACTTAAAAGATGATTATGATATTGTTCTGAAATTCATACCAGAATAGAGTTTATATTCGCTTGTAAGATGTACCCCAATTTCAGTATATTTTGTTCTCCGACTTTCCGAACAAGAGGACCAATGGTCCTGTAGCTCACCTGACACTTGGTCCTGATATATATTTTAATGTTTATGATGGGCTTGAGTGCCCAAAGCTACATACCAAGTTTCAAGGTCATACACCTTTTGGTTCTGGAGAAGAAGATTTTGAAGGGTTTTTACCATATACGGCATGGCGGCCATCTTGGTCAAGACCCTGAGAACAAACTTTTATTCCCTGATCACACTTAGACTCCATATGAAATTTCGCTTCAATCAGACCAGTGGTTTCAGAGGAGTAGATGTTTTGAAAATCTTGATGACAGACAGACCGACAAAATGACCTTGACCTTTCAGTGACATAATATCTTCATCTGGTCATTTAGTTGACCATATATACCATGTATTGTACCTAAGACTTAAATAGTTTCTGAGAAATCCACTGTATAAGCGTTTTCCCATATAAAAGCCTAACATACCAAAGTTGACCATGTCGTCAATTAATTCAAGGTCAACACATGGTCATCATTTGCATAAACTATGATGGGCCAGCATGCCCGATGCTACATACCAAGTTTCAAGGTCATAGGCCTTTTGGTTCTAGAGAAGAAGATTTTTGAAGGGTTTTTACCATATATGGGCATGGTGGCCATCTTGGTCATGTGACCCAGACCCCGGGTATAAACTTTCGTTCCCCAATCTCACTAAGACTCCATATGAAATTTGGCTTCAATCGGCCCAGTGGTTTCAGAGGAGAAGATGTTTGAAAATCTTGACGACGGATGGTCCGACGGAATGACCTTGACCTTTAGTGACATAATATCTTCATCTGGTCATTTAGTCGACCATGTATACCAAGTATTGTACCTAATACTTAAATAGTTTCTGAGAAATCCACTGTTTAAGCGTTTTCCCATATAAAAGCCTAACGTACCAAAGTTGACCATCCCTTAAATTAGGTCAAGGTCAACGCAAGATCATGATGTGTATAAAATATGATGAGCCCGCATGCCCGATGCTACATACCAAGTTTAAAGGTCATAGGCCTTTTGGTTCTGGAGAAGAAGATTTTTGAAGGGTTTTTATTATATATGGGCGTGGCGGCCATCTTGGTCATGTGACCTGGACCAAATATATAAACTTTCGTTCCCACATCCCATTGAGACTCCATATGAAATTTGGCTTCAATCCGTTTAGTGGTTTCAGAGGAGAACATGTTTGAAAATCTTGACGACGGATGGTCCGACGGAATGACCTTGACCTTTAGTGACATAATATCTTCATCTGGTCATTTAGTCGACCATATATACCAAGTATTGTACCTTAGACTTAAATAGTTTCTGAGAAATCCACTGTTTAAGCCTTTTCCAATATAAAAGTCTAACGTACCAAAGTTAACCATGCAGTAAATTAGGTCAAGGTCAACGCAAGGTCATGATTTGTATAAACTTTGATGGGCCCGCATGCCCGATGCTACACACCAAGTTTCAAGGTCATAGGCCTTTTGGTTCTGGGAGGAAGATTTTTGAAGGTTTTTACCAAATATGGGCATGGCGGCCATCTTGGTCATGTGACCTGGACCAAATATATATACTTTCATTCCCCCCATCCCACTGAGACTCCATATGAAATTTGGCTTCAATCGGCCTAGTGGTTTCAGAGGAGAAGATGTTTGAAAATCTTAACGACGGATGGTCCGACGGAATGACCTTGACCTTTAGTGACATAATATCTTCATCTGGTCATTTAGTCAACCATGTATACCAAGTATTGTACCTTAGACTTAAATAGTTTCTGAGAAATCCACCGTTTAAGCGTTTTCCCATATAAAAGCCTAACGTACCAAAGTTGACCATGTCATAAATTAGGTCTAGGTCATCACAAGGTCATGATTTATATAAATTATGATGGGCCCGCATGCCCGATGCTACATACCAAGTTTCAAGGTCATAGGCTCTTGGTTCTGGAGAAGAAGATTTTTGAAGGGTTTTTACCATATATGGGCGTGGCGGCCATCTTGGTCATGTGACCTGGACCAAATATATAAACTTTCGTTCCCCCATCCTGTTAAGGCTCCATATGAAATTTGGCTTCAATCCACCCAGTGGTTTCTGAGAAGAAGATGTTTAAAATTGTGGACGCCGACGACAACGCCGACGACGACGCCGACGACGGACCAAGTCTATACTATAAGCTCACCACAGGTGAGCTAAAACCACAACACGTTCACAGTTTTCAAGATTTTTTTAAAAATCTTTTGCTATTATTATGTTGATATAATAGGCATTGCAGGCATATGTCAGAATTTATTTTATGATCATTAATATGAGAGTTATCTCCTCACGAAATTTGATTTTGTCCGTTTTTCAATATCAGCATGCATTTGTCATTCCATAGTACTCCAAACTCCATTTGGAAGTTAATAACACCTTTTGATGCAAATATTTGTTGATTTTTGTAGGCATTGGAGTTACTTTTGCATGCGACAATGTCATATTTTATGTAATTTTATAAAAAGGATACCTCGCATCTGGAAAATTGACGAATTGCAAATGACTTACAAGCAGGGTTTGCTTAGTTTTGCAACCTCATTAAACTCATGCTAAATGCTTAAATTAAAGTCCTTATGGCCCATTCGTGTTTTTACGCTGGTTATTATTCATCTTCTTCAGAATCGCTAGACGTACTCCATGTGTCAACAGCAGCTAGCTTCTTTTACATAATCAATGTGCATCTTGCTCGGTTTTGCTTCACTGTTTTCTGTTTCGTTGCGGTAATATCCTAAATACCAAAGCACTGAAGCCACATGTGCACAACAACCAACAGTTACAAAGGTAAGATGGGTTGTTAAATCAGCCAATAGCAGGATTAAAAAGTGGAAGGCCCTCAGCAACACAATGCCCAATAGCCAAATACTATATGTTGGAGACTTTGTAAGAACAGTATGCTCTTTGTGTAATGCATTTAGATCTCCTTTGGTAACGAGCACAGATTCAGGCAAAGTCATTGCCAGACGTATGATGGCTCTAGCAAAATCTCCAAATAAGCTGCAGGATAAGGTTATGAAAAGTGGTTGGGTTAAAATCGGGTAATATGAAAAAAGATTCCCGTACGAAAATTCTGACATGATTACAGCAGGAGTCCTGCTGGACATTGACAGGAATTTCATTTTCAGGCTGAATTATAACAGTATGTGGAAAATGATAGAAAAATCCACTCAAGATTCCAGCAGGAAAATTTGAAAAATTCAAGCCAGGAATCCTAGCAGGAAAACAGAACTGAAAATTTTGCAAAATTATTGAATCTAGCATAAAGATTTTGGCGGTACACTTCAACTACACAGTGAATCATAAGTGATAAATTCAACTTGAAGACTGGCCATACTGTTTGTTTGTTGGTTGGTTGGTTGATTTGATGCTTAAAGTCCACGGTAAACAACTAAGGTCATGTCGGGACGGTCAGTTAACCTAACCACACTATTCCTGGACAGGCTTAGACCTCCTAAGCGGTTAACCAGTACTAAGTGCACATACTTTCGCCAGTAACTGACAACTGCCCCTCTTGAATCAGCGGAAGGAGAAACGAAAGTATGTGGCCAGAGCTGTTTGTTGTACTAAACATATTAAAAGGTTTTCTGTGTTATTTGAATGATGAATAAATAACATCTAGCATGAAGAGAATGTAAGTTTAATTAATTTTTGTATCATTAATGCATACATTTCTAAAGGCAGATTTAAGTTTAGGGGTAAAATATTCAATTTATACACAATTTCATGTACCCCACCCACATCCCTGGACATAAATATAAAAAGGAGTTCAATATATGTGTGATGGTAACAGAATTGCTTTCTGTCATAAAATTGTGTTAAAGAGCAATGGCAGTACTGATCCATGTCTATAATATAATCTTAATACCCAAGAGATTGACAAGATATGTGTTCTGTTGTGTTTTATAAAGCCACTGTGTATGTGAAAGTTTTAAATAGCATGTTGAAAGAGTATGTCAAGGTCTTTGTGTAATATGCAACACAACCAAATTCATGCCAACAATCCTGTCCATATTCCTGGTAGGATTCCTGGCAGGATTCCTGCCAGGAATTTCAAATTTTACAGTGAGAATACTGCTCATTTGAATATTCCTGGTGGGAATCCTGCCTGAATTCCTGCTAATTTAAATATTTCACTTGATATTCCACACTGAGTCCTGCTGGAATCCTGTAGGGAATTTTATATTATAGTGAAAAGTTCACGTGGAAAACCCATTGGGAAACTTTTTCATGTCCAGATTCCTGCCAAGAATCCTGTTACAATTACTGCAGGAATACTGCTATTGTCCTGCTGGACAATTCTGTACAGGTTGATGACACAAAGCTTGACAATTTCCCAGAGTTGACTGAGGATGAACTCAGGGTCCTGACAATGGGAATATACCAACTTAAACAGGTCAATTCCTACACAGATGAACACTTTGACGAAAAGGGATCATATGAGATAATGGCACACAAAGAAAATGACGGTGTTCTCAAAGCACAGATACGTTCTCGTCACACATCAAATAAAACATATAAGTTGTTGGTTGAATACACTCAAGGGCTGAACCCAATCACTGGATGGTATTGTGGGTGCAGAAGTGGTGTTCGCACCGTTGGGTGTTGTGCACATGTGGCTTCAGTGCTTTGGTATTTAGGATATTACCGCAACGAAACAGAAAACAGTGAAGCCAAACCGAGCAAGATGCACATTATGTAAAAGATGCTGCTGTTGACACATGGATAATGTCTGGCAATTCTGAAGAAGATGAATAATAACCAGCGTTAAAACACGAATGGGCCATAAGGACTTTAATTTAAGCATTTAGCATGAGTTTAATGAGGTTGCAAAACTAAGCAAACCCTGCTTGTAAGTCATTGGCAATTTGTCAGTTTTCCAGATGCGAGGTATCCTTTTTTTCAAAATTACATAAAATATGACATCGTCGCATGCAAAAGTAACTCCAATGCCTACAAAAATCAACAAATATTTGCATCAAAAGGTGTTATTAACTTCCAAATGGAGTTTGGAGTACTATGGAATGACAAATGCATGCTGATATTGAAAAACGGACAAAATCAAATTTCGTGAGGAGATAACTCTCATATTAATGATTATAAAATAATTCTGACATATGCCTGCAATGCCTATTATATCAACATAATAATAGCAAAAGATTTTTAAAAAAATCTTGAAAACTGTGAACGTGTTGTGGTTTTTCGTAAAGTCGGAGAACAAAAAATACTGAAATTGGGGTACATCTTACAAGCGAATATAAACTCTATTCTGGAATGAATTTCAGAACAATATTATCATCATCTTTTTAGTCCAGAAGTGTACTTTTCCTATTGCAACCACCATTTTGAAGCATGAACTTGGAATAGAAAACATAGCATTTTTGTAACTATACTTTTAATGGGGTGGAATTACCCCACCCACTTCAATCGTGCATACAGCGAAAACCAGTGAACCAAATAATCTGGTATTGCACCATAAGACAGTCAATACATATCAATTGTAGTATACAAAGTTTAAAGAAAATCGGTTTTAGCCATGAAAATGGCCTTACAGAGACTGGTCCTTTATGAAAGATAAAAGGAGCAAAGTATGTAATTCTTTGTAGCCACTTTTCTCAAAGGGTTGCTCGCCCGCGAGCCCTACTGAAAAACAGAACATGAAGGTCTAACCGTTACTGAGTAAAACGGCAGTACAACTAGACTTAGCCGTTGTATAAGTAGTGATTGGAGTAGTTGTCGTCCAATTTCGCAACATCTCGTAGAGACCAAAAATTTTCTTATATTTCTGCTTAAGGCGCCACTACGCTTAATAATGTTTCTTAAGATATACTTGAAAGAAAATTCAATAAACAAGCAAGCCTGAATATGCCTGGAAAGACTTAAACATTTCCATACTCTGTCTAGTAGCTGTCATTTACATATATTATTTCCTGACTGATAAGCGTGCTTGCTCTCAGGATGCAGATTAAGGATGATTTTACTAACATTCGATTTTACTAACATTCTTTCCATAGTTTACTTGCTTTTGGTCTCGTCTAACGTAACAAAACGCACATTGCAAATGCGGTTATTTCGGTTTGTTAGCCTAATGTGCAACATTGCTACCGGCTTCAACGAAAGTCTGTTTCTAAAACAACTCAAACGAGCCCAGTTATCCCACAGACATCTTCACCTAAGTTTGAATAATATTTATTTCACAATACTGTACATATACAACGATTACATCGGTACATAAAATAACAACCAGTACAATGAATGGGATACAGAAGAAAGTCATTGACTTTTTTAAAATCTGTTTCCCGAATCTTTACCTTTACCACAGCGTCTTGGTAGATTTTATTTTTGTGAAACTTCGTGAATGCGAACTTTTGCAAAAATAAAAAAGCTACCGCAATAAGATTAAAATAAATTGCTTCACTTTCAGTGGAAGCAACCCTCCCATTTTTATTTGCTCACCTGAGCTTAAAGGATAGGCAGGCTTCGTCGTCCTTTGTCGTCGTCGTGGATCCGTCCGTCGTCCGCCATCAATTTCAAACAACTTCTCCTTTGAAACTACAGGGCCGATTGCAATTAAATTTCATATGTAGCATCCTGGGGTCTTAGGAACGAAAAGTTGTTCAAACGGTCCTGGTCACATGACCAACATGGCCACCATGCCCATATATAGTAAAAACCGAAAAACATCTTCTTCTCCAGAACCAATAAGCCGATGGCCTTGAAACTTGGTTAGTAGCATTGTGTACGCAAGTGCTACCAAGATTGTTCAAATTATGACCGTGGGTTGACCTTGTCCTATTTTACGGTAAGGTCAAATTTGCTTTCTTGTGCTTTTATATGGCAGAATGCTAGAACATAAGATATCTTGGAAACTGTTGAAGATATCGGGCTAAAATGGTATTTAGAGTCATCTTAATGGATACAAGAGGTCAAAGTCATTCTTTGACCTTTGACCCATATTTTGGCAATTTCGAACAATCTCAAAAGCCACTGGGCCAATTGAAACCAAATTTCATATAGAGCCTCCGGGGATAAAGGGAACGAAAATTTATTCATACGGTCCGGGTCACGTGACCAACATGGCCGTCACGCCCATACATTATAAACAACTTAAAAAAATCTTCTTCTCCACAACCAATTGACGGATGGCCTTGAAACTTGGTATGTAGCATTGGGTACTCAAGTTCTATCAAGAGTGTTGAAATTACGACTTTGGGTTGACCCTGATCTTTTTATTGCAAGGCCAGTTATGGGAAAATGCTATAATATGATATTTTATGAGAAGTTTCGAAGAAGGCCTAAAAATTGGTATATACAGTCATCCTGATGAGTACATAAAGATTTTAAGTAGAACAGGTAAAGGTCATTCTTTGACCTTTGACCCAGAACTCTCATATTTTGACAATTTAAAAAAAAACGCCTAAAAACACCATGCCACTTGTAACAAAATATCATATAGAGCCTCCAGGGGCTGAGCGAATGAAAAATTGTACAAACAGTCCAGGTAAAACGACCAACATGAGTGCAAGAGGTCATGGTCATCTTTGACTGTTGACCCAAGACTCATATTTTGACAATTTCAGACATCAGAAAAAGCCACTATGCCAATTGCTCAGGTGAGCGATTCAGGGCCTCATGGCCCTCTTGTTTTGCCGCCATTTCTAAGTGTATTAAACTGTTAAAAGAGAAGAAATTCTTTCATTAAAGAGAATACTCATTTTAGAACGGGTATGCAGGCCAGGAAGCAAACAGGAAGCCAATGAAATTGTTTTCCATGATAAAAATGGTGCAATTGTATGGAGTTGTACCCATACACCGAAAGGCATTGAGTAGACCAGCAACGGCTATAAATATCGCAATTGTAAACTTTCGCTGAAAGTGTTAGAACACAGACTAGCGAAAGTAAACATTCGTCACAGCTTCAATTTTCGGTACGTTCCAGATCAATCACAATTCTTATTAATGTTATTGCTGTTTATAAAAAAAAACATAAAAGAAAATGATTTTCACCCCTGTTGAAAAGGAAGGCACGATAGAAAATGGTAGATTTGCTTCGCCCGATAGTGTATCCCTTCACCTTAGCAATACTAGTTTGACTGTTTCTTGGAACTTTTTTTTTTTTGGGGGGGGGGGGGGGGGGGCAGTGTCAGGAGCAGAGCTGCTGATAAAGGATGCACTACTCTAGACACTGTCCTGACTTCCTTTCTTTCACATCTATCCCGGCCGACCAGGGTATATGGCCAGAACATCCCAGCCCTTTAATCCAGCGGGCACAGGGCGTCTTGGTGGCGTCGCACTGGCGTCAATGGGACGTTAGACGTCACTGCGACGTCATGTACCTGCTGGGACGGTGAATGTGATTAGATCTTTGTCTTGTTACTTTGATGTGCTGTAGATGCGCTAAAACGTATTTAGCAATCAGAATAAAGAATCGAATTGAATTGCTAAAATCTGAATATGAACTGCATCTAAAATATAATTTTCATACCTTTATGATAGGTCAGGGACAAAGCATATATATTTTGCAGTTATATAATAATGGCTGTCGTAGATTATGTAACACTAACTAAAAGTATTGTTGACACGAAAGGGTTATTGACACAACATAGAAGGAGCCCCATGCTCCTTTAATAGAAATGTACTAACCACAAGTTAGAATAATTATCTTAGATATTATGTGGTAAATTTTAAACGTATTAATGATTTCAACAGCTCCAGAATACAGTAAGAGCCTAAATACGGGGTTTAAAGTTTGCTGTACCAAAAGAAGTTAAGTTAAACAGTATGTCAGCTTACCTCTTTCCTTTTTTTTCTTTCGAATCTGAAGTGTCTACCCCTTGTAGATAAATTTCTTGCTTCGCCTTTTTTGCTCCGTGCTCAAGGATTTACAGGTGCACTGAGCTGTGCTCAATGCGTAGCCAGTCTACACGTGTTGAGTATGGCTTAGAGGTGTTCCAATCAGACGTTGCCCCGAATCTTTAAACTACAAGCTTAAGTCTACAATATGTGACCCTGTTACTTTATCATCATTTATATCTTGGCACCTTGTTTCATGAAAGCTAGCAATAGAAGTCTAAACGTCCTGGCACGATTTGGTGTATCTAGTTTTCTGAGGGCGAATCTAGATTACTCAGGTATTTAAGCAAAAGAACAGTTAGTTGAATCGCTTGGACTATTAAGGTGTTAACACGCCGACACAAGGTGCATGACACATATGTCATGCGACCATTTGAGCCACAACACAAGAAAACGTACACTGTGTTTGTGCGCTCAGCGCAGACTCAGATCAGCCTGGGCATCTGCCTAGTTTGACCTTACTCTTTGTTAAGTGCTCAAAGTGTACCTAAGGGATTAAGCTACCTCCATGCGCACAGCAAAGACTCTGATCAGACTAGGCTGATGCCCTGGCGTCCCTTAGGTACACTTTGAGCACTTAACAAAGAGTAAGGTCAAACTAGGCAGATGCCCAGGCTGATCTGAGTCTACGCTGGGCGCACAACCCAGTTGTTGGTTTTCTCGTGTCGCGGCTCATTTTTTTGTTGCAAGGAGGTTATAAATTGACATGTTGCCATAACAATACTGTATGTCTAATTAAACTCCTTAAAAGAAATAAAATAAAAATATATTATGGTCACACATTAAACAATAAAATTTTGTCAAATGCTGTTAACAAACTCTTTGGACATGGCCACACCTACTGCAAGATCCAATATATGAAGCAGTTTTGGAATTTTACTATGAAATAATCCTCTTTCAGCAAGGCTGAAATTCATATACCTTTTGAATGAAAGATTTGTGAAAATTTTATAGTAGTTGCTGAAAGGGCTTTGATCATACCCTTTGAAAAAAAGATTAAAATACTTTTAAAGTATTGCTTTAAGACTGATGGGTTACCATTTTGTGTGGATAAACTGGCAAGCATGTACGGAATTCGATACTTCACCATAATCATAATCACAATGGCCAAACTGACCCCACTGCAACATGTTGAGAATTTATACCTGTGCAATAAGATATTGACCATGCATATATATCAAACTCTAGTTCCTTGAAGTTATTTGAAAAGACGAATTAACAGACGACTGACGGATGGTCGACGGACGCACAAATGACTACCGACGGACAACATGGTTAGCTTAAGCTGGTCAGTAGAGTTAACAGGACTAAGTTCCAATAAAATCAGAAATGCTACCATACGTTTGCAGAGATTTATTAATTTATGAACACCCCTCTCAGATCCGGTTGCAGAGAGCTGGATCTTGTTCATCTACAACCATTTTCAAAACTGCTGATTAAGACAGCTAATGAAAGACGGAGAATTTATTGGAAAATGAAGTAAGTAAACCACAACAAAATCGAAATAAAATAAAATAGTAATAATAATAATAATAATAATAACTGAAGAAGAAGAAGAAGGAGAAAAACAAAATGCTCAAAAAGAACGTGTCGATTAACATGATTAATAAGTTTTGATTTGATTTTTGCTTGGTTGATTTGATGCTTAACGTCCACGGTAAACAACTAAGGTCATGTCGGGACGGTCAGTTAGCCTAACCACACTATTCCTGGGCAGGCTTAGACCTCCTGAGCGGTTAACCAGTACTAAGTGCACATACTTTCGCCAGTAACTGACAACTGCCCTTCTTGAATCAGCGGAAGGAGAAACGAAAGTATGTGGCCAGACCGGGATTCGAACCCAGTTTTGATTTGAAAAAAAAATAATAAAAAAATAAATGAAATTTGTATATTTATTTGCTCGATATTATTTGCACAAAGCATTATCACATTCATATACTGAGTTTTGCGATCAGCGATGGCCTAAAATGGTATCCAAATTTTTGAGCTCATAGCAAAATATAATAATAGTTGATTTTATGGGGCTGTTTTTACAACTAAGACATAAAATACAGAAACACTGCCGTGCATGTGATTTCATTATGACTTGAAACAACACTCTGTTGAATCAGGGCCGACATAGTTTTTTTTCTGAAATATGCAACCAATTACTTGAGGTCTGTGCTCGTGCTCTCGGAAATTGTCATGATTTTGCCTCAAAAAGTTTTGTGCTGCTCCTACATTATGACAATAAACATGCATAAAAGCAACAAATATATACACCAGCTCACCTTTTGTGTTTGGTCGTTTGAGACCATTGACTATATTCGTAGATTCTTTTACATGACTGAAAGTATTGCCTAAATGTGGGTAGAGTTTACCTTTGGCTTTCACCACCAATTATTAAACAGGGTCACTGACGAGGTTTTAATAGTCTAAACATGCATGGCCCAACCCATATCTAACGACCAATATATGTTACGAATGCATTCATTCCTCTTAAAGGACACTCATTTAATATTTTATTATCCTCCACTGCAACTAATTTTGTGTCGATCAAAGTGCAGATTATATTTTGTGTTTGGTCCTTTGAGAGTATTAACTATATTCGGAGAATCGAAAAAGTTCCTGGTTTAAATTCGTATAACAAAACCATTTTTGTTTTCAGTATTTTGGACCCAGGTTTTGATACATAATACTTTTTCACATGATTGTCCCTTTGAAACTATTGCCTAAATTTTAAGTAATATAAGCCTTTGACTGTCACCGCCAATTATTATACAGGGTCACTGAATGAGGCTTAACAGCCGAAACCGTTTGGTTTGGCCCATATCGAACATAAATTATATCCTTGCATTTAAAGCACACTCACTTCAAATTTTATCAGAGATGAAATTGCTTTATTTACGAACTTGCAAAAGCTGAACTTTCTTTGGGGTAAAAAAAATCGGAGAAGAAATATGTTTTTGAAACTGACAAAATCTTTCTGTCAAACACATAAACTAAGCGTTAAAGTAGGTAGGAAAATTCTCAGGGACTGACACAATTCCATCCCAGATCCCATCCAAGACACCATGAAATTATTAAACTCTTAGATATCCCGTCATTTGATATACAGGGGTTATATCAAATTGTTCTGCCACAGTCTTCATTTATAAACAGCTACATGTATTCTGTTTACTATCTTCTTTACATCCATATTGTCCACCTGAAAAGTTTTTGGTAAAGCAAAAGATGCATGAGCGGGTGGGTGATAAATCATTTGATTGACCGGTTAAGCAAGCACAATCAGCAAAGTTTATCAAGGGCAAAAGGTTAAGATTTATATATGACTATAACTTCAAATTATGAATCTGTTATCGTAAGTTTCGAATCTGTTATAACAATGTACCAATCTGTTTTGACAGGTTATGTATCTGTTATCTAATTTTACCCTTTAAATTATGAAGCTGTTAAAACAGATTAGAGATCTGTAACAACAGGTTGTTTATCTGTTATATCAGTTGTGAATCCGTTATAACAATATGTTGTGAATCTGTTATATCAGTTATGAATCTGTTATAACAAGTTATGAATCTGTTTTTCTGATTGATTGACTTGAATAACAAAACTGTAATCAAATCGGTTTGGCCCTATTTCTTTCAGTACAAAAACGATAAGTTTACCTTTAGCGTATTTATTACAAATACCCTATTTCATGCAATATTAGATTTCAGACTGGGTATATGGAAAAAAAGACAGGTGTTTGAAATATGTACTATTTTCTCCAAGTGTAAGTATGTCCATGTTGATGCTTTCAAATATACACGGGTATCTACGCTGCAGCTCAGCTCTCACATGTCCTTGATATTCAAGGAGAAGTGTATTCTATTTCGCACAGCAAATCAAAGTCAAAAACGTTTGCTTTACAAGTAAAAAGTGTGCCACGCCATGCATTTTGCCTAACTTAAACCGTTCCAGATTCGAGAAGTGAAGCCTCTAATTCACGTGTTATACAATTGAAATTCTGAAGGTAATTCAAACCGCTGCAAGATGTGTGCATATGCGATTTAGATCCCCTGAGCCGAAGGCTATAGTTCAGCTTACAGGCTGGTAGGTCGTCCGTTGTCGTTCTTCGCCACTGAAACCTCTGGGCCGATTTGCACCAAATTTCATATTGAGGCTGTAGGGTCGGAGGAACAAACGCATGTACAAACGATCCTGGTGATATAACATTGCCTCTATGACCATTAAAGGTAAAAACCGTTGAAGATCGGCTTCACAAGAACCGAAAGACTAATAACGTTGAAGCTTGGACTGGCATTTGGTTGCCACATATTCTAATGTAAAGTCAACGATTTATCATACATTAATGATAAAAAGGTATATAATAATCTCATGAACTCTTCAATATAATAAAAGAGAATAACATTTTATTGTAATACGTCTCAATATAGAGGGTTTAGTTATTTTACACCTTTTACACTGTAAAAATTTCCGTAGATTTTACGGTAGAATGACTGGCAACCAGCTGCCAGTCCATTTCCTGTCATTTTACCGGGCGCCCGAAAAAAAAAAATGGAGGATTTATCAAGCAGAGTAGGAACAGGTGTTGTTTTGGTTATACTGCCCTTCAACATTATAAATGTATTTTCGAGTGCGGCCACAATGCCAATTTGACAAAATTTCATTACGCACCTGCGTATTTGCGTATAGGCAGCTACGCCCTTGGATCACATAATGTCAGTCGAGTGCAACAACTGGATCGAGTTCGTACCTACTGAAAATTCTCTTTCAGGTCCTTCCTTATCATTTCTCTCCTGGTCTCAATTACCTGTATTGATGGCGCTGACGAAGAGATAAATATTCGCCGTTACTGCAGGGTGGACCTTAAGTCTTGCTTTCCTACTCAGCTGGACTTGGCGTTGTTGGAAAACAATATGACCGGAACTTTGGTGTTTCCCGACTATTCGAACTATACACGCTACAATCACCAGTACAACGAGAGAACAACAACGTAAGTTCTGTTTGTTATTTGTTATTTTCTAAGCAAGCATCACACCTACCATATTGTACCTGTGTGCCTTTACCTGGGAAAATAGGCCGCTGGGAGGTACGCATCAAGAAAACTACGACAACAAAACAATTATATAAATGAGCTGCGACACGACAAAACCAACAAAGTTTCATGTGCGCCAAGTGATGACTCAGATCACTGGGCATCCGCCCAGTCGGATGCCCAGTCTGATCAGAGTCTTCGCTGTCTGCATGGAGCTAGCTTAGACCCTTGGCTACCCTTTCAGCGCTTAACGAAGTTCTGATCAGACTGGGCGAATTCCCAGGCTGATCCAAGTCTTCGCTGGGCGCACATGCCATTTCGTTGGTTTTCTCGTGTCGTGGCTCATATCACATTCCAGCTGCGCATGCCCAAATCCAGCCGATGCACATGCTTAGTCTGGACTGAGCATATACAATCGTACTTAAACTTACTAGGCAAGAACGAAGCCACATGTCCGCATCTGCATAACGACCCAATTAATCAAGGGCGAATTCCGCTATCACAGCCGCATTTTAAGATTAGAAAATACTGTTTCCTTACCCGTGAATTATCGCTGTTGGAGGGCAGATCACGACAGTGAAGCCGGGGTGAATTAATATTCGTATCGGCCCGACAACACAACGTGTCTGTCAGCAATGATTTACCTACAAGGAAACATTGAATTATTTCGATTCTAATACTGTATAGAATGAAAATGCACAGGTAGTGCGACGTGTCAGAGAGTGGTTTTACCCCCTTTCCCTCCGGAAAATTGGCAATAGGAAAAATGACTATATAGTGAAATGTCCTCCCCACATAGAGCCATTTCCCCCCTGACATTCCCCCCCCCCCCGCCCCTCCCGCCCCGGAAAAATGAATACAGGAGAAATGGCTATATAGTAGGACTTCTCCTGCTTCGGCATAGGCAATTTTCTCCCTCAAAAATACACACAGGCATACACATATGTAGCGATGCATGACCACGCGAACACAATTTTATCCTTGTCCACCGGAAAACAATGGCTATAGGAGAAAAAGCTATTTAGTGTGGCTTCCTCCAGTTCGCTATATAGGTAATACACGCTCAGATAATTCATTTATCATATGACGTGGCTGTTATTAAGTGGATAACGTCGTGTCATAAAATCGTATGACCACACGTGTAATAACAATTTGGCGCGTACGCGTAACGTCATTGACAACGTCCATGTCAACAATGCGTTTTCTTATTGATATAATGTTCAGTTCATGTTATAAACAGAATCTTACACTCGTGGTCATTTCGGTTTACTCCCGTTTCGCCTACTCCCATTTCGCCTATGATTTGTCCCATTTCGCCTACTCCCATTTCGCCTACTCTAAAATATTCCACTATTCCCGTTTCGCCTACTCATTATTTTTCATAAAAATGGTAATGAAAAATATTTTTTTCAATTTGTATTTAGTTTTATTTGCATTTTTATATAAATACATTTTAAAATATGCTGCATAAAATATTTCATTAAAAATTATAAAGAAAAAATTAAAGAAAAATTAAAATGAAAAATAATAATAAAAAAACAAATTGATACTAATAAAAACACATGGTAAAGAACTTTAGGAAATCTTTATCTCTAAAAATAAGGCTCCCTCTTCCTCTCCCCTTCTCCTTCTGTTAGTTTTAATAAAACTCATGATAAATAAATAAAAAAAAGTATATATACTTCCCTATCAAAATTATAGCAGTTTTAAAATACATCAATTCCTGATGTATACAATACAATACAATCTTTATTACACCCAGCTTACATATAATGTAATAACATGGGGAGCAATATTGAACAGTAATACTACACATTATGGCGGTTTCCAGCAGGCACACAACGTTAAAACAACGTTGATTCAACGTTGATTCGACGTCATGGCGTCGATTCAACGCTGAGTCACTGTCTACTCAACGCTGTGTGCCCAGTGTATTATGACTGAAACAAAATGAAAACACAAAAATATATCAACAGATAAACAATAGCAAAGATGAGAAGAAAAAAAAAAAATAATGTTCTTTAGTGAGGGTAACCTTATTATCACTGAGTTTTTTTTTTTTTTGTCATACACAAAACAAACGTAAACAGAAGCAACCGGTTCATTCATAAGCCTACAGCCATTCACGGATAAAAAAGCATGCATGCACGATTTTGTGTAAATTCTTTAAATGCCTCAGTGATCACGCCATTGAAAACTTGCTAGAAATTATGTCACGTAGCTGTAATGTGGCTGAACAGCTGATGGCTTATGAATAAAAATAGGTTAACTTAATATTATTTTTTGCGGAATACGATGTGCTGTGAAAATAGATATAATATAGATACATTCTGAAAAATACTGCCTATAACAATTGGATTTTATAGACTCAGGTATGTATAGAAAAATGTATTGAACGCAATCTAAAGGCCACACCAAGTCTGGATCTGAAGATTTTTTTTTTTAATAGAAGCAACCCAGCAGGCACACAACGCCAACCGACAACGAATCAACGCCGATTCAACGTCGAATCGGCGTCGCGTGCCCAGTGGGAAAGCCTTTAAATGCGTTCAAAGCATTCAGTTCACAGAGAGAGAGAGAGAGAGAGAGGGAGAGAGATAGAGAGAGAGAGAGGGAGCGCAAATATATCAAACACAAAAAGTAACATAATCCATATTTGATACAGTATACTAGTGATTTAAACCTTTAAGCACCAAAAAGCAGACGACAAATTTTACGTTGCTAAAAAAAAAGAAAAAAAAAAGCTTTATCCCAGATATTGGCATACAGTGCAAATCCCGATGAGGCGGTTCATTATGAGTCGCCTCATTAGGATCTACGCTGTCCGCAAATTCCGCTCTCTGGCGCTTAATGTGTTAAACTAAAACCCTTTCCGACTTTCAGTTATGCCCAGAATCTTCGCACCCAGAGTAGATCTAGTGAAAATGGCTCACTCGGATCTACCTGTCTGTTTTTCTGTTACATCATACATGTGCCTTTCGATGTGCGTATGTGCACGTTTGTGCATGTATTTGGGAGAGGGTCAAGCCAAAATATGCGAAAAACGAATAATAATTACCCACATACAAACTTGAAAAACGAGTATTTACATAATATGTATATTACAAACTTACAAATATGCCCATCGGTCACACAACGTTGGAACAGCACTGACTCAACGCCGATTCAACATCAGCGTCGAATCGACGTCGATCTATAGCTTAATCAAGGTTGTGTGACTTTGGGTACTAGATATTAGCGTTGCGTCAGGTAGAAAAATTTTCTAACGTGTCTGCAGATGAAGACTTATACCAGTCTGTGGATCAATGCTGTCCTGCAGAGTCCACGTCTCTTAAAGAATATTGGACGGTATAGCGATTGTTCAGATAAGACTACTCGGCCGCGCAGGCTGGTCTGCACATATTCTATAAGGACTCCATTTTCGCGTGTCACAGCTTATTTGGCATGCTGTACGACCGTATACATTGGGACAGAAACATCTTATCGGTTTTCTCACATATGTAGGCCCCGACCAGACTGTTAGAAAAACAGTCTGATCTGGGTCTACAATTTACTGAGTTATGGCCAAGATACATTTACTAGTGTTTTCATTATTATTTTGGTAAACGATGCCAAGTTATTTAGTATATTTTTGTTTGTGTGGTTCATGAGTTGATGCATTTTATGTATATTAGGGCGATTTCTGAAATATGGCTTAATTAAATGATTTCTGTTTTCTTTGAAATATTCACATTTCAGCAGATAGTGAAATTCATCACCTACATCTTGTTGGCATAAATGACAAATTCTTTCGCTTATTGGTGTTGCATTCCAACGGCCAATCTCAACTGGCAATCTATGATTTCCTGTTCTAAAAGCAGTTAGAATACGGCACTGGGAATTGGAAAGATTGAGAAAATATTCGTTCAACTCGAATTTGGTCTTAAATATTCTATAATTTATTCCGCTTGATTTCATGCTCATAAGCGAGTTCCAATTTTGAAGAAATTGGTCTTTAAGTTTTTGTTTAAAAGATGCCTGAAACCACTTTTTGGAGACTATATTATGGGTCATCCAGATATTTCCGTAACCGTTATGGGACACCAGAGTTTGAATGTTATTCAGCCAGTTTGACTTGCATGTACCCTGCTCATATAAAGTATGGATAGTTCTATAAATCATCGTTGATAATTTACTGCTGCTGAAATCCAAGAGTTTGGTCCAAAACGAAATTATTCTTGCCTGAATATCAATTTTAAGTGGATATACACCCAGTTCACCATAGATCATATAGGATGGTGTTGACTTTTTTAGATTGAGTATAAATTTATAAAATTTCAATTGTACTCTTTCTATTATATCCAGGTTTCCGAACCCCCAGATTTCGCAAGCATATAATAATATTGGTTTTATAAGTTTATTGAATAAATCTATCTGCATTTCTACTGGCAAATTTAACACGCGGATTTTTCTTAATAGAGAAAACATTGCATTGTTTGCTTGCTCGGCAATGTGTTTTTTACAGTTAAGATATGAACCGCTCCTGGATAAATAGATACCAAGATATTTATACTCAGTTACTTGTTGGATCTCTGTTCCCTTAAAATAAAAATGAAGATTTTGTGAATACCTTCCAGAGGTGAAGATTAAAATTTTTGTTTTTGATATATTTACAGTCAATTTCCAGTTCTCGCAGTAATGTTCAAATATGTTTAACATATGCTGTAGGTCTTCTTTACTTTTACTAAACATTACAGTATCATCTGCGAAAAGTAAAATGAATATCTTTAGGTAAATGTATATATCATCACTATTTGCCTCGCAGTTTATACCGTCTGCTTGGTTGATTCCAAAGTAATGTTCCAAGTCATTAAGATATAATGAGAATAGAATCGGGGAAAAGTTTTCTCCCTGCCGTACCCCTTTACAACATGGGAAAAATGCCGAACTGCCTTCTGCTATAGAAACTCTGGATTTTATATTGCTATACATATTTTTTATGAGGTTCAAACATTTTCCATTTATATTATAATCTTGTAATTTACAAAATAGTCCATCTCTCCACACATTGTCAAAGGCCTGCTTAAAGTCTATAAAAGCGCAGTAAAGTTTATTTTTCGTTGATTTTACAATTTCAATTAAGCTTTGCAATATAAATAAGTTATCAACTGTTGAATGCCCTTTCCGGAAGCCTGCCTGATTATGACATATGATATCATATTTTCAGCATAAACTTTTAACCTGTTGTTAATTATGGAAGTGAACAGCTTTCCAAGACAGCTTAATAGGGTAATAGGACGGTAATTTTCGGGCGAATCTGCACTTCCTTTGTTTTTGTATATTGGAAGGATATCTCCGACTGCCCAGCTTTCCGGTACAACGCCAGTATCAAAGACGATATTGAACAAGAAACATCTTTAAAAAAGATAATTGTCGAAGATGAAATTCGTTTTTAAAGAACAACTTTTTAGTCATGTCAGGACGGATCCACCGCTTCATGGGTGTTATCAGTACTTTTGTAAAGTAAATGTGTCTTGTTCAAGGACAAAACATGAATTCCCGAGTGAGGATTATCGTGATCAGCCTTGGTCGAGTTCGATTACAACTATTGTCTGACGATAGTATGTCATGGAAGAAGCGGGTCAACTCGGCCTGCTTCTGTAAGCCTGGGGTCTTCACGGCTCCTGAGTCAACTCGGCCTCCATTCAACTCGTCCGGGTCAATTCAGCCTGCTGTCATTTGCATCCTCGCCCCAACCTACGAAGATGGGCTGCGCCAGGAATGAACGGAAACACAATAAACGAATAGAGTTTGTTGGGTTGTTGATTTAATAAGAAGTCCTTCAAAATGGTGGACAAAAAAGGGCAACCCAATAATCCCTCAACGGATAACTGCAACTGCAGCTAGACTATGGTAACGGGACGTTCCGGGCCTACAATAATACAATGGCGCCGGGATAGCCGGACCAAGGTGCAGGGCAATTATGTTTTAATTGTTTCCATAGTGCCGGAGTTTTAAGATTGGGGTCCTTTACCCTGTGAGATTTTCTGTAGTATAGGGTCGAAATAAGAGCAAGGTTGTTACCATCAGCTAATTATCACAGGTCTCTGAAATGTAAAAATTCCATTCCTGTAGGTGGGGTGTGTGGATACAAATGACTGGCGCATAGATATATTACCATGCGGCACCATGGCCAAAACTGATGTTTTCCTTACTCATTTTCATACAACTTCGATATCCTAGTTTATTTGCCACAAGTAAGATTTAATGGTATGACTGAACTGCAAAAATACCGATACCTCACCAGGAGCTAGCTGTAACCGGGGAACACTTATTAAAAGTCTATTTCTTAGTTTTTTCTGCCTCATATTTTCATGATTTTCCCTGACTTCGTTTGGCCCAATTGCTAAGGGAGTGAATTCGTGAGTTTGTGAGTGAGTGAGCGTGTGTGCAATTGAGCGAATGAGTATCAAGATAAGCCTGCATCGAAATAATTCCTTATCTAGAAAATTTTATCGCCGATGCAGATGCAATGAATTGGTTTCAAAACTCAATGTCAGGTTAAAATTACCTTCACATAAAGGCCTATCGGAACTAGAATATTATGATGACTTAGTATACAAATTCAAAAAGATAAGGGGTATGTCTGATTTTTTGTTCAGCTTCGAAAAGTAGTTTTTTTTTTGTTCTCATTGTATTTTGTTCAGTGCTAGCACTAACCATCAAAATCAGGAAGTCATATGACTTCCAAGGTTTGTCATTTGGAAGTCATGCTGAAGGATAGACTTGGTTTCTTCCAGAATGTCCATATTTATATTGCTTTCTCCTTCATTAATGGGTGAAATACCATTATTACAACAAATTTAACTCATTATTTAAGTCAATATTCACTTTATAAATGGTAGGTTATGATAAAAATTGGAAGTCACTGACTTCCTGGCATTCAGTTTTAGAAGTCACAGACCCCCAGACTTCCACTAGTGGAAGCACTGTTTGTTTCCTTGTAATTTTAGTTAGAAATACATCAGTTGTTAAAGAAAACTGATTTCTGGCGCGGCAGATCGGAAGCGCGGTGCGGTTATGGCTTTCATACTAGACCTTTAAATACACGATTGGAAAACTCGAATGCGCCTGATTTACGGCTGCTCAAACGGGTCATGAAATTTGCAAATACACTTTTCGTCATTCGTTATTATTGAATAAAACACGTCTATCCGCAAATAACGGCGATTAAATTAAAAAGGAAACGAAGCCAAAATAAAGTTTATATTCATAAAACGTCATTTTAAAACTGTTTCTTTTCACAAATGGTAGATTGTGTTTATTATCCCCCATACAATAAAAACCCGGATGCAGGTCATGCATGCTCTGATATGTCTACGACAAATAATCTAGTGTACTCATAATATGAGCTAATTACCATTAGGCTTACACCATTGTATAATCCTACGGAAGCGTATATACGCCACCACTTGCTACATAAATATGCTAGCAAAATTTAAGTTTTTCGCGCTTAATATTTTATTTTATTTGTTCTCTGCATATTATCTGTCTTTGTAAAATGTTTAATTGAAAATGATCATAAAATGTATGACAAGGCGTTTAAATATATTGTCATTTGCCATTATTATCTCGAGAAGTCTTGATGTTATCTTTTATTGCTATATATTTAATATTTTTTCCCAAAATATTCACGCACAAATATTAACGCACCGCACTGCACTGGGGTAAAATAGTGTACCGAACCGCCGAAGATTTCCGACCCCTACCAAACTTTACGGTCGCTACCGTTATCAAACTGCTTCCGAGATTGTATTGATTCAGTAAAATCATTTGTTTATTAGACATGTTAGAGTATCTGAAGTATAAAAAATATGATTTCGTGCTAAGACCTGAAATTTCACAGCCACACAAAGAATTTCTGTATAGGATCTATCCATTTAAATTTAGGGTAACATACACAAAGTAATCCCTTTTTAGGTCACCTGAGCCATAGGCTCAGGGTGAGCTATTGTGATGGCCCAGTGTCCGTCGTGCGACGTCCGTTGTTCCGTTGTTCAAATGATGACCCCAGGGTCCGAAATGGCCCTGCGGCAGGGGGTCCTGAGTTTGAACCATAGAAATACATAGAAAAATATTCAGAAATCTTCTTCTTCACTACCACTTGGCTCAGATGCTTGAAATTTGATATGATGCATTGCTTGGTGGACTCCTGCAAAGATTGTATAAATGGTGGCCATGGGATCCCAAATGGCCCTGGGGCGGGGAGTCTTGGGTTCGAAATAAAATCTATTTAAAAATCTTCTTCTCCAGAATCCCTTAGTGCAGATGCTTGAAATTTTGTATGATGCATTGCCTAGTAGTCATTTACTAGGTTTGCTCAAATGATGGCATCAAGTTAAAAGATGGCCTCACCCCATTGGGTCCTGGGTTTGAACCATAGAAATAAATAGAAAATTATTCAAAAATCTTTAGAACCACCTGGCTCAGATGCTTGAAATTCAGTATATAGCATTGCCTAGTGGTCCTTTACCAAGATCATTCAAATGATTGCCTCAGGATCCGAAATGGCCCCTCCCCAGGGGGTCCAGGGTTTGACTCGTAGCAATACATAGAATTTTTTTTTAAAAATCTTCTTCTTCAGAACCATTTGGAAATCGTTGCAAACTATCAGGTTTGTTCAAATGATGACCCTAGTTTGACCTTTATCCTTTTTTGTTCAGGTGAGCGATTCAGGGCTCCTGGCCCTCTTATTTTATCTTATTTCATTTCGCAGATGTAACTTAATAAAACTAATACCACTTGACATCTGCTTATGTGTCTCTGTAATTAGTAATATATCGGAGAACAATAAATTCAGTCAGAGAAGATGTCGTTGAAGATCAGCCTACCTTAAAGAATAATTTTTGTCTCGGTCGGACAAATGCAATGTTCCCTGTAATTTATGATATTTATTACTGTTCGCTCAAAGGCGGTACTTTGGATATGGGTTATTTCTACTGTACGTTTTGTGTGTTTAAATGTTCTTTTGATATGGGTTATTATTTCTAACGCACGTTTTGTGTGTTTAAATGTTTTTATTCCATTATTAGTAGTCAGTTCAAGGTTAACTTGATAAAAAGAAACTTGTGCTGTTGAGTGGAGGGGGAGCGGGTACTCTCATATTAAGTCAATTCGGGTATATACCGCGGAAATGCACGCACACACACACACACACACACACACACACACACACACACACACACACTATTTTTGTGTGTTGCCCATCCACTTCACTTTCGTCGAGATTGACAATGATACATTCTCTCCCTTCTGCTGATTCAAGATTAGTGGCGGAAGTATATGCACGCAGTACTCGTTAACTGCTTTTCTTGGCCGACACAGGAACTGACCGGCTCGACATGACTTTAGTTGTTTACTGGGCCTTTAAACCTCAACAAAGTCAACTTAATCCACCGTTTTGTCAGTGACAAGTCGCTCCCTAAGATTTAAATCGTACGCAGCACATATACGTATTACCACTTTTATATATGAGTACCCTCCTTCCCCACCCACCTCGGGGTACTGTTCCCAGCTAAGGGTCCAATAAATCTCAAGGTAGTCAGACGATGAAGCAGGTATATATGGCAAGCCGTTTTACTATTTATAATGCATAGTAAATATCTTATATGGTATATTAGATCTCTAATATACCAATTAAGATATCTAATACGCCATATAAGATATCTAATATAACATATGAGACATCTTAAAGTTCTATATAAGAAATTTGATATAAGATATAAAATATCCTATATCGGATATGAGATATCTTATTTTATTTTTCATATATGATATATCAGATGTCTTTTATACTATATAACATATATGGCATATAAGATATCTTATATGGGATATAAGATATCTTATGTGGGATATGAGATATCTTATTTAAATTTACGTATTAGATATCTTAAATAATATTTCAGGTAACTGATATAGCATATTATATAAGATAGCTGATATAGCATATAAGATATCTTATATGTAAAATTAAAGTAGATATCTCATATCCTATATAAGATATATCCTATATAAGATATATCCGATATCTGATATATAGGGTATAAGATATCTCATGTTAAATTAGATATCTTAAATGTTATTTAAGATAACATTTATTTTATAAGATATCTTATTTATTATGTAAGATATCTTATAGATAAAAGATGTCTTATACAAAAAAATAAGATTTTATATAATATATAAGATATCTGATATAATAAATGAGATATCAACATTCCAGAATAAATAGTAAAATGGCTTGTCATAGGTATAGTTTATTTTCATGGAAGTTATCCTGTGACACATAAACATTTCTTGGATACCATGTGCCTCCTCGGCCATTAATAAAACGTCTTTTCCGAGTGGCCTTGTAGCTCTTTTTTGATACCGTCTCATGACACTATATAGGAATGGACATTTCAAGGCACAATTTAAGTGTTTAAACTGGCGGCCGTAAAACCCGTACATCATCTATAGTGCAGATTATATTTTGTTTTCGTCTTTTAAGATTAGAGGTAATCTTTTGAGAAATCTGAGTATTTAGATTGGTTTAAAATCCTATTCTAGATCATCGTATTTTATATCATTTGGACCCTTTTTGATAATAATCAGTCATTGAATCGACTGCCGTATTAAAATTAAGAAAATACAGTATGCTTTTCTAAGGTTTCGTCACCAGATATTGTCAGGGTCACTGATGAGGCTTTATTAGCCGAAACGACGTAGTCTCCCCCATGTAACTTCTTCTGAATGTGTTCTCTGCTCTTGAAGGAACATTTACAGATTTTGATTTTACCCCTACCTTCCTACTGGTACGTAAACTGCTATTGAACTGTGGTCGAACAGTAGGTTTTAGTTTAAACAAATAGCGAACTTTTATTGTTTAAGGGAAATGATTTTGACAATTGCTAGATCTTATCTGAACACAGAAAAAAATATTGATCTTCTTTCGTCTTATTGCGTAAAGTTAAATCGACTAAACGGAAAAGACATTCCGCATGCTCCTTTTTCTTCGTTTATTACAATAAGAATGAGATAATGAGTAGCAAGTGGACAAAAATATTAGCACCGCTCCTTACATATATATCACGATGCATATTTGAAAAAGCAACTGGCAAAAATAGTGTCATAAAATGAAAACTATTAGTACTACTTGTTATTTTTTCAACAAAGGGCATTAATACTGTTACAAAATATAAAGTGTCTCGAACTGACATATATAAATTTATCAATACGACATATTCAACTATCTGAACGAAATATGATTTTCTCTTGCTTGATATTTTATATTTTTGAAGGAAATAATACAATCATTCTACCCCGAAGACAGAAAGCGATCTGTGAAGACGCAAAATCTTTTCGCGCAAAATGCGCAAGAAGTTTTTTTATTAAAAGCAAATTTGAGCCGCGACACGACAAAACCAACAATGTGGTTGTGCGGACAGCGCAGACTCAGATCAGCCTGGGCATCCGCCCAGTCTGATCAGAGTCTTCGCTGTCCGCACGAAGGTGGCTTAGACCCTCAGCTACCCTTTTAGCTTTTAGCGAAGAGTCTGGTTGGACTGCTTGGATGTCCAGGCTGATCTGAGTCTTTGCTGGGCGCACAACCACATTGTTGGTTTTCTCGTGTCGCGGCTCATTTATATTTAGTGTCTCAGCAGAAGCAATTGTGCTGAATCGAAACAACTGTTGAAACCGATAAAATGAAACAAAGAACAAAAGGTGTAATTATACCAATTTATTGTTACCACTTCTACTCCCTATCTATAATTTGGCATACAGGACCAGTTCAGCTAAATGGCCCTTATGTACTGATTCAGACTGTAAACCCAGCGCTGTTACTAGGGCCTAGCACTGGGCCACGCGTTAGCAATAACTTTGCTAAACCAGTAAAGGGGAAACCATTCAAATCAATTGCTGCATGGAATTGTTTCATATGCTCGCTGTCATGGCACCAACCATGACCCAACTGGATGTAGGTCATTGTTAATGCCGTGTCAGTGACTGACTCATGTTGCACATTGTCACCCAAGTAACTGTGGTACCTGTATGTATGTGGCACCACCTAGCCAATCCGCTAGCTGTCATGACTAGGTTTCTACTTGCGAAAGATGAAAAGTACAGACACAAGCAATCAACAGGCACCAAGCAATGGACTTGAAAGGGTTAATAAACATGATCAGGCTGCTGTTGCCTAGTACTTGGGGATAATTTAGATAAATTTTTTTAAAATTTATATTGAATTCCCTTCCCTACCCCCTAGGTATAATTGTGTAGCTGAACTGATTCTATCAATACAGTACTGACTGAAAAGTGGTGTTGTGGTGGGGTGGTGGCGGATTTAAAAACTTTGGAACATGCTGATCCGTTAAACATTAAGCCGAGACAGAATTTCTGCGGCCACCCAGTAACAGCCAACAAACAACACTGCTTCACCAAAATAGATTAGCATGTCCTGAAATGAACTTCAGGGTCAGGTCACAGGCCAGAGGAACCTTTCAGGAGCTGTATATACTTGCTAGAAAAGCAAAACGTGGCTGGTACAGCGTCCAACAACCCAATACAAACTAAAATTTATATAATAATAAACTCTCAAACATATATGGCTATATACTTTCAGATCATAGTGAAATACTTGTTTATCAAAATCAGATAATCATTTGCCAAACAAGAAAAAGTTAGACGCACTGTTTTCTTTTATTTGTCTGTCAACATTAAATTGAGACTAACCGTGAAAATAATGATCTAAACGCACTATGTTTTAACATTATTAATATTATCGCAGTCAAGCCACTTATTTCTGGCATTTTCGTGAGAAAAACATATTTTTCCGGCAGTTTTATGTAGCAAGTGGTGGCGTATATACGCTTCCGTATAATCCTTCAGTATTATAAGTGCTGATCGACAGGTACTGTAAAAATATCTGATCAGGGTAAAAAATATATGTCAAAACAAAATAAATAAATAAATAAAAAACATAATATGAAAAATTTTCTTAAGAGTAGGCGAAATGGGAATGAAGTCATATTCAACAGTGGGCGAAATGGGAGTAGGCGAACTAGGAATAGGCAAAACGGGAGTAGGCGAAATGGGAGTAGGCGAAATGGGAACATCCCGTCATTTCATATGAAATTTATGAAACTCGCCGAAGGTTCGTTTCATAAATTTCATGAGAAGTGACCACGAAATGACCACGAGCGTAAGATCCTCTATATACACGCACATATATTCTCGTCCGCAAGAAGTAGTCTAACTGTTAATCGTACTTGTGCGTTTATGCGTCTGTGTCTGTGCTAGGAAGAAACAGTTATAGAGAAACACTACAGTACTACAGTAATATCAAGGTGTCGTCGTCCCCCTCCCCCACCCCCTCTCTCTCTCTTTATTTCTGTATCGCTCTGTCTCTGGCTCTTTGTTTATCGCCGTCTCTCTGTCTTTGCGATGGGTAATGGGGGACACCCCTTCTGTTTCTAGCGAAAACACTAAATGCCGGTTAAACTTATTGAAGAAAAAAATTTGTACAGTTAAATATATGTGAGCTATAATCCAAAGATATTAAGAAAATGAAATAGCTGATGAAGATTTTAAGAAATCAAATACAGAATAAGAATGCTGTTCCACTTAACTTACTATATACGAAGATGACTTTCACACACGTTTCAAATTGTAAGCGTAAACTTAAGTTTTAAACGTACTTATTAGAGCCTTTGGCTTCAAAAAAAAAAAAAAAAAAAAAGAAAGAAAAGAAAATAAAGTTGACGTCATTTATTCGGTGTTTTGAAACAGCGAGCTTATATATATCTTCCTTAGTTTATTGTCCCCCGCCTTTTCGAAGATAAGCGGAGGGACATAGTTTTCGGCATTCCGTCCTTCCGTCCGTCCGTCCGTCCTTCCGTCCGTCCGTCCTTCCGTCCTTATTTCCGTCCTTCCGTCCCCCTAATGTAGTAGGTACCTTGTGTGCGCAACTCCTCCTACAGTTTTATGCCGATTCTTTCGAAACTTTACAGATGTTTTTGTCATGGTCTGAAGATATGCATGTGGTTTGGATATAATCCTGAGATTATTTTTTGTCACTTTTTCCACAAGTTGAACTTAGTAATTTTTTAGGCATTTTTATTATCAAAGTGACTAGATAGTGGGTACCTTGTGTGCGCAACTCCTCCAATAGTTTTATGCCGATGCCTTTGAAACTTCACAGGTGTTTTGGTCATGGTCTGAAGATACGCATGTGGTTTGGATATATTCCTGAGATTATTTGTTGTCACTTTTTCCACAAGTTGAACTTAGTCATTTTTTAGGGGTTTTTACTATCATAGTGACTAGATAGTAGGTACCTTGTGTGTGCAACTCCTCATACAGTTTTATGCCGATGCCTTTGAAACTTCACAGGTGTTTTGGTCATGGTCTGAAGATACGCATGTGGTTTGGATATAATCCTGAGATTTTTTTTGTCACTTTTTCCACAAGTTGAACTTAGTAATTTTTTAGGCGTTTTTACTATCATAGTGACTAGACAGTGGGTACCTTGTGTGCGCAACTCCTCATACAGTTTTATGCCCATTCCTTTGAAACTTCACAGGTGTTTTGATCATTGTCTGAAGATATGCATGTGGTTTGGATATAATCCTGAAATTATTTTTTATTACTTTTTTCGCAAATTGAACTTAGCCATTTTTCATACATTTTTACTATCAAAGTGAATAGATAGTTGGTACCTTGTGTGTGCAACTCCTCCTACAGTTTTTTGCCAATTCCTTTGAAACTTCACAGGCGTTTTGATCATGGTCTGAAGATATGCATGTGGTTTGGATATAATCCTTACATTATTTTTTTTTATTACTTTTTTCACATTTTTAACTTTTCCGCTTTTCCAGCTCAAACACTTAAGTGTATATACAGTGGAGACCTAGTTTCCAAGGCGGGGGACATAAATTCGTTGAATTTGCTTGTTTTTCTTATTTTTTGTTTGTTCAGTTTTGTTAAATTTTTCTTTGAAGTTTCACCTACAATCACACTACTTATAATTGCGTTACGTTTAGTTTTAACTTTGTTATAGGGCCATATGATAGTGGGGGAACATCTGAGGGGTGCATATGATAGTGGGGAAACACCTGAGGGGTGATTCTACTATATAGTGAGTTTTTCTATAGCCATATTTCCGGGGGGGAAATTTCACTATAGAGGGGAAAACGCTATGCAAAAAAGTATAGTAGATTGTCCTCGGGGAAAAATTGACTATATAGCCAAATTTCCGCGGGGGGGGGGGGGGGGGGACACTATACAGTCAAGTTTCCGGGGGGACCTACTATGAGGAAAGTTAGTCAGTTTTCCGGGGGGAAATTCTTCGGGGGGGGGGGGGGAAGCTACGCCCTGACACGACATTCTACAAAGGACTATTTTAATGGCGGATGCCGTCAGAAGTAAGTGTTTACACCCGCGGTCATCAAGGCGCGAAATTTACACTGCGACATTTGTAATGCGATTTATAACAAATTTTCACACGACGCCGCTGGGGAAACGTTAACGTAACGTTAGAAGCCATGATTGCTACGCCTCAGAATAGCTGCAATAATGCAGTTCTTCCTTTGGTTTGAGCTACAAAGCGGTTGGCATCGCAACACTGAAGGTGTGAAGGCAAAATACGGATAGGACAACAGATTGAAAATTTGTACTTTTAATAAGTGGTAGGGTAATTTGGGGGAATATGGACCGATTAAGCATTCTCAAAATAATACTAACCTCGGTTTCGAGTTGGTATTATTTTGTTGTTTATTAACAGAAAGAAATATATCTCAAGAGCATTATCATACACAAAACATTTAGTTTGATCCCACACAATCATAGATAAAATCTATAATAGGCACCTAGTGGATGGACCATATTACTCAAAACTTTTGGGGTTTATATGGTCCACTCTAATAGGCAAAAAAGTTTGAACGCAGCATGTCATGATATGTGAGGCAAAGCAATTATGTTATGTATATGTTTTCGCGTCTTAAAGCGCAACAATGGAAAATTGCATACAAAATAACCATTTTTCGAATTGTTTGGAATTAAGTTACCTTTGTGCATTTATTTCACATTTAATAAAATTCTATCGGAGAAATTATAGTAAAGGGGGCAACCCCTTAAGGAAACTTCTTTGCCATTATCTAAGAAGCTGCCTGATCTATTTAGGAATAAGCTTTTCTGTTAAAGGAAACAAAGTTGTCCATAAATATGCCATTTAAATCTGGAAATCGGAAGAATTTTAACAAAATTACGGAATTTGAATTTTTAGATATCCTGGGCGTTTTGTCCTACCAATGGGACAAAACGCCTTATTAGATGGGGTAAAATGTTCAGGGCTATTTCTTATCTTGTTTCCAGATTTGATTGTTTGTTTTTAGAGAATACTGATTCCTTTGCCCGAAAAGAATATTCCAGTTACATCAAATATTTTATTTCATGCTTATAAAAAAAGCGTTTCCTGGAGGTGGGCGTTTTGCCTCCCCCCACCCCGCCCCGATCCCCCACTATTGTACATTTTTTCCTTATGAGGAAGGGATACACAATAGCAGATAAATCGTGGTTAGCAAAAGTTGTGCAATTGAGACTGCAACCTATCAAATTTGCTTGTCTTCAGTGACATTGAATATAAGCGTTAGTTCTCACACTTATAGTTTCAAATACATATATTGTTTCAGACTTTCTTTAAACCTAAAACTCATGGATACGCCAAGCTTACCTGACAAAAACTAACGGCAGTTCTCTGTAAATTATTGTGTAAACCTAGTGGAAGTTTTTTTTGCAGTCCAATATTGAAAATATTTAAAGGTATGCACGCATAGAAATATTCGACTGATTAACTTTGAACAAGAATGGTTCAAGTCTCAGAACATGCTGATTTGCTGTACAACATAATATTCAGAAAACAATCGTAATTTTGTTGTAATTGTATTGTGTGTTTCATAAATCTTTAAACAGTCATAAACAATTTTCCCCTCAGTTTGAATGTTTTGTCGTCAAGGGAGGCAAACAGAAAGCCATAAAAGTTGTTCTTTTTAAGAAAATGGGTGAAACCTGGAAGTGTTCTCATATACCCTAAGTAAGGTTTGCAAGGCGATGGACAAGTCTCACAATTTTATCCTTTTTTGATTTCTGAGTCATCAGCTTTGGTCAGATTTGTTCATTCAAAGCGTAAATGAAAATGCTAAATATGAAGATGATGGCCGGTAATGAAAATAAATATTAGAGAAAACAAATGGTGCTGTCGCTGAAATACATATATATGTATTTGTTGTTTATCTATTAATCACAGATGCCCTTTGCAGATATCCGATTATACATGCTATGGTTCGGAACGCTGATGATATTAGAGCCGCTATTAAATTTGCTCGAGATCACAATCTGCGTGTGACTATAAAGTCGTCTGGTTTTGACTTCTGGGGAAGGTCGTCTGCTCACGCCAGTTTTAGCATCAACTTGATGGAGATGAAAGGGATGTGGGTAACACCTAGCAGCACTGACAGAAGTGAACATGGGGAGCTTAAAGTGGAAACCGGTGTCACCTGGAGAGAAATGTACCAAGAGGTGAGGCTACCTCCGAACATTAACCCTTTTAAGACTGTAAACCCGTTTTGGGGTGCAAAAAGTGCAGACCCAGTTCAGAGGCTGCAGAAGGTGTTCTGGCTGACCATGTCGGTGTTAACGTTAAGGTGTTGTGTGTGTGGTGTTTTCAGTTGGAATAGCTGGATGACCCCTTATCTAGGAATGAGCTTTTCATTAGGTTTATTGGTTGGTTGGTTGTTTTGTGTTTAACGGCCCTTTGAGACAGTACTTCAGTCTATATCTGACCCATAGAGAGGGAGAGAGAAGTGATAGCGGAGAGAAAAATGTCCAAACAACCCCGACCCGCAACTACTGCAAGCAAGTAGGCCTTTGCTATTCACATCAGCAGGCTCCAGCACTGAAAATTATACGCAGCAGCACCGCACCACCCGACCACCTCCTCATTCGGTTTACCATGCGCGTCTTTCGTGAACTGTTGTCAATTGATGTGTGTCCTTCATTACTTTTTTGTTTTGAGGGCGGGCCATGGGATCTGATTGTATTAGTTCGTGGTCATTTTTTATCATTCAATGATAGCAGCTTATAATATCAGACTCAGCATTCTTCAAGTCTACAGGTCAAATGTCTACAAAAATCATAGGCACTCGACGGAAAAGTTGTATCTTTTTATATCATCAACTGTCAGTCTATTTTCTAACTCTCTGTAAAATTTCAAGTCGATCGGTTGCGAAATAAGAAAGCAACAATTCACACGTCTCCATTATTAAACGAGCAATACAAGGTAGGTCACTACGCCATTTTGATTTTCTGTTTACATTTTTGAAGTCACATGTTCTCACTCATAATAAGCATTTCGAGCAAGAAACGTCCATCAAACGAAACGATGATACAAAATGTATATATATCTGCACTTATCTACAACCAAATCATTTCGTGTTAGTAAAGGATAATGCGAAATTAACGACAAAATTATGAACCACGATGACAAACAGAGTTAATTGACGGAAGTGATCAAGAACACAAGAAACCCGGGCATGCGCATGACGGTCTGCCTGAAAATTCAAAATCCGAGCCCGTTGATTGGTCAACGACAGAGCAAGTTCAAAATCCGGCGATTTGAAAACTTCTACTGCTGCAAATGCGTCTCTTTGATATCAACCGACTGGTTGCCATTATGGCGGTAATGCTACGTCATCAAAGCACGCGACTGGAAATTCCGTGGAAAACACTCGATTTTATCAGTTTCGTCAACATGGTCAAGCTAGAATAAAATCAGAATGGTGTAGTGCCTTACCTTGTATTGCTTATTAAAATAATGTAGACGAGTGAAGTGTAACTTTTTTATTTCGCAACCAGTCGACTTGAAATATTACAGAGAGATAGAAAATAGATTGACAGTTGATAAAACAATTTTTCCGTCGAGTGCCTATGACGAAAATGGTGCACTTTTGTTTTCGTCAAGTAGGAGAAATGTTTTGGTCTGGGAATTTAAAATATTTTTCGTTTGAAAGAAACCCATCGGGTTTTTTACTTTTATATGAAATTGGTATATACATGTACGTGCCACCCAGCGTTTAAAAATAGTTTTTTACAGCTGATCGAACTGAACAAGTTGGTGCTTCCAGAGCTAATCCGATTGAAAAATGTGTGCTTTCAGAGCTGGTGAAAGTGAAAAATCGGATGCTTTCGGAACTGGCCGAAATGAAAAATGGATTCTTTCAGAGCTGGTCGATATCACCAAAGAACTAGCTAATGAGTGCCATTATGCAATATCGATACTGGCCATTAAAGTGCGATATCCGTCTAACTGTATGCTGGGGGTGGATGGGTGCGTGGAAGAGGGGGCCGGGGAATGATACAGTTTTACACCTTTTCAGTTTCGTACTTTGAATTATATGTCATTCAAGACTTAAATGCCTACTGGGTCTGATCCTACTGTGTCTACAGATGTGTTACAACTTCTTTACCAGGCCTAGAAATCTAAATATTTCTTCATTAATTTTTACCCACGAAATTCCGGAACAATAAATAATGTGTTTGATACAGTGTTTTAATTTTTATTGTTCCCCGCCTTTTCGAAGAAAAACGGAGGGACATAGTTTTCGGCATTCCGTCCTTCCGTCCTTCCGTCCCCCTAAAGTAGTAGGTACCTTGTGTGCGCAACTTCTCCTACAGTTTTATGCCGATTATTTTGAAACTTTACAGCTGTTTTTGTCATGGTCTGAAGATACGCATGTGGTTTGGATATAATCCTGAGATTTTTTTGGTTACTTTTTTCACAAGTTGAACTTAGTCATTTTTAGGCGTTTTTACTATCAAAGTGACAAGATAGTGGGTACCTTGTGTGCGCAACTCTTCCGACAGTTTTATGTCGATGCCTTTGAAAATTCACAGGTGTTTCTGTCATGGTCTGAAGATATGCATGTGGTTTGGATATAATCCTCACATAATTTTATATTACTTTTTTTGCAAATTGAACTTAGCCATTTTTCATACATTTTTACTATCAAAGTGAATAGATAGTGGGTACCTTATGTGTGCAACTCCTCCTACAGTTTTATGCCTACACTTCACAGGTGTTTTGATCATGGTCTGAAGATATGCATGTGGTTTGGATATAATCCTCACATTATTTTTTTTATTACTTTTTTCACATTTTAACTTAGCCGCTTTTCCAGCTCAAATACAGTGGAGACCTAGTTTCCAAGGCGGGGGACATAAATTCGTCGAATTTGCTTGTTAAACTTGTGCTTCAGGTCCACAATCACGAGCGAATTGTCATTGGTGGAATGGCGCATTCGCCAACAACTGGTGGATTTACGCTGGGAGGGGGTCACAGTTCTCTGTCGCCTTCTATTGGTCTCGCGGTAGACAATCTTCTTGAAGTCCAGGTACGTATTTGATAATTGTGTGTGTGTTTCGTGCATGCATGTATGCGTGTGGGCGTAGTCCAGTGTTCATGTAGGAGAGGACCGGTTTGAGATAAGTGTCTCATGTCTGATGGCATATACGGAGAGTTTTTCCAACGGGCATACAGTGTTGAAATGACGTCGTGATGACGTCGCATGGACATTGATGAGACGTGATGACGTCGCATCGAGGCTAATACGACGTCATTTTTAAATCATGTGCCTGCTTGGGGTCATTTAAAGGGAGGCTTCGATTTTCATTCTTGTGTTTTCGGTTATATGGGCAAAAGCTTGTGGATAGAGGGGCAACTGGGCATTATGACATCTAAATAGTCTAACCCGAGACTTAGGTGTTCTTTAATAAATACCCAGCAGGCAATTGACGTCAGAATGACGTTTCATTGACGTCGATGAGACGCGATGACGTCACATCGACGTCATTTTGACGGCATGTGCCCGCGTGGTATATGCCTCAGAATTATCAAATCGTAAAACACTGACAGAGATGACGGAATACTGCATGAATGCGTAGGCTTCTCTTAGTTTTTGTTGCATACCTGCCTGTTCACACGCTTTAACTGGTATCATTTAAATCATCAGCAGACGAAATTCTGAAATATAAACAGCAAAGTATATGTATATAGAACGGGCCATGTAACTTAGAAAGCATTCTTAACTACCAAGTGCTCGTCTAATTGCATGAGAATCTTTACTATAAATTTTTATTAACATATTGAAACCCCCCTCATGCATCAATATTGTGTCTTTTATAATCGAAAAAGAGCAAGAAAAACTTTGAGTTCATTAAACTGATTTTTGAAGCATTCAAGTGAGTATACTTTGATGTTACTACACATCTTAGATGTGCGGGATATATAGCAAGTTTAACGAAGTTAATAATTGAGCCGCGACACGACAAAACCAACAATGTGGTTGTGCGTCCAGCGCAGACTCAGCTCAGTCTGGGCATCCGTCTGGTCCGCTCAGACTTTTTTAAGCACTTAAATGGTAGCTAAGTGTCTCAGCTACCTCCTTGCGGACAGCGAAGATTCTGATCAGACTGGGCACAGCCACTTTGTTGGTTTTCTCGCGTCGCGGCTCATATATCAGTGTAAATTTTCAATTACCGGAATTTGATGTTTACTGACTTTTCCATCAGATATATTGACATGGCCGGTGTATTATAATAGCCAGGTGATGCATACTACTCGCTAGCACCTGATCACACTTTCTTTTTGGGAGTCCATGTCAGTGTATCTGTCGATGTTAATATGGATAATATGAGTTCGGACGAATGGTTTTGGGACATAAATGAATAGAGTTATTTATGCAAGCAAGAATTACTTTAGTTCAAAGTAGAGCTACCCATAGGTAGACGTGCCAGTAGAACTAGCCTTTGTTAGACACACCAGCATAACTAACCTTAAGTAGACATGGCAACACAATTAATCACAATTAGGCATGCCAGTACATCATATCCTTGTAAGACATGCGAGTAAAATAACCCTAGTTAGAAATGCAGGCACAACTGTGCTCTTCTGTGAAGTTGGCAAAGGAATTTTAAGGAGTATTTCCATTCATGCAGATGAATGAAGCAACTGGTGTATGTCATGGTCTGAAACAGTTCAGTTAAAGAATTCAGAAATTGGCATGTTTTAAAAGTGTAATCATGATTCATTTCGTTTAAGACTGTTATGACAAAATATGCGTGGACGTTTTATATTTTGTTGCAAAACAATTATGCCAGTTGATTCAGAGAAATAGGAGACGTTTAACAGATATTTGTTACTGTTACTGATAAAGTATGCGATTCGTTGTGCAAAAGCATTTTTATGCATGTATTTTGTATTTGCAAATTTGTCTGCTTTTACTTTTATTTGTTTTCAAATTATCCTAGAATGACCGCCAATGTATTTAAGCCACGTCTGGTACACTACCAGAGTAACCTCCGACGGAGATACATAACGCCGATTGTGACTAGCGTTCGGAGTGGCCAACAAGTAAAGGCCATGATACACAGTAAACCAAGTAACATGTTCCTTGTAGCATGAAACTTTTGTTTCTTATTTCTTGTGATGATACACGGAGCAACTTGAAACATATTCCTTCCCAGGTGTGACTGGGGTCTTGAAGCTGTGATCTGACTTCTGATTGGCTGTATGGAAGAAGGAACATGCTACAAGTCGTATGGAATAGAAAAAGTTTTGTCCCAAAATGTGTAGTATAATACTCCGAAAAGTAGCATGATACAGAGTATTAGCAGTGTATAGACGGTGGACCTTGTAGTATGTTTCAAGGAATATATTACTTGTTTTTTTGTGTATGATGGGCTTAAGAGTTAGATATTTTTCAATGAAAATGATAATCAGTGATTAAAGAAAATCGAAGTGTGCTATTTGACCATTATAGACATTAAATTTGTCAAACATAATGCCTCCTTGACCTTGACTTTTATATATATTGTTAATAGTGATTCTGGGATATCTTTATATTTTTCCGCTCCACAGCCCCTGAGGATATATATTTTTGTAGAAATTTTACAAAACTATGTAGCAGATTTGTAGATTTGTACAAATATCTTCCAGCGTATTCAGACTGCACTAAATGACCTTTCTTTACGGAAACTCTTTTTTGCGGATTCCAGCGTAATCCGACTGCACTAAATGACCTTTCTTTACGAAACACTTTTTGCGGATTTCACCGAAATCTTTTCAGTCACTTGTCAAGTAATATGGATCGTTTGACATGGGCTTAAGATCAGACAAGCCTGTCATCTATAAAGAATCTGTGATTGATGGTATGGGATGCCATTTAAACATTAATAAGCAGGAGGCGGATTGTTAACAATAATTACGATCTTATTCAAGCAAATTATGTGTCATTTATCTTTTTTTTTTGAATGGCACTTAGCGCCTGCGCTTTTCCTTTTTTCCATTAATTCTTTTTATCTTGGTCACTCAAACCAGACTGTTTAGTGCGAGCATTATCTTTAAGATCATTATATCTGCCGAGCTCATCAAGATCAATTTTAAATTCTTGTAATATTTCTCCATCATTCAAGGCTTTTGATATCAAATTCTTAATGGAATTTAATACTCTTTCCCAGAGTTCTAATCTCATAATGTTTTGTGCCTTTGACATTAACTTACACCTCACTAACTTAACACAAAAACCCATACATCCACAAACAATTGCAGTAATCTCTAATAGTAGCATAACAGGTATAGTTAATCGAACACTAGCCATAATAGCAATGCGGAGTCAACTCCATCTGTTAAATTAACTTCCCGTTTATACTTTTTTATATAAAGATTTTCCAGCCTCTTTCTGTCTTATTAAGTGTTTTTTTATTTTGATATTTTTTGTAAGCGATAATTTTGCCCATCTTTTACAGTTAACTCTTGATAAATTGGTGGAGCCGTCGGCTGTTTCATTTTTATTATTGTAGTTTTATTTATTTTTCTAAATTACTTATTTTTTTTCTAATTCAGTAACACGTTCCATTATATTCTTTAATACATTCGCTATAGCTTGCAGCCTGGTTAATATATATATATTCCTTATTGACTGCATCGTCTGGATTTAAAGGACTTTCTAGACCAACTATTCTCTGCTCATTCATATCTAGTCTACCATCCATGGCATCATCACCACTACGTTTTAAAAACTGCGCTTCTGCATATTGTCTGAATTCATTCAATGCCTGCGCCGAGACAAACTGTGCCTCTGCAGATAGTCTGAAATCGGCGGTTACTACGTCTCCGTTAAAAGCTGAATTTTCGTTAGGGTTTCGCGGATAACCCGCATTGATCATACGTTTTCCGCCCATATTGAGGGATGTTTCGCTTAAAATATCATTCCCCGCCCACTGACGTTTTATTCGAAAACTACTCATTATTATATAAAAAATTATTGTATAATTTCTAAAACACAGCTCATTGGCAAGCTGTTATTGTCTATAATGTCTCCACTTTCATCCTTAACGACCAGTTTTAACTCAGATATAGTTCCATTTATTAAATGCTTAAATTCTGGATGCTCAAAGCGGGTTGTAACAATATCGCCAAAGCTTTTATTTTCAATAGGAATGACCGCCAAGGTATCACTCTTAGGGCCACTGTAGTAATTATAAGACGTATTAATTCCTGTTAAATGAACATACAGACATTTTACCACGGCAAAGTCCAGAGGCCTTTCACTGACTTAAGGGTAATTTGCGGAAAAACGGCCTTTAGTTTGTAGTCCCAACATGTGGAGTTGTATTAGATGCGCAATTTTGGAACTCATATTTTTTATTATAATACTTTCATTTAAAATAAAAATTATTACTTATATATATAAAAACAAAAAGGAATGAAACCATGGGATGTGCATTCTTAAAAGGCGGCAATGACGAGCCATGTCATAAAAAGAAAAAAGATGGGCAATGATCAGGAATTAATACAATCAAATCCCACATTCCGCTCTCAAAACCAACAGGGAAAGAAGAACATACTCACAGAAAGTGACACAAGTTTACGAAAGACACGCACAGTTAACCGAATGAGCAGCTCTTTCCCAAACAGATGGTCATTCAGCTACCCCAATAACAGCATCAACATCTATTTTTACTTATTTTTTATTTTAATTACAAAACAAAATAAAACAGAAGGCAGATTGGGCAGCAATACGGGTGACCAAACCGCCAGAGACCATAGACAAGCGGACACAGCACAATATAACATCAAGGAACCGCAACAGAAGTACCGCTTTCGAACGGTCAGCATACTATTACTGGAGGGCTTAAACATGTTTTACTGGGCCCAAACCTCGCCCTCTGTTTTTGCAGTGGTTTTAAACGTTAAGTTAGCTGTTTGGTCCGCATGGAGGTATATCTCATCACCGGAATTAAACAAATCACGGATAAGGCGTATGATGAATCAGAGATGAGGACTCAACAGAAAGAACGTATTGCGACACCGGGAGACCCCTGGGAAGTCAGACAACACCACTGAAATACCGGAGCAAAAGAAACTATCAGTTGAACCCCGAATAACCAAGCAACAAACAAGGCAAACTCCGGTCCCAACCAACTAAATTAAGTAGCTTTATGTCGGGTCCATCATTGAGTCTGATGCCTGACCAACCGGCGTGCAATTAAAGAGGGAAGCAAAGTGTTTAATCATAACTGGGTTAACCAATAAACATGCAGACTGTAGCATTACATTTATATTATATCCAATACGTTTGTAACGAACTATAAGTTTCCTGAACTGATCAGAAAAATCAGACTTACCTACAATTTTTTTGAATTTATAGACTAAGTCACCACAAAATTCTGGTTCCGATAGGCCCTGTTGCAAAAGACTTCTTAATCCGACATATAATTTAGAAACCAATTCAAAGTGTTGGTGAAAGAATTTTGAAAACACTTATCGAAGTTTATGATATCTATAGCCCTGTTAGAGAAGATTTGCAGTTAAATTTTCATTACGGGCATTGAAGTTAATCAGAAGCACGGAAGTAGCTTAGACAATGAGCTACCATTTAAGCGCACAGCAAAGACTCTGATCAGACTGGGCGGATGTCCGGGCTGACCTGAGTCTTCAGTGGGTGCACATTCGACTTTGTTGGTTTTTTCGTGTCGCGTCTCAAACATTCACTCACAGTCAGAATTCAAAATACTGTGATATGCATAAAATTTTAATGAAGAATGATAACGTGAAACTTGCTTGCGCTGTGGTAAAATAACGTTATCCAAATTACAGATTTGTAACCAGTGCGGTGCTAATAAAATAAGAGTGATGCAAAGATACACGGTGTTTAAAGCATTTAAAGATGATAGTACCAGGCTGAAGAATATTGAATATTAATTGATGTGGGCTTTCTCCACCAGAGATCTAGCTTCCTGATTTCTAAATATTTGTACAAATCTACTATATAGTTTTGTAAATATTTATAAATGTACATATCCCCAGGGGCTGAGGGGCAGAAATATCACAGAATCACTATAAACACTATATATCTTTTCCATATAATATGAAAGACACGTTTTTTGAAGTGGAAAGTACATAAAATAAAAATGTCGGCCGTTTAAGGTCCAAAATTTACATTTTGATAATATTAATCCGTTTGTCTCGGCACACTGACTAGTAAAGCTCCTGCTTCAAATATAAATGTCGATTGTCTTCACAGTAAGGCTTGATTCTTTTAAAAAATATGGTTTGAGATACCTGTGATGGCATGGAGGTGCCTGTGATTTAAAACAATATTGTGTTAATCTGAATAGTTATCGCAGCTGCAAAAATTGATTTTCTTCATTTTAAGCCATTGCCTGGAAAGAATCATTCATACAAAGTCGCAATTTTCTGTCATGATTGCCCTTGTTCAAATTCCAAAACAGCATCTCAAAGAGTGATAATTGAGCCACGACACAACAATACCAACAATGTAGTTGTGCGCCCAGCGCAGATTCAGATCAGCCTGGGAATCTGCCAAGTCTGATCAGACTCTTCGCTAAGCGCTTGAATGGTAGCTAAGGATCTCAGCTACCTTCATGCGGACAGCGAAGACTCTGATCAGACTGGGCGGATGCCCAGGCTGATCTGAGTCTGCGCTGGGCGCACAACCACATTGTTGGTTTTGTCGTGTCGCGGCTCATATCTGTTTTTGTTCTCTATCTTTTACTGCAAAGGTCACACCCATGCGAGCGATACACGCAGGGTGTATCAAAAGGATCAAATTACCGATTGCTTGCATGTACCGGATTTTTTTTGTCGAAATAACTCTTTGAGATGAAGTTTTTATCCGAATTTTATGATATAGACGAGTCTACACATAATGATATAATATTGTGATGCAAAATGAATGATTCTTTCTTTACAGTAATCTAGAAATGAAGAATCATTATCAGTATCAATATCTGCATGAATAATACATTTTCAGAGGTTCACTATATTTTCTTACATCACAGGCACTTCCACGTCATCACAGGCACCGCCAATAATATTTTTAAAGATTGCAGCCTAATTTAGAGCTACTTAAAACACATATTTAAGGTAAGAGCTTTGCTTGATGCCAGTGGCCTGAGACAAACGGATTCACATGCATGACAGTTTCATTTTTGACGAAACACGAGCGAAATCTGCTTGTTTTGTGTATTTTTGGCCGACTTCAAAGCAACTTCTAAAGTCGTATCGTATCTTTCGACCGACTTCTGAGCCACTTCGAAACCTTTTTGGCATAAACGAAGTGTTCTGGGGAATATGATAGGTTACGTAAATCTTCATCTTAAAGGGCCGCACCATTATTTTAAGTGCAATATACTCCCTGTTATATGGTAATTTATCGAAAAAGACGGATAAATCCCTTTCATTTTATTATTCTTGCCAGTCACAGTTAACTCCGGATGCCAGTCACAACCGATATTAAGTACCGCCATCGGAGGTAACTATTATATTTAGTTTACCACTCGTTGTAGTACCCTCATTTCGGAGGGCCAAGAATCGTGATTACCTTCCCGTGGGATCAGAATTGTGCGTTTACTAAAATTGAATTTATCAGCGAGGTGTGCATGTACAACAAGACATTATTTACAGTGTCTATGTTCTTTTAATTAATTTTTTTTTATCGAAACTCAGGTCGTTCTGGCGGATGGCCGCATCTCCACTTGTACGGAGAACCAAACGAAACATTTATATCCCGATGGTACAGAGCAGTCAGAGGACAACGGGAAGCTTTTCTGGGCTTTAAAGGGTGGAGGAGGAGGCACATTCGGGGTCGTAGTCTATTACGTTTTTAAACTTCATCAAGCTCCAGAATCTTTGGTAAAAGTTACCATGCTGATGCCGTTCTATCATAAATCCGAGGACAGGAATGTTGCCAATGATTTTTTCAGTAGATACTACAGCTGGACAACGACAGCCCCGTCTTACTGGGGTGGGTATGTCGCTTCAACCAATTTTGATACAGTGGGCGAGACTGTGGGATTAAGAGGAAATTTGACAGGTACAATTTTCTTGTATTTGATCAAACTCGGACCTTGGGACCGGAGTACAATGTCCGAAATTCAGGAGTTCATAGATTTAAAAGAAGAATTGCCGACAGGCTTTTCATCACTTACCCTTACGAATGTATCAAGCTTCTGGGATATTGCAAAAGATTTTTCAGACCCGACAGCGGACCGGTCGTATTTCATGGGATCTTTGATTCCTGCAGAGAACCATACTACCAAGTTGACAAACTTTCTGTGGCAAGAGTATCATAGTGATGATAATGTACCTCTCCTCTGTCGTTTCATCCGTCTTGGAGGTAAGTGCCTTCTAAGTAAAACAAAAATTTTGAACTTCGGCACGACAAATCCAATAAAGAGCATGTGCACCCGGCGAAGACTAAGATCAATCTGGGCATCCACCCAGTCTGAAAAGAGTCTTTGCTGTCGGCACGGAGGTAGCTTAGACCATGAGCTACCATTTAAGCGCACAGCAAAGACTATGATCAGACTGGGCGGATGCCCAGGCTGACCTGAGTGTTCGATGGGTGCACATTCCACTTTGTTGTTTTTTCGTGTCGCGTCTCAAATATTCACTCACAACATCACGTCATGACTAGATAAGCGTTTTTACTCGTAGACAAATGTATCAAATCTCGTCCAGCTATAATTTCATATTAAAGTTGGGATTGGACAAAATGATTTTCATAACCCCGCTTTGAAAAAGTTGGGGTATACTGGTTTACATGTCTGTTCGTTTGTCCTTCCGTCCGTCTTTCAGTCTGTCCCCTTTTAATCAAAATTTTCGTCCAAGATTTCTCCACAACCACATAAGCTAGAAAGGTCATGTTTGGTATACATGTTGCTGATGGTGTGTTGTGTCGTGGGATTGAGAACCAGCTCTCTCCTGCATATTCATTCCTTTATTTATTCAATTTTCTTTCTTTCCATAATTTGAATAATGAAATGTTTCGGCAAAGATTTCTCCACATCCGTGCAAGCTAGCGTAGTCATATATGGTATGCAGGTTGATGAAGACTTGTTGTATCGTGGGATTGAGAACCAGCCTCCTCCTGCTTATTCTTCTTTATATTTGCCTGATTTTCTTGCGGGTTGATGAAGACGTGATAATTGTGGGATTGAGAACCAGCCTTCTTCTGCTTATTCTTCCCTATATTTGTCCAATTTTCTTTCTTTCCATACTTTGAATATATGGAATTTTTGTCAAAGATTTCTCCACAACTAACCATTAAATCTAGAGTCGTCATATTTGGCATATAGGTTGATGATGGTGTGTTGTATCGTGGGATAAAGAACCAGCCTTCTGCTTACTCTTCCCTGAAATTGTCCGATTTTCTTTCTTTCCATATAATGAATAACGAAATTTTTGTCAAAGAGTTCTCCACAGCCATGCAAGCTAGAGTAGTCATATTTGGTAATGAAAAATTACTGTATGGTGGGATTGAGAATCAGGTCTCTCCTGCTTATTCTTCCCTGTATTTGTCTGATTTTCTTTCTTTACTTTGAATAATTCAGTTTTTTGTAACATGTTTCACAGCAACCCTTCAAGGTAGAATGTTCATACTTGATATACAGATTGATAATGACCTATTGTATCATGGGATTGAAAACCAGCTTTCTCCAGCATATTCTTCCTTGTATTTCTCCTGTTTTCTTTCTCTCTATACTTAGAATAATGATTTTTTTGTCAAAGATCCCATGCAGCCATTGCAATTTTGAATTATATTTTGTATGCAGGTTATAGTGGGGGATCGAGAACCAGCCTTCTCCTGTTTCTTCTTGTCTATTTTTTTCTCCAATTTTCTTTCTCTCTTTACTTTGAATAATGCAATTTTTGAAACAGATTTCACAGCAACCCTTCAAGTTTTAATGTTCATGTTTGGTACACAGATTGATAAGACATATGTCGTACATGTATTTATTAATTTTTCTTTTTGTCTATGTGAAATCATTTTATTTCTTACTACTTAAAAAGGGATTAAAGTAGAATATTGATATTTGGTATACATGTTGGCAATGAGTTTTCTCTTTCTTTGCTATATGTTATGAAAAAACATCGTCTGATTAAAGCAGTTAAGCGTGGGTATAGTCGGATTCTCCGACAGTTCTAGTTTTTTTCCCTTTTTTTCAGGTCAAATAAATAATAATGATGACAAGCAAATTCGGTGAATTTATATCCACCGCCGAAGCTGCCCTGGTTGTTTATGTTTATTTGAAGTTTAATAAAATTTCGTTCACTGGTTACTTAATTAAGGCTGAACTTGCGGGTTGTAAATAAAATCAAGGACAATAACTCCTGAATAAGTGAGACATAAGCAGAAGTTTTTTTCTTAAGCAATTGTCTCAGCATCACTGCACTATGATTAGAATGATGATAATTTTTTTTTATTTCCTTTACAATTTTTTTTCCACCGGTATCTTAGTTATGGCTAATTTGTGGATTTTAAATCAATTCTGAAGTAATTATGATAAAACATAATGTGCACTGCGGTGTCATGACAATACACAATTACTTTAAGTTCCATGAAATTCCATTCATTGGTTATTTAGTTATGACTCAATTTGTTGATTTTAAACCAATTTAAGGGTAATAACTCAATGCTAATTGAAGCAAATCCCATAAAACGGAAAAAGAGGCTCCAATGTGTTATGGTGATACATATTTAGTATAAGTTTCATAGAATTCTATTTATTGTTAACTTAGTTATGGCTGACTTTGGCAATTTTGAATTGATTAAAGGGCAATAACTCATGCACTTCTGTTGCCATTCTAACGAAACTTTATGTGCATATAGATGTTATGGCGATACATACTTACCTTAAGTTCATGAAGTTTTGGTAATTGAATAGATAGTTATGGCTCATTTGATTAATTTTAAGTCAATTAAAGGGTGATAACTCATGCACCACTGAAGTCAGTCTGACGAAATTCCACGTGCATCAGCGCGTTATAGTGATATATACTTTTTTCAGTTTCATGAAATTCCATCCAGTGGTTTCTTGGTTATGGCTCCGGCCGGGCGGACGAAAGGCGGACGGATGGAAGAACGGACGGATGGAAGGACGGACGGACGGACGGATGGACGGACATGGAAAAAACTATATCCCTCTGCCTATGGCAGGGGATAAAAAACGAATATAGCCATTTATGAATACTAAATGAATTTCATTTTTGCGTGAAACATATTTTCTACTGATGTGTGATGGTTTGACTTATGTATATTTAACATAAGTAGCTCTTTGCTGTACGTTAGTATTAGACTGAATTTCATATATCGAATAGCGTGTCAACAAGACCTATACTTCTTTGGGGAATACAAACATGATTTTTGGGTATGAGGAGTAGACTACCAGATTAACTTTTGGGAGAATTTCATGAAATTTTGATGGAGTTATGGCCCTTGTTTAAATTTGGCATTTTTCCAACTTTTGAACAACTTGAGATAGGAAGCTTTTTGGTTTAGTAGTAGTCCTAGATGAGTTAAATACTTAAGTACAGGTAAGGTAACTCTTAGTTCACCTATTATGGAGTTTCTTCCCCTGATGTTCAATACTTATGCAGCTACTGGGTTATAGAACTTCTGCGCGTAGGTTTAGAAATTTTATATATTTGGATTCCTCATGGAAAAATAAATTACATTTATTGTTTTTTTGTTGTTGCTTGTTTCCTTAAGATATGCCCCATTTTAGAGTTACGCCCCTTCAAAATCATGAGATGGATGTCTTGTTAGCAAGATATCTCAAAAAGTATTTGAGTTATGGCCTTGGTATTTTGTATACTGATAAGATATTAAGAGTACATTACCTGATTAAGTTTTGGCAAAATTCTGTAAAACGTTTGACGGAGTTATGGCCCTTGTTTGAATTTGGCATTTTTCCAACTTCTGAATTGATTAATTTGGCATTTTTCCAACTTCTGAATTGCTTAATTTGGCATTTTTCCAACTTCTGAATTGCTTAATCTTGGAAGTAGATATTAGGTATTATAGTAGTTTTTCATGACTTAAATATTTTAGTAACGATTGAGTAACTCCTTTTCAGACTTAGACACTCTAAAGTTTGACAACTTAAGTGGCAAGCATATGGTTGAGAGCATAGTGTTTCACAAACACGATTTCTAGTTTAATGAGGAATTCGCATAAAAAAATTCAAGAACGCTAGCATGCACGGTTTCAAAGTAATTGGAGGCATTAAAAGCGTGATGGACGAACCGACGGGCGGACAAGCCGTAAGCAATATGCCCCACCAACTTTTTAAAGTTGGGAGGCATAAGAAACATTAACAAATGTATTTTGTAAAAATTGAATAGACCATTTTTTTATTTTTCTGTCCCACCGCACTTCTTTAAGCACAGATATTAACAACATGTCAAATTAAAGCTGATACTGTCATTTTTGCTAGCTAACCCGAGTCCTCAGCAAATGAGCCGCGGTACGAGAAAACCCACAAAGTGGCTGTGCGCCCAGCGCAGACAAAGATCAGCCTGGGCATCCGCCCAGACTGACCAGAGTCTTCGCTGTCCGCATAGGGGTAGCTCAGACCCTTAGCAACCAGACTAGGGGGATGCCCAGGCTGATCTGGCTGTTGCGGCTAATATAATGTATACTCATGATCGACTACATGCTTTGTCATTTCAGGAAAAGTTGCGGAATACAGCTTGAATTCTGCGTCCGTACATCCAGGGTGGCGCTCCGCCCAAACTTGCGCCATCTGTATGGTGCGCGTACCGAAAGACCCACTCAACAGTCTAAATACCTACAGAGAGCAAGCGCGACTGAAGTCTAAAGCGATCGCGTTGGCAGCTGATCTACGAACATTTGGGAACGGAGATTATATCAACACAGGGGATAGCTTTAACCTGAACTGGAAACTGGATTTCTGGGGGAAGCACTATGCAGATTTGTTAAAGCAGAAGATTCGTCATGATCCGGACAACTTCTTTTCCTGCCATCACTGTGTGGGATCTGACTACGGCTCCTTCAGAGCCCCATCCACTGCATCTACAGTCAAAGAAAAAACTGTTCATGCGCTGATACTTTCGATCCTTATTATTGTTACTTAGAGTCCCATCTCCCCCTCCTCCCCCCCCTCTCTCTCTCTCTCTCTCTCTCTCTCTCTCTCTCTCAAATTTTAGGTTTTTAACCGGAATTAAAAATAACTTATACACTGTGGTAAACTTATAAGCTTTCGACAGATATGTCTGAAAACCTGATCAGCCTGCTCCTGGAGGAGCTAAAATTTGATCATGATCAGTGCCAACCAGGCCATTTAAGTATATGATCTGATAGTTTAACTGCACTTGCGAACAAAGAATATACACAGTAAGTACAAGGGTGACAACCTACGTCAGGGCACTGATATCGTAACCGTTCTGTAAGTAGCCATCTTGACGTAAATAGGGTAAATATTGCGCATAATCATTAGGTGTTAAGACTCTGGCACTTAAAGGGTAGTAAGTGTCTAAGTTGCCTTTATTGCGACAGTGAAGACTCTGATCAGACTTGGCAGATGTCCAAGCTGATATGAGTCTTTTCTGGGCTCACATGCCTCTTTGTTTGTTTTATCCCATCCCTGATCTCAGGCTCGGGCCGATACGGTCAACTCGGGCTGACATCAGGGCTGGGATCATAACAACCGTGTAATAATCTCTATATCCTACATAGACACTCACGATGGATTGTTATATTCTTATATGAGCTGAGGGCCTCTCTTATATATGCAAAGGTGGGAGAAAGAGTATTTCAGCACCGCTAAAAATAGAACAAGCTCTGTCTAATATCCATTCTACTCCATTCCATTTAATAATATAAACTTTGCTCTTTTACGCACTTTTTATCACCATTTTAAAGTGTTATTGTCATTGCGCTGGGAGATACTGATGAGACTGTAGTAGCAGAAGCGGTTACAATCTGTAAGATGTTCAACAAATCATTTAAAGTTCCAAATGCTTCTCGCTATAGTTTCGTCATCGTAATGAGCTTTAAATAAATAAAACATCATTTAATTTCACCTAAAAAAGGTTTGAAAGAAAAAACTTATTTGGGTCATTTAAGTTGGCAACTAAATGACCTACTTTCGATTTCATTGAGTTAAATAAAATGGTAAATGGTAACAGTACAGTGTACAGGCGTGGAATCCCAGTCGCTATTCCGCCTATGTTTATATAGCATTGCTAGACGGGAAACCAGAATAGGAAGTTGTATTTTGTATAGCGATTTGTTATTTTGAAAAAAGCAAAAAAAAACCCCTCATTTTTCTCTTCCTTTTGCCAGTTTTAAGATTTAATATGTGCAGGTCAAACCACATTTTATTACCAAACGCGAAGGCTGAACCGTTTTTTTAAAATGATCTGAGTTTAGACGTTTTAACCACTGATAAGACTATGGAGACTTTAAGGATTTCTAAAAAAAAATTAAGGTCTACGTTGCCCTGATTTAGTAGCATTTTTTTAAAAAATAAATCTGAGTGAAGTACATCTTCTCAAAACCATAATTTCTGAAATAAGTTATTGATACATAAAAAAGGATTGTCTTTTTCATTGATATTATCACTCACTATTGCAGCCAGAACCCGGGACCATATTTACAAATTCGGTGCTGTTTAATTAATCGTGTTCTCATTTTAACCCTTCTATAATAAAAATAGAAAATAGGTAAAAATAATTGTTAAATGTTTTTCTGATAATTTGCTTAGTCTGTTGTAACCGTTCTGTTGGTCTAAATTATTTAGTTCAGTAAAGATAGCTGAGTTGCCACCTGCTGCTGACTCGGCTTATCACTTGCAATTTATTGTTTGTTGGGATGTCTTTGTCAATCTTTCCCTTTGATGTTGGGGATAGGGTTTGGGATCTGATTCAGTCAGTTCCTTAAGTGTAGTTACTCTTTAAATTTGAGTCGTTGCTATGTTATTGCTAAGGCTAAATTTCTATGAAGGAGATTCCCTACAACTATGAAATTTGCGCTGGAGGAACAGGGAAGAAGCATACTCTTTTTGGAAGGGCTTCATCAACCATAAAACAAAACAAATATGGTTTAGTTTCATGTATAGTTCAACTCAGTTTTTACAGGTTGACTAGTACACAATTATGTATTCATGAGACTATTTATCTTTTTGCACTCCATTCATATCCAAAATATAGTCTTCAGTCAAGCATGCTCCTTATCATGTGACTATATAAGAAATATGATGAAAGAAGATAAGTTTCGACAGAAGAGCGCCATTTAGTCTCAGAGGAAATGTATATTACCATCTGCATACTTATTCGAGAGCGTTAGTCACTATTTCATTGTCAATTTTTTTTCCTTCAAGAAAAGCCGTGCGCCACTAATTGCTTCTGAGAAGTCGAAATGTTTGACCTTTCATCCAAATACTTCCTGATTAAAAACCTGAGTATGAATGACGACAATATTATTATAAAATTTAATGGGCGGCGACACGAGAAAACCAATAAAGTAGTTGTGCGCCCAGCGCAGACTCAGATCAGCCTGGGCATCCATCATGTCTGACAAGACACTTCGCGAAGCCCTTAAAGGGTAGCTAAGGGTCTCAGCTACCTTCATGCGGACAGCAAAGACTCTGAACCGTATGGGCGGATGCCCATGCTGATCTGAGTCTGCGCTGGGTGCACAACCACTTTGTTGGTTTTCTCGTGTCGCGGCTCAGTCTTATTTTGGATGTAGGTTAGTAATACTTTTATCAAAAATGGTCCATCTAATACATGTATTCATTTCATTTTCCTAAAATTGTGTGAATTCTGAAGAGCTGACCTATGAAACGGATAGGTACCAGTGGAACGTACTGGGGCTCTGTGAAATGAGCTAGAAGACCTTTGGTGAGATGTCAACATATACCAGGCACAAGGTCTGTTTCAGCTGAGAACAGGGCAGTCGTGAGTATGGGTTTGGTTTTCTAGGTTTTCTAGTGCAGAAAGACATGGTGAGTGCTGACTTGGATTGCCTATCAATCACTCTCAGCATACTAATTTCAATCCGCTTGAGAGCAGCTCTTTTCAATGTCACTATCATATAGGTTTATGCACCCCAACCCCTCCCCCACACAGACACACACCGGGCCTCCTCCTCGCCCCTAATCTATTACATGTACAGTCCGTTTAAAGTCGGTATATCTGTTGTAGTTCCTCAATGCTGCGTGTTCATACGTCCGTATATCTTGGTATTTTATGGTCATCTGTATGTCTGCCCACTTTTCTTTCTGTTTTGTTTTGTAATTTAAAATGCAAAATACATGTAGGTAAAACAGATGCTACTGTTGTTTTCATTGGGATAGCTGAACCACCTGTCTGGGAAAGAGCTGTTCACTCTTTTTACCCTGCGTGTCTTACGTGAATGGTTGTCAACTGGTACTTGTGTCCCTTCTCTTAGACTAAGGGGCTACTAACCAAGTAGAAAACCAATGCTCTTCTTTGCGAGTAGCCCCTTCGAGAAGCGAGACAACTATGCTCAAGTCAGAGTACCTCACGCTTGGAGGGATGTCCATGCATTTGGTCAAATTAGGGTCATACGCTTTTTATGATCATCTTTGCAAAAATCTGAATATGAACTGTATCTAAAATATAAATTTCATATCTTTATGATAGTTCATGGACAAAGTACATATACTTTGCGGTTAAATAATAATAGCTGTTTTTATGTAACGAAGATTATGTAACACTTACTAAAAGTATTGTTGACACGAAAGGGTTGTTAAATATTTATATTTATTATAATTATTAACATAAACACAACTAAGCCAGTGAAATTTTTGTACACCATGCTCCTTTTATAGAAATGTCCTAACCTGAATTTGGAATAATCAGCATTGATTTTCGTGGTAAATTTTAAACGTATTTATGATTTTCAACAGCTCCAGAATACAGTAAGAGCATAAATACGGGTTTTAAGGTTTGGTGTACCAAAAGAAGTTAAGTAAAACAGCATGTCAGCTTATCTTTTTTCCTTTTTGTCCTCCGAATCTGAAGTGTCTACCCCTTTTAAACAAATTTCTTGCTCCGCCTTGATACTCCGTGCTCCAGGATTTACAGGTACACTGAGCTGTGCTAAATGCGTTTCCACGTAGCCAGTCTATGCGTGTTGAGTATGTCTAGGGGGTGTTCCAATTAGACATTATCAAGATTCTTACAAAAACAAGCTGAAGTCTGCAATTTGTGACAGTGTTACTTTTTACAAAACAATATGCAAGGAGGTTGTAAATTGACGATAAGACATGTTGCCATGACTATACTGTATGTCGAAATAAAAATCCTTAAAAGAAATAAAATATAAATCTATTATGGTTACATTAAACAATTAAATTTTGTCAAATGCTGTTAACAAACGCTTTGGACACGGCCACATCTACTCCAAGATCCAACATATGAAGCAATTTTGGAATTTTACCATCAAATGATCCTTCATATACCTTTTGAATAAAAGATATGTGAAAATTCTATAATATTTTGTTGATAGGGCTTTGATCACATCTTTTGAAGTATTGCTCTAAGACTGATGGGTTACCATTTAGTGTGGTTAAATTGGTTTAAATTCTATCCCATGGCAAACCTGTTAGAAATTTGGTACTTCATCACAACCATAGTCACAATGGCCAAGCTGACCCCACTGCAAGAGGGTGAGGAAATTTACACCTGTACTATAAGATATTGAACACGTATATGTACCAAACTCTAGCTCCTTGCAGTTATTTGAGGAGAATCAACAAACGACTGACGGATGGTCGACGGACGTAGAAATGACTGCCGACGGACAACATGGTTAGTTTAAGCTGGTCAGTAGTGCTAACAGCACTAAGTTCCAATCAAATCTGAAATGCTACCATACTTTGGCAGACATTTAGTAATTTATGAACCCCCCTCTCAAATCGGGTTGCAGAGAGCTGGATCTTGTACATTTACAATCATTTTCCACACTGCTGATTAAGACAGCTAAAGAAAGACGGAACATTAATTGGAAAATGAAGTAAGTAAATCACTACAAAAAAAACGGAATAAAATGACAAAAAAATAAATAAATAATAAAACGAAGAAATAGAAGAAGAAAGCACTGCAAAAGAACGTGTCGATTAATAAGTTTGCTTTTTGAAAACAAAACAAGCAAACAAGAACAAAAAAAAACAACCTGTTATTATTTGCTCTGTATTATTTGCACAGAGCACTACTAACACATTCATATACTGAGTTTTGCGATCAGCGATGGCATAGATCAGTATTTAAATTTTTGAGTTCATGGCAATACTAACAAACTAACAATTGTTTTCATGGCTATTAATTACGGAAACAAGGACACTCATTTAAGATTCTGTTTTCTTCCACTGCAGCTAATGTGTCGATCATATATGTAGTTAGACAGATTTCTTTATTTCCTCCATATAGAATAGAATGGTTAACGTAACATATATACAACCAGTCATACATTATAAAAAAGAAGAAATTGGAACATTTTAACAAGGATTGTATATACATAAATTGACAGCACAGACTAAGCTCAATTGCAATAGTTGCAACGACACGTATACACATACGTGTGAAAACACATAAAACCCACAGCACACAACAAATGTGGAAGGAATATGCCGCTATCAAATGCCAAGGCCCGAACGCACATCCACGCAGTCCAGCGATAGCCTGCGTTGCCAGCAAATCCGCCAGTTATGGATAACCCTCAGGAATTCATAGTCGCAAAACGAAGATTAATAGACCTGCCTTAGCCCTTGAACCGCGTGATCTGGCCCATATCAAACAAAATATTTCCTTGCTCTTAAAGCACACTCAATTTATATTTTATCAGAGTTGCAATTGCTTTATTTACAAAGCTTACAAAAGCTGAACTTTCTTTGTGATAAAAAATCGGGGAAGACAGATGCTTTTGAAACTGATAACTAATTTGTCAAAGTAATAAAATCTTTCTGTCAGGTCATTAAAGGGCAATTACGAAGAAATACAAACGTACCTTCACCAAATTTACGTGAACCGGATTTGACGATATGATTTTGCCGGAAATCAGTTTTTGAATGTTTGGTTATTTTCTAAACTAAGGCATTATATTGGCGTTTCATTACATGACGACAAGGCTCTCAGTGTCAGACTGGCTGGCGACTCAAAGCGGTTTGTGACTGGCTTAATGTAACACATTAGAGTGAGTGAATGATCTCAAGCTGATCATACTAAGACGGGACCTCGGTTCCAAGCCTCATCCAAAAGGCAGAAGAAGCGGGAAATCGAACCTGCAAACCCTGGCCCCGAGGTTATAAAACTTCTTTCGTGCTCAACTCAGCTGAGCATGAAATTTAAAATGCTCATAAATATAAACATACCAAGTAATTCAACATTTTCAGGCTCAGATAAACCAAGAAGGCTAGTTTTTCTGCTCATCAATGTTAAAATGCCAACATGATAAACATTGACCTCTATGTATTCAATTTCTTAGGAAAAGATGTTTAGAAGTGGTATCAAAAAAAAGTTACTTCGCAGTGATTTAAATACTTTGAAATTAAGACATACAAAATCAAGTTTCGCTTTCTCAGATTTCGTTCTACATTTAATATGTTAGAAATGTAGGTCTGAGGAGCTAATAAACGCAGAAAAAGGCTTGTTACTATTTAATTTAGTTTAGGTTCCCCACCATTTGGCTGGACTAAGACTTTCAAGTTATGAATCTTTCATAACGGGTTGAAAATGTGTCATAAAATTGCGATTCTGTTGTGATTCTGTCACTTCAAATTACGAATCGGTAATTTCAAGTTATGGATCTGGTATAACAGATTGTAAATCTGTTATCGTAAGTTTCGAATCCTTTATAACAATTAAAATCTTAAAGAGTTCCCTCATGAGCAGAGAATACATTCTGAAGATGAACATGGGCCAGACAACGTAGTTTCGGCTAATAAAGCCTCATCAGTGACCCTTATAATCTATTTCAGCAAGTTATGAAGCTGATATATAAGTTTTCGGATCTGTTTTTTAAATTATGAAGCTGTTAAAACAGATTGTGAATCTGTAATATCAGTTGTGGATCCGTTATAATAGAGTTACAGGTCAGTTATAACAGGTTTTGAATCTGTTATATCAGTTATGAATCTGTTATAACAAGTTCTGAATCTGTTATTTCTGACTGACTGACTTAAACAACAAAACTGTAATCAAATCGGTTCGGCCCTATTTTAGTACAAAAAAAGATAAGTATACCTTTAGCGTATTTATTACAAATATCCATTTTTTTGTCAAACGACGTAGGCGGAGGGGGACTATAGATATGACCCTCGTCCGTCCATATGTGTTTGTCTGTCCGTCCTGCCGTCTGTCCGTCCATCCGTCCAAAATCTTGTCCCCGCACCTCCTACGTCTTCCATCGGATTGATTTGAAATGTTATAGATTGTATTCTTATGATATGAAGATGTGCATTATTTTTTTTATTTTTGTTTCGGCCATTTTTGATGGAGAAGCGCCGTGGTAGAGTGGTTATAGTGGCTCGGTTATTATGCAGAAAGTCACCGGAAGGTCGTGAGTTCGCGGCTCACCGTCGCCATTCGACGACTGAAAACTCTCTCTCTGTCAACCCAGCAGTAAATCGGTACCTTTTTCGAATCAGGGAAGGAGAAGGCAGCGAAAGGAGAGAGATGGGCCCCGCTTTTGATCAGCTGGGCTCAAGATACAGCGGGTCTCTAACCCCCACTGCCCTACGGCTATTAGGCTTTGGGAAACCTTTACCTTTTTACGGCCCTTGCTGACTTAGACCTTGTCCCTGCAACTCCTGCCACGTCTTGTATCAGATTGACTTGAAATTGGGCAGAATGTTTCATCATGATCTGAAGATGTGAATGTGATTTAACAATTTTAATTGTCCTATTTTTTCAAAGTTATGGCCCTTTGTCGTTTTTGGCATTTTTCAAACTTTTGAACTGTTTGACCGAGAGAGCTGAAATTTGGTATGGTCTAAACTTTTGGTAAATTGATTATTCTGATCACTCGACGTAGGCGGAGGGGGCTATAGAAATGACCCTCGTCCATGTGTATGTCCGTCCTACCTTCAGTCCGTCCATCCGTCCGAAATCTCGTCCCGGCAACTCCTCCTACATCCTTCATCGGATTGATTTGAAATTTTACAGATTATATTCTTATGATATTAACATGTGCATGTGTTTTTTTTTGTTTCGGCCATTTTTTGGTGGAGTTACGGCCCTTGCTGACTTAGACTTGTCCCCGCAACTTCTGCTAACTCTTGTATCAGATTGACTTGAAATTGTGCAGAATGTTTCATCATGATCTGAAGATGTGCCTGTTATTTTGAATTTCAATTGTCCTATGTTTTTCAAAGTTATGGTCCTTTGCCGTTTTTGGCATTTTCCCAACTTTTGTGCCGTTTGACCGAATGAGCTGAAATTTGGTATGCTCTTAACATTTGGTAAATTGATAACTCTTATTGTTAGGATATGCTAAATTGATTAGTGACAGAGCAATTCCCCTTTCATAGATAATAGACAGTCGTTTAAAGGTAAAGGGATAGCTCTAGAAATATTCATATTAAATTGCCGAATTTTCATAAATGCATTGCTCATTTTTCACCAGTTTCATATTAACAGGATTATGGCCCTTGTTATCTTATTATTGGGTATACAGCCTTGATGTTTTGGGCATTCTGTAAGGGCCTAAAATTTCAGTAACCTGATTTTACACATGTATGCCCCTTTTTGAACTTATTTCATAACCTCATAGAGGCCCAGTAATTGGGCATATGTCTTTGCTTATTCTTCAGTTATTATTTGCTTACCAGGTTCTGTAACACACTTATTTTCTGTTTTTGGCCATACAGTTACTCTGAAACGGAATACAGGGCTGCAGTTTGTGACACTTTTCAAATGTCGTGTGACACTTGGCCAATGACCTTTTATTTTCATGCAATATTAGATTTCAGGCTGGGTGTTCAAAACAGGTGCTTCACATATGTGTTATTTTCTGCCACATATCGTTTTCTCCTAGTGTAAGTATATCCATGTGCATACTATCAAATATACTCAGAGGCAATAAAAATCATACAGTTTTTGATTTTGAATGGAGTTATGGTCCTTAATTCAAAATCAGTAGTTCCAATCAAAATTCAGTTACACATGACAGATGACAGTTTGCACTTTATGAGTATCTAGCAGTAATGTCTGTGGATGAAAACCACATCTTCATTTACTCTGAAACTCTCACCAAACGTCTTCAGCTATAGAAAGAAACGCCACATGCCTCAAATTATCTCCCTTTGAACTGAAATTATATACAATCAAATGTTTCTCTATCTTATCTGGATTTAAAAGTTTTCACTTGAAATTTTTGGAAAATTGTTGTTTGGCTTCTTGCCTTTGAGCACACTTGAAAGGAACTTCATAGACTTGTTTATTTGAAAGAACATTGCAAATAAACTTCCCATAAGAACTCAATGCCTATTCAATCCATGTTACCAGAAGACGCCAAAAACATTATTTCATGGTAAAAAATTTGATATTTTGCTCGGATTTGTTATAGGAGTGTGCGACATGTCCTTACATACCTTTCATTCCGTTTAAAATCTCTATTGTCCAAAGTGTATGGTAAAAGGAGAACTACTCCAGCGACAATGTTGACTCAGACCCCTGGCTTGTTTAAAACCATGTCATTATCTTATCTTTTCACCGATAGTACTGAAAATTGTCGTAAATTGTGCGAAAATGATTGCATTTATCTACAGTGCCAATATATTGTGCAGATATGCAGATATCTATAGAAAAATAGAGACTGCGTTACCTGTATACGTTCTTTTGCCTCTGAGTATATATACGGGTGTCTATGTTGAGGCTCAGTTCTGATTACCTGGCTCTCTCATGCCCTTGATATTCAAGTGCATTCTATTTCTCACAGTAAATCAAAGTCAAAACCGTTTGCTCCACAAGTAAAAAGTGTTCACACTTGACCAATTTAAACAGTTCCGGATTCGAGAATTGAGCCTCTAATTCATGTGATATTTATCAGACACATACACAGGAAATTTTGAAGGAAGTTCAAACCGCTGCAAGCTGTGTGCATGTGAGATTTAAATTCCCTGAGCCGAAAGCTATGGTTGAGGTTACAAGCTGGTAGGTCGTTCGTTGTCGTACTTCTCCCCTGAAACCTCTCGGTCGATTTGCCCCAAATTATAAATTGAGTCTCTAGGGTGATCGGAACAAATGTATGTGCAAATGATTCTGGTCACATGGTCAACATGACCGCTTTGACCATTTATGGTAAAAACTTTAATACGACTTGATAAGAAAAGAAGACTGATAGCCTTGAAGCTTGGTAGATAAAACTAAGTACTCAGTGATGATTGTGAGTTGTGATAATGAACAGAAACCAGTTTTTCATACAAAATGAAGTCGATAAAGGGCCATAACTCCCACAATAATCGACGGATTTTGCCCAACATCGAACTTAACCTGTATTTTATGATTATATACCTGTGTATAACATATGAATTCAATACACCGATGCTTTCAAAAGATATCGAACGGAAACCATTTCTTCATACAAAATAAAGTAGAAAAAGGGCAATAACTCCCACAATAATCGACGGATTTTGCCCAACATCAAATTTGACCTGTATTTTTGATTATATACCTGTGTATAAAATATGAATTCAATACACCAATGCTTTCAAAAGATAATGAACGGAAACCAGTTTTTCAAACAAAATGAAGCCGAAAAAGGGCCATAACTCCCACAATAATCGACGGATTTTGCCCAACATCGAACTTGACCTGTATTTTATAATTATATACCTGTGTATATAATATGAATTAAATACACCGATGCTTTCAAAAGATATCGAACGGAAACCATTTTTTCATACAAAATGAAGTCGAAAAAGGCCATAACTCCCACAATTATAGACGACTTTTACCCAACGTCGAACTTGACCTGTATTTTTTGATTATATAGCTGTGTATGAAATATGAATTCATTATACCAATGCTTTCAAAAGATATTGAACGGAAACCTTTTCGTACGTACGCTACGTACGTACGGACAGCGATGATACTATATGCCCCCCCCCCCGCAGTTCTAATGGCGGGGGCATAATAAAATCATAAACCATTTTTAAATACCTCTCAATAATGACTAAATGATTCATCGTAAGCTAATAGGCATTGACCTTTTGATCTGAGTTTAAATCATAAACCATTTTTAAATACCTCTCAATAATGACTAAATGATTCGTCGTAAGCTAATAGGCATTGACCTTTTGATCTGAGTTTTTAAAAACAAACTAAACAAAACAAAACTAAAAAATAAATAAAATAAAAAAATAGGATGATCATTTAAACACAGGCACGCCATCACCCATTCCAGTAATATGTTATTGCAGTCTTGTAAAATTCGTTCTAATTACTTTGACGTTGAGGCCACGAATGGTATTACGCCAGTTTCAGAACTACATTAATAATGCATCTACGTAATTTGTACGTTGCATAGGCAATGTATCTGCAAGAAAACTGTCACTTTTTCAGTGTACATGTATTAGAGTCCCGACAGTATCCCACCACCGTTGCAATTAAGACACTAATGGTTTATTGCTTTTTAACTACTATGATACTTTGCAGGCAGGATCTCAGGTCTAGAGCAATCCTTACCGGTCGGCTATCATTTGAGGTCAGGACCTCATCCGAATCAAGAGAGTATGGATTCACAGACTATAACTGCTGTTTGAGACGATATGACACCAAAGAGTGTCTATATCTTCATTGATTTCAAAAAAGCTTTTGACAGGGTTTGCCATGCAGCCTTATGGGCCACCATGCGGAAGTACAATATCAATATCAGTGCAAATCTAGTTCACACCATTGAGCAGCTATACGATAAGGCTACAAGTGCAGTCCTGATGAATGGCATCACAGGAGAATGGTTCAGAACAACAGGTGGAGTAAGACAAGGATGCCTTCTGTCACCCACCCTCTTCAACATTTTTCTCAAATGGATCATGTCTGATGCTCTGGAAGAACATGACGTAAAGGTTCGCATAGGTAGCAGATGCATTACCAATCAGTGGTTTGCCGATGACATAGACACTTTAGGAAGAGCAGGACCTAGAAGCCCAAATTGAAAGTCTCGACAAAACCTGCACAAGGTTTAAGATGGAGATCAGTGCTGAGAGGACCAAACTGATGACGAACAGCGCAGATGGCATCTAGACGGAGATCAAGGTAAAATGACAGAAGCTTGGTACCGTAACAAACTTCAAACACTTTGGAGCAGTTGTCTCAGATGCTGACTGAAAACTGAGGGTTCTCTCAAGGATTGCACAAGCCACTTTAGCTGTTACTAAGCTGAAACCAATTTGGAGAGATAACAACATATCTCTTGGATCAAAGGTGATACTTATGCGCCCCCTTGTCATTTCCATATTTCTGTATGCCTGTGAATCATGGACCTTGACAGCAGAGTTAGAGAAAAGAACGCAGGCCTCTGAGATAAGATGCTACCGAAGGTTAATGAACATTATGCACAAGGACCATATAACCAATGAGGAGGTTCGCAGAAAGAGCCAAGCAGCCATTGGAGAACATGATGAACTCCTGATGCTGGTCAAGAAACGGAAACTAAGGTGATTTGGCCACGTCTCAAGATCTTCTGGTGTAGCAAAGACAGGGCACAGTAAAAGGAAAAAGAAGAAGAGGCAGACAGAAGAAGAGGTGGGAAGACAATATTACAGAGTGGACAGAGATGGATTTTGCCAGCTCAACTAGGGCAGCTGAAAACAGAACAAGGTGGAAAGGGATAGTTTCGAAGTCATCTGTGGTGCCCCAAGGACCTAGTAAGGGGATAGAACAGAATAAAATAGAGTGTCTAGTAATTTTACACCTTTTATGCACCACCGAGTATACAGTATCTGCAAACAACATTTATCAAATCAAGGGGCCAAAAGTCTACTCAGTTTTATATAACAAATAGCTTTATAGTTAGAAAATCAACTTTGTACAGGTCCAAGAGTCAACAACGGGAACTAGAGTACAAAGAAAATGATTGTGGGCTACGCCAGACAACAACTCCTGACATTTGTTACATAAGAGTTCTTTTTTTAGGTTTTCTTTCTCTCAGACTCTACAGAACGGTCTATGGCAACAATTTCCCTAACGTTGGAAGCACTGCCCACTCAAGCTTTAAATGCGCATTTCTTCCGTCCTTCATTTCAGTTGATATTGTGATTAACGTTAGATTCTTCAACATTAATGTTTATGTTCTTTTTAGATTTATATCCTTTCGACGACCAGAGGTTTCAAGAAAATCGTTATAAAAGGGGATGGGTAAATTTTGACTTGCTTACTTGATGAGTAAAATCGAAACAGTTAACAATTCATATTGACCTCCGCTTCGTGTCGGTCAATATGAAGTTTACTGTTTAATAAAACTTCATGTCCACCTCAACAAAAGTCAATAATTGTATAATGTCAGTCGAGTGCAACAACTGGATCGACTTCATACCTACTGAAAAACTTTTTCAGGTCCGTCCTTATCATTTCTCTCCTGGCCACAATTACCTGTATAGATGGCGCTGACGAAGAAAAAAATATTCGCCGTTACTGCAGGGTGGACCTTAAGTCTTGCTTTCCTACTCAGCTGGAATTGGCGCTGTTGGATAACAATATGACCGGAAGTTTGGTGTTTCCGGACTATTCGAACTATACACGCTACAATTACCAGCACAATAAGAGGACGACAACGTAAGTTCTGTTTGTTATTTGTTATTTTCTAAGAAGGTACCAAACCTACAACATTGTATCTGTGATTTTATCTGCGAGATATAAGCCGGTAGCTGAATCACCACTGTTTAGAGGTATGCATCGTGAAAATTACAACAACTAAACATACTCTAATATGAGACGCGACACGACAAAACCAACAAAGTGGCATGTGCGACAAGCGATGACTCAGATCAGCTTGGGCACCCATCCAATCTGATTAGAGTCTTCGCTGTCCGCATGGAGCTAGCTTAGTCCCTTGGCTACCCTTTCAGCGCTTAGCGAAGAGTCTGGTCAGACTAGGCGGATCTGAGATATTGCTGGGTGCACATGCCATTTCGCTTGTTTTCACGTGTCGTGGCTCATATCACATTCCAACTGCACATGCCAAATCCAGCCGACGCAAATGCGTAGTCTGGACTGAGAATGTGTAATTGAGCTAAATCTACTATGCAAGAATAGAGTTTTGCACTCCACATGCCCTCATCTACATAACGACCCAGTTAATCAAGGGCGAATTCAACTATCACGACCGCATTTTATACATATATCAAAATTAAAGAATACCCTTCCCTTACTTGTGAACTACTGCTGATTAACACATGTTGTTGGAGAGCAGATCACGAAATATTAATATTTTCAATCATAAATGGGACTCTATACATACAGCCTTTCATTATTACTCTCCCTTTGTCCAGATATGAATGAAATAGGATTGAAGAGGACGTAAAATCGCAAGCCATCATTCATCAAATACTTCAATCAAAATCATACGTCAATCGTATTTGACAAGTTAAATTAGATTAGAAAATAAGTTGAGAGACCAAAGCATGGTTATACATTCCCGGTTGTTTTTTCAAATTCCATGCCATAAACACAAATAAAAGGAGAAGTGTCTTTAAGGCCTGTTTCATGGCCGCGACCGATTTTCTATAAACCATATAAACTTAAACTACTATGTGTTGGCTGTAATGCCACGCAATAATGGATAAGTTAATGAAGGTTTCTTTGTTGTGTGCAAGATAAAAAAAGTAAGTGGGATAAAAATTCTGACCCGAAGAGGGTTGTGTTAAGAAAATGCTTATATTGTTAATGCTACTTATAACTGGAAGTGACCCATTCATGAATGCTGATGCAATGCAAGATATTATAAAAGATGATAACACTTTTCTGCAGGCAATGTGTTTATACTCACTTGTATTACATACCTAAATTTTAGCTTTTTATTCTCCAACTTTACGTAAAACCACAACAGCTTTTTACACTCAAAGCGATTCCAATGATATTTTGCAGTTATACAGTATATAGGTTTTTTTCCAAAATAATGCCGATAATTTTCTATAATGTATATGTTTTGAGTTTTCTTCCCCTAAAACCGTTTTATTTTTTTTTACAAAATTATTTTTCAGTTTTTATACTCCGCTTACGTTTGCTTACGAAGTGCTTGGGTTCGATTTTTCCCGCTGCTTGTCTGTGTGCCTGTTTGTCTGTCCATCCATCTATTTGTCTCTGTCCATCTGTCTGTCTGTTTGTTTGTCTGTCTGTCTGTCCATCCACCAATGAACACTTTGTTTCCTTTCGAAAACCTGAGTATTTTTAATGGATTTCTTAAAACTTGGCATGTGCATTGGTCTTGGAACTGTTAATTGGCGAATTTCAAAACTTCTAACCCTTGTCATTGTCTGAAAAGAGGACTATGGTCTATAATTTCATCACACTTTAACATATCTTGATGAAATTTCACAGAAATGATTGAAGTAAAATACCTTTTCTGTTATAGGCAGAAGTCTGTCTACCAGGGTTATCTGCCCCTGCCCCGTGGCTATATTCATGTATAGAATCATGAAAAAATCTTAATAAAATCAGGGTTGAATGCGATTTTCCTGAAACTCTTAGCAACGTATCAAAATAATATAAGCTTCCCGTCATCATCAGAATTTGTCCCCTGGGGTTATCTGCCCCTGCCACCGGAACTTCGGCTCAGTTGAGAGAAAACAAGTAAACCCTATGCTAAATGAAATGCCTGTTTGCAGTTTCTTGATATCCGACTTTTGTTATCTATTCTTTTAAAAACTAAAAGCAGCTTAAGAACAAAATTTATTCAAGGATATTTTCTAATGCTAAAATATATACAATGGCAGGTAAATGGTGATTTGCAAAGGTTTTGCATTTGAGAATGCAACCTATCAAACTTTGATCGTCTTCAGTGACCTTGAATTTTAATGCCTGCGGTAAGTTTTAGTTATCACACTTACTGTTTAAGATATATTTAGTGTTTTAGACTTTCTTTTAACCAAAAACTCATGAATACGTCAAGCTTACTTGACAAAAGCATGGAGGCAAACAGAAAGTCATAAACCCATCAGGCATCCAAAATTGAATCAACATTGAACCAAACTTGATTCAACGTCATGACGTTGAATCAAGGTTGCTTCAATATTGATTCAACCTTGTGTGCTCAGCGGGAAATGTCGTCTTTTTTAAGAAATTGGATGAAACATGGAAGTATACTCATATCCCCCAGTAAGTAAGGTTACCTTGGCGATGGACTCACAGTTTCAAACCTTTGAAATTTGTGGCTTATCAGCTCTTGGCCAGAAAATAAAATGAAAATGCTAAATATGATGATGATGATGATGATGATGATGAAAGCAAATGAAAGTAAAAAGATATAAAAAAGGAAAAAAAAAATAAATGGTGCTGTCGCTGAAATAAATATATACTGTTACGGGCCAACTCCCCTACCTTTCACTATCTACAATAGCAGATTTGCGCATAGCTTTGCTATATATTCAATCTCTCACCACCCGTGAATTACGGGTTGGATTCCCAGCAAAAGACAGGATGTTTTTTTTTTCAGCTATGCTTTGCTCCTTTTGTTACGGAGGTATTGTCCGTAAGATGGGGGCTCGTCTGGGATAAGACATTCTAAGCCAAAATGGCTTGCAGTCATCATTAATGTTTATGATGACTTCCTTGAAGTGTTGGAGTGTTACGGGCCAACACTCCTCCCTTGCATTATCTGCAATAGTATATTTGCGCATAGATTGGCTATATATTTAATCTCTGACAACTGCATCAGGAAGTAAACTCTTTGGCTTAGTGGTTAGATCATTGGACTCTCACCCGTGAGTTACGGGTTGGATTCTCAGCAAAGGACAGGATTTTTTAGCTATGCTTTGGTCCAGTTGTTACGGCAGTAATGTCGTACGAATATGTGTTTTGTTGTTATCTATGAGTCACTGTTGCCTTTTGCAGATATCCGATTCTACATGCCGTGGTTCGGAACGCTGATGATATCGGAGCCGCTATTAAATTTGCTCGAGATCACAATCTGCGTGTGACTATAAAGTCGTCTGGTCTTGACTTCTGGGGAAGGTCGTCTGCCCACGCCAGTTTTAGCATCAACTTGATGGAGATGAAAGGAATATGGGTAACACCTAGCAGCACTGAAAGAAGTGAACATGGGGAACTTAAAGTGGAAACCGGTGTCACCTGGAAAGAAATGTACCAAGAGGTAAGGCTACCTCCGCAAATTAAACCTTTTTAGGCGGGAGACCCAATTTGGGGTGATATGCAAACAGTGCAGACCCAGTGCAAAGGCCGCAGAAGGCGGCGTCTGATCAGGATAAAAACTGTTTGCTAAAACTAAAAATGGACTCATCATAAGTTTTTTCCTTATACAAAACGACTCTGCCTGACTTCACTGTCGGTGATAAATATTGACTGCCAAACTTCTCCACCAGGTCTATCCATATTATAAACTTCGAATAGCGTTTTCAAAATTGTATCGCCGACACTATAAATTATTTTTAAATACATTGTCGCATTAAAAAATTTTGCAGCAGGGTCTACCGGAACCAGAATCTTACGATTACTTAGTCAATAAATTAAAGAAAAATACATAAATACAGCTGATTTTTCCGATTCGTTCAGAAAAATAACGATATGTTACAAACCTATTGGATACAAATAAATGAAATGTTACTTTATGCATGCTTAGTAGTCAACCCAATCCTGGGTTATAACTTGGCTTCTATAATTGCACGCCGGTGTGTCGGTCACCAGACTCATTGATGGACCCTAAATAAAGCTTTTAAATTTAGCTGGTTCTTTTATTTCCTTTAATGATTCGTTTATGGGTTTGGAAACCTTCACGCCGACCAAACAGCAAACTAAATGTTTCGAACCATTGCAGGAGCTGTGGGCAAGGGCTAGGAGATAGCAAAACTAATTTGAACTCCCAATAGGATCTAGTCGGGTAATTTCGGACAGCGGGTAAATTTGGACATACAATTGCAAACAGTGAAAATCCCGATGCAACGGCTCATCATAAACCATCTCATCAGGATTGTAATAAAAAAATAATAATAATAATAATAATAATAAACTTTATTTATACTCGTAGTCGCTTATTTTTATTAACAATTACAATAAGCTCTGTAGAGCTTTTATTGCGACTTAATAAAACTATATATTCAAGCTAAGTCCTGGATATGTGCCATGCTCAAGGTCACATCGCTGGGGCCCTTGTGGGATTCAAATTCGGGACCCTTCGATCATGAGTCGGACACACTACCACTGCGCCACTCCACTCCACGACTGTCACTGTTTGCCCAGTTAATGTTGTTTTTATCTAAAACAACTGACATATAACGGAAACAATGTCACTGTCCGAGTTTACCTGCTGTCCGAATTTACCCGACTTGATCCTATTCTACTTCAGACGGTTTTAGTACATTACTTCTGCTGTTGTTCTTTAATAGTACTTGTTCTTGTGTCCGCGTGTCTGTGTTCTTCTAGCAATATGGTCACCTGCATATCTTCCCGCTTTGCTTTCTGGTCTGTCTTGTAATTTAAAACTTGTAAATACGAGGGGCGTTCGAAAAGTAATGCAAATGGCCTCATAACTTCGTTTAGGGGAATACTGGGTACAAATGCTATGCATATGCTGAAAACACTACATTTTGTCTTTACACCGATACCAAACGCTGTACAAAGACACCTTTCCATATTGACTTACAACGCATTTTATTATGCCCCAGTCATACCACTGTCTAATTTCATACGTAAAATCTTTTCATTGTTGGACATTCAAGTCAAATATCGTTGCAAATACAAAATTAATCTTTGTCAGTTGCTTGTCCATTGTTGCCTACAATATTCAAACAAAAGTTAGAAGGATGGCAACTGTTATCGATTTATTCATTGCAAAGCAATGCGCAATTCTTATGACGTTATTGAAATATACGTTAACGTCATTTTTGAAAGCTTGTAGAGGCTGCGTTTTTAGCATGAATTTGAATTTATTGACAGGTTTTTGTTGACCAATGTAAATGCTCTTGCTGACATGATTTTGAATGCTAATACACTTGTTTTCATTACAAAGTCATTTAATTTTAGTAGAAATGGGGAATTTGCTACTACATAATCCATATTCCCGGGCCATTATGGAACCCAATTAAAAAATAATTTCCGCGATATTTACAGGACAACATTGCCTGGCATTGTCTTTAAGTAGCAAAAATAAAAACAAATAAAAGACTGCGGATATATTAATTACGGCCTACTAAACTAAAATTCTGCAGTGTTTTTAGGGTATACCTCTTTCAAAGAAGTTAAAAATGCGCCCTTTTTAGAAAAATACACCGTGTTTGCAGACTTTCCTACGCAGATCATAGCTTTATGTGTTTGTGCAAACAGAACTTCTGTTTTTATGTTGGTTACCGAGAAAATACGTCATTTGCATTACTTTTCGAACGCCCCTCGTATTTAAAAGTGGTTTTTACTGTAAGGTGTTCTGGCTGACCATTTCGGTGCTTTCGTTCGCCTGTTGTGAGAGAATTGTTTTCAGTTGGCCCCGAAAGGCCCCATGTTTGAGACATACGCAACTATTTTCATAATCGCTATCGAGTGAAAAATACAGGTATCGCCGATTTACCGATAATACCCGCAGGTCTCTTGAGTTACCTAGCGTAGCAGTTTACTTGGTAACAGGTAGTGATTAAAACAGGTACAATATCGATTATTTGACTGTGGGAAGTGTCATAAAAATTAAACGCCCTTTTCTGGTTCTTTGCTTAGTTTGCGCATATGCGACTGATCAGGCTGTGCATCAGCTCAGACTAATGAATGGCCACGGGTTCTGGCGATTGATGTTCCTTTGGGGTATCACTCGTAAACAATTCTGATTCCAATGTAGTTACTTAAAATAAGACTGCGCATTTGCGCAAACTAACCAGAAACCCTGGTCCCGTCTTGATCAGTTTGCGCAGGCTAATCTGAATAGCTTATTAAACGATTGAACATTCAACTAAAGCAGATGCGCAGATGATCAGGTTTTAAATGTGCATACTGACTGTTTTTTTTTTTTTTTCTGTTTCCATATTGCATATTCAAATATAAAACCAAAATTATTTTCAAAAATTAACTAAATCGGAGTTTTAATGGCAATATGGTAATTTCGTTTGCTGAAGTTGTCAGTGTTGAATCATCTGTTGATAGCGAAGGGTAAATGTCAAGCGTGTTTATTGCACATGAATATATCGATTATCGATCGTAAAATCAGAGATTACCTGGACAAAGATATCCTTAATTATTCGTGAAATAAATAAACGATAAATCGGGGAAATAATAAATAAAATAGATAGATCATTTTAAAATAAAGATAATTTATTTTGCAGAATAATTAAGTATTTGTGTGCTGTTTGCAGAAAAAAAAAATAAGATCTTTTTTTTTTCAAAACGTTTTAATGCGTGTGCCCAAATCAGCCTGTGCATGTGCGCACACTAAATGGGAAATCTGTTCTATGTTTGCGGGAGATTCTTAGGGCAACTGTCGGGAGAAAAGCTGTAGAACTATTTGAACCGCGACATGAGAAAAAAAAACTGGTTGTGCGCCGGGCGCAGACTCAGGTCAGCCTGGAAACTCTTTGCTACCCAATGAGCGCTTAGCGTAGACTCTGCTCAGACTGGGAGGAGGACAGGCTGATCTGAGTGGGCGCAGGAATCAGTACCACGTTGTTGGTTTTCTCATGTCGCGGCTCATTTGTCCCTCAGAACACCAATAAATATCAATGAAAATAGTGCATCTCATATCAGCCTGCATAATTTTGCATTTTATTATTTATTATTACTATTTCTGCTTTTTCTGCAACACACTCTATGAATACCCGATCAGACTGCGCAGTCTTTCACTGTCTAGTTTAGTCTAACAGATCAAAAAAATACCTCCCCATCATTCAGCGCTTTGTAGTTAAAACATTTTGATGAGATCTTAATCGATGCTTGCACACTTTTTGTGTACAATTAACTTACCTAGTTTGAGTTAAAGCTGAGTAAAGCAAACAATAATTGCCATTAACTGGCATTAACACCTTTACTATCAACATTTGTTGTCTCCGTTTCAAACTGTCGTCTACAATACCATCAAAGTCTTTACCGATGCAGCAAATATTAAAGCCATAATTAGCAATACAATAAAATACAATAGAGTTTATTGGACTTAAACAGCACAGTGTTTCTCGTCCTACAATACCAACTCAGTGGCGGCACGAGAAGAGCATGACAACATGGTACATTTTACATTCGTAGCAATAACAAAAATCTAACGTAACTTATAAAATTGACAAAATACACTATTTCATTAAATAAATACGCTTTTCATTCGCTAAATAAATGTATTTTCCTAATTTTTTCAATATTCCAGTTTGGCTAGTACCTTATAATTTGATGAACTTTTGTTTTGAGGGCCATCTACAATAATATTTAGGTAATATAGACATTCTTATATCCCTAAAAGCAGGGCAGATTAGAAGAAAGTGAAGTTCATCCTCAATAAAATTCATATTACAACACTGACAAATACGATTATTTCTTTCTATATTTCTGAATCTGCCTTCCTCAATCATGAGTTTATGGGCAGAGCATCTAAATCTACTGAGTGCTATTCTATGCCTATCATTGATAATGCAAGAAATATATTTTTCGAAACCAAATATCTTATTCAATAATTTGATAGAATCCAACTTATTTGATAAATTTAAACCACTATACCAGCTTTGATAATTTTGATCATATACCATCTGTATCACTTTATCCAACTGTAATTTTTACATACTTTGACCATCCCACAAATAACTAAACCCCAGCTCGTTTAAAAGAGTTTGAACTGATGCACACCAACAAGTATAAGATGCATTATTATTCAAACAACCATCCCACAAATAACTAAACCCCAGCTCGTTTAAAAGAGTTTGAACTGATGCACACCAACAAGTATAAGATGCATTATTATTCAAACAATTTGATGTGCAAAACGTATCATATGAATTGGATTTTACGGCAATATATAAATAAATACAGTTAATATACGCACGCACCTATAGCATGCGATGATCCAGTACTTTAGCTGTTCTAAAGTTTCTCAACCGTTCGTAAACCGTCGGCATTAACCGTACACCTCCGGAATGTTATTCTAACTAAATTTGAAATTAAGGTTTCTAATTTAAATCGCAAAATAGACTACAAAGTCCAACGATTAGTTAAATAAATTTTATATCAGTATAAAGGTCAAATATTAAGGGAACTGGAGCCGCCAGCACAGAGCCAATTAGATCTTAAATCGTGGACTTATCTTAATTTAAAATGTATCAATCTGTCAAATTTATGATGATTTTGCTATATATTTAATCATTTTACTGGTCATAACAAATAACCCAAAAATAGACCAAAACGTTCTTACTATAAAATTATGAAAAACATATCAGAGTAATCGGGAAATAATGTAGTTTTCTATGCCGCCAGCACAGAGTTTCTATCTTTTATAATTATTTTATAATTGGTTGTTAAAAAGTCATCTATCTAAATCAATGCATTTTTGTGTATCATGTCGCCCAGGTATTGGCGATACTCAGTTATTGGAAAGTTGGCCATGATAAGCTTTTTTCGGATTACCATGTATGCCTTTCTTAAACTGTTGTCAATTGGTGTATATACTTCATTCCTTCTGGTTTTGTCGGCAGGCCATGGGCTCTGATTGTATTCGTTCTTGATCATTTTATTATCATTTTACATTGTTTCAGCAAAAATGTTGCTCAACAGTTGCAGCTTAAAATATCCTGTACATGAGAAAATATTAGATATTGTGTTCAAGTCTGTCGGTCAACTGTCTACAGTCACGGGGCACCTTCGTTTTTGTCAAGTATGAGAAATGTTTTGGTCCTGGAATTAAAAACATATTTCGTGTGAAAACCTCGTGGAGCTGGTGGTTACTTGTGTTTGAAATTGGTTCATATATTTATATGCCACCCAGTGTTTAAAAATATTTTTTTCAGAGCTGGTCGAACAGAAAAAGTAGGTGCTTTACGATCTAGTCGAAATATAAAAGCGAATGCTTTCGAAGCTGGTCGAAATGAAAACCGCATGCTTTTAGAGCTGGTTGATATGGCCTAGAGCCAACTGATGAGTGCAATATCGATATCGCCCACTAAAGTGTTGTAACCGTCTACCTGTATGCGGGGGTTTGAAATGGGAAGGGTATTTTTAAGTTTTACACCTTTTCAGCCTCGTACTTTGAATTATATGTCATACTGGACTCAAATGCCGCTTGGTCCTATTTTGGATGCAGATTACAACTTCTTCAACAGGCCTAGAAATCAAAATACATTTCTGTATTGATATTTACCCACAAATTTACTAAAAATAAATAATGTGGTTGATACAGTGTTTTGATTTTTATTAAACTTCTGTCAGGTCCACAATTACGACCGCATTATCATTGGTGGAATGGGGGAGTCGCCTACAACTGGTGGATTTACGTTGGGAGGGGGTCACAGTTCTCTGTCGCCTTCTATTGGACTCGCGGTAGATAATCTTCTTGAAGTGCAGGTACGTATTTGATAATTGTGTGTAAGATACGTGCGTGCATGTTTGTGTACGGTTGTATGCCAGTGTTCATGTATAGACCGGCTAGAGATAAGTTACTCGTGTCTGATGGCATATACGAAGAGTCTCCTGAGCGGGCATACAACATCGAAATGACGTCGCATTATGTATATGCGATGTGATGACGTCGATCTGACGTTGATAAGACGTGATGGCATAACTTCGACGTTAATACGACGTCACTTCGAATTCATGTGCCTGCTGGGTCATTGTACGTGTTTTTGTTTATATAGGCAAAAGCATGTGGATAGTTATTAGGAGAAGAGGGGCATTACGACATGTGTAAGGACGAACGACGTTTAATATTCGCACCTTAGTAGTCTAACCACAGACTTAGGTGTTCCTTCTGACCCGAAGAGGGTTGTGTTAAGAAAATGCTTATATTGTTAATGCTACTTATAACTGGAAGTGACCCATTCATGAATGCTGATGCAATGCAAGATATTATAAAAGATGATAACACTTTTCTGCAGGCAATGTGTTTATACTCACTTGTATTACATACCTAAATTTTAGCTTTTTATTCTCCAACTTTACGTAAAACCACAACAGCTTTTTACACTCAAAGCGATTCCAATGATATTTTGCAGTTATACAGTATATAGGTTTTTTTCCAAAATAATGCCGATAATTTTCTATAATGTATATGTTTTGAGTTTTCTTCCCCTAAAACCGTTTTATTTTTTTTTACAAAATTATTTTTCAGTTTTTATACTCCGCTTACGTTTGCTTACGAAGTGCTTGGGTTCGATTTTTCCCGCTGCTTGTCTGTGTGCCTGTTTGTCTGTCCATCCATCTATTTGTCTCTGTCCATCTGTCTGTCTGTTTGTTTGTCTGTCTGTCTGTCCATCCACCAATGAACACTTTGTTTCCTTTCGAAAACCTGAGTATTTTTAATGGATTTCTTAAAACTTGGCATGTGCATTGGTCTTGGAACTGTTAATTGGCGAATTTCAAAACTTCTAACCCTTGTCATTGTCTGAAAAGAGGACTATGGTCTATAATTTCATCACACTTTAACATATCTTGATGAAATTTCACAGAAATGATTGAAGTAAAATACCTTTTCTGTTATAGGCAGAAGTCTGTCTACCAGGGTTATCTGCCCCTGCCCCGTGGCTATATTCATGTATAGAATCATGAAAAAATCTTAATAAAATCAGGGTTGAATGCGATTTTCCTGAAACTCTTAGCAACGTATCAAAATAATATAAGCTTCCCGTCATCATCAGAATTTGTCCCCTGGGGTTATCTGCCCCTGCCACCGGAACTTCGGCTCAGTTGAGAGAAAACAAGTAAACCCTATGCTAAATGAAATGCCTGTTTGCAGTTTCTTGATATCCGACTTTTGTTATCTATTCTTTAAAAAACTAAAAGCAGCTTAAGAACAAAATTTATTCAAGGATATTTTCTAATGCTAAAATATATACAATGGCAGGTAAATGGTGATTTGCAAAGGTTTTGCATTTGAGAATGCAACCTATCAAACTTTGATCGTCTTCAGTGACCTTGAATTTTAATGCCTGCGGTAAGTTTTAGTTATCACACTTACTGTTTAAGATATATTTAGTGTTTTAGACTTTCTTTTAACCAAAAACTCATGAATACGTCAAGCTTACTTGACAAAAGCATGGAGGCAAACAGAAAGTCATAAACCCATCAGGCATCCAAAATTGAATCAACATTGAACCAAACTTGATTCAACGTCATGACGTTGAATCAAGGTTGCTTCAATATTGATTCAACCTTGTGTGCTCAGCGGGAAATGTCGTCTTTTTTAAGAAATTGGATGAAACATGGAAGTATACTCATATCCCCCAGTAAGTAAGGTTACCTTGGCGATGGACTCACAGTTTCAAACCTTTGAAATTTGTGGCTTATCAGCTCTTGGCCAGAAAATAAAATGAAAATGCTAAATATGATGATGATGATGATGATGATGATGAAAGCAAATGAAAGTAAAAAGATATAAAAAAGGAAAAAAAAAATAAATGGTGCTGTCGCTGAAATAAATATATACTGTTACGGGCCAACTCCCCTACCTTTCACTATCTACAATAGCAGATTTGCGCATAGCTTTGCTATATATTCAATCTCTCACCCGTGAATTACGGGTTGGATTCCCAGCAAAAGACAGAATGTTTTTTTTTCAGCTATGCTTTGCTCCTTTTGTTACGGAGGTATTGTCCGTAAGATGGGGGCTCGTCTGGGATAAGACATTCTAAGCCAAAATGGCTTGCAGTCATCATTAATGTTTATGATGACTTCCTTGAAGTGTTGGAGTGTTACGGGCCAACACTCCTCCCTTGCATTATCTGCAATAGTATATTTGCGCATAGATTGGCTATATATTTAATCTCTGACAACTGCATCAGGAAGTAAACTCTTTGGCTTAGTGGTTAGATCATTGGACTCTCACCCGTGAGTTACGGGTTGGATTCTCAGCAAAGGACAGGATTTTTTAGCTATGCTTTGGTCCAGTTGTTACGGCAGTAATGTCGTACGAATATGTGTTTTGTTGTTATCTATGAGTCACTGTTGCCTTTTGCAGATATCCGATTCTACATGCCGTGGTTCGGAACGCTGATGATATCGGAGCCGCTATTAAATTTGCTCGAGATCACAATCTGCGTGTGACTATAAAGTCGTCTGGTCTTGACTTCTGGGGAAGGTCGTCTGCCCACGCCAGTTTTAGCATCAACTTGATGGAGATGAAAGGAATATGGGTAACACCTAGCAGCACTGAAAGAAGTGAACATGGGGAACTTAAAGTGGAAACCGGTGTCACCTGGAAAGAAATGTACCAAGAGGTAAGGCTACCTCCGCAAATTAAACCTTTTTAGGCGGGAGACCCAATTTGGGGTGATATGCAAACAGTGCAGACCCAGTGCAAAGGCCGCAGAAGGCGGCGTCTGATCAGGATAAAAACTGTTTGCTAAAACTAAAAATGGACTCATCATAAGTTTTTTCCTTATACAAAACGACTCTGCCTGACTTCACTGTCGGTGATAAATATTGACTGCCAAACTTCTCCACCAGGTCTATCCATATTATAAACTTCGAATAGCGTTTTCAAAATTGTATCGCCGACACTATAAATTATTTTTAAATACATTGTCGCATTAAAAAATTTTGCAGCAGGGTCTACCGGAACCAGAATCTTACGATTACTTAGTCAATAAATTAAAGAAAAATACATAAATACAGCTGATTTTTCCGATTCGTTCAGAAAAATAACGATATGTTACAAACCTATTGGATACAAATAAATGAAATGTTACTTTATGCATGCTTAGTAGTCAACCCAATCCTGGGTTATAACTTGGCTTCTATAATTGCACGCCGGTGTGTCGGTCACCAGACTCATTGATGGACCCTAAATAAAGCTTTTAAATTTAGCTGGTTCTTTTATTTCCTTTAATGATTCGTTTATGGGTTTGGAAACCTTTACGCCGACCAAACAGCAAACTAAATGTTTCGAACCATTGCAGGAGCTGTGGGCAAGGGCTAGGAGATAGCAAAACTAATTTGAACTCCCAATAGGATCTAGTCGGGTAATTTCGGACAGCGGGTAAATTTGCACATACAATTGCAAACAGTGAAAATCCCGATGCAACGGCTCATCATAAGCCGTCTAATCAGGATTGTAATAATAATAATAATAATAATAATAATAATAATAATAAACTTTATTTATACTCGTAGTCGCTTATTTTTATTAACAATTACAATAAGCTCTGTAGAGCTTTTATTGCGACTTAATAAAACTATATATTCAAGCTGAGTCCTGGATATGTGACATGCTCAAGTTCACAACGCTGGGGCCCTTGTGGGATTCAAATTCGGGACCCTTCGATCATGAGTCGGACACACTACCACTGCGCCACTCCACTCCACGATTGTCACTGTTTGCCCAGTTAATGTTGTTTTTATCTAAAACAACTGACATATAACGGAAACAATGTCACTGTCCGAATTTACCTGCTGTCCGAATTTACCCGACTTGATCCTATTCTACTTCTGACGGTTTTAGTGCATTACTTCTGCTGTTGTTCTTTAAAAGTACTTGTTCTTGTGTCCGCGTGTCTGTGTTCTTCTAGCAATATGGTCACCCGCATATCTTCCCGCTTTGCTTTCTGGTCTGTCTTGTAATTTAAAACTTGTAAATACGAGGGGCGTTCGAAAAGTAATGCAAATGGCCTCATAACTTCGTTTAGGGGAATACTGGGTACAAATGCTATGCATATGCTGAAAACACTACATTTTGTCTTTACACCGATACCAAACGCTGTACAAAGACACCTTTCCATATTGACTTACAACGCATTTTATTATGCCCCAGTCATACCACTGGGCTAATTTCATATGTAAAATCTTTTCATTGTTGGACATTCAAGTCAAATATCGTTGCAAATACAAAATTAATCTTTGTCAGTTGCTTGTCCATTGTTGCCTACAATATTCATACAAAAGTTAGAAGGATGGCAGCTGTTATCGATTTATTCATTGCAAAGCAATGCGCAATTCTTATGACGTTATTGAAATATACGTTAACGTCATTTTTGAAAGCTTGTAGAGGCTTCGTTTTTAGCATGAATTTGAATTTATTGACAGGTTTTTGTTGACCCATGTAAATGCGCTTGCTGACAAGATTTTGAATGCTAATACACTTGTTTTCATTACAAAATCATTTAATTTTAGTAGAAATGGGGAATTTGCTACTACATAATCCATATTCCCGGGCCATTATGGAACCCAATTCAAAAATAATTTCCGCGATATTTACAGGACAACATTGCCTGGCATTGTCTTTAAGTAGCAAAAATAAAAACAAATAAAAGACTGCAGATATGTTAATTACGGCCTACTAAACTAAAATTCTGCAGTGTCTTTAGGGTATACCTCTTTCAAAGAAGTTAAAAATGCGCCCTTTTTAGAAAAGTACACCGTGTTTGCGGACTATCCTACGCATATCATAGCTTTATGTGTTTGTGCAATCAGAACTTCTGTTTATATGTTGGTTACCGAGAAAATACGTCATTTGCATTACTTTTCGAACGCCCCTCGTATTTAAAAGTGGTTTTTACTGTAAGGTGTTCTGGCTGACCATTTCGGTGCTTTCGTTCGCCTGTTGTGAAAAAATTGTTTTCAGTTGGCCCCGAATGGCCCCATGTTTGAGAATAAGCTTTTTTCGGTTTACCATGTATGCCTTTCTTAAACTGTTGTCAATTGGTGTATATACTTCATTCCTTCTGGTTTTGACGGCTGGCCATGGGCTCTGATTGTATTCGTTCTTGATCATTTTATTATCATTTTACATTGTTTCAGCAAAAATGTTGCTCAACAGTTGCAGCTTAAAATATCCTGTACATGAGAAATTATTAGATATTGTGTTCAAGTCTGTCGGTCAACTGTCTACAGTCACGGGACACCTTCGTTTTTGTCAAGTATGAGAAATGTTTTGGTCCTGGAATTAAAAACATATTTCGTTGGAAAAACCTCGTGGGGCTGGTGGTTACTTGTTTTTGAAATTGGTTCATATATTTATATGCCACCCAGTGTTTAAAAATATTTTTTTTCAGAGCTGGTCGAACAGTAAAAGTAGGTGCTTTACGATCTGGTCGAAATGAAAAAGCGAATGCTTTCGAAGCTGGTCGAAATGAAAACCGTATGCTTTTAGAGCTGGTTGATATGGCCTAGAGCCAACTGACGAGTGTCATTATGCAATATCGATATCGCCCGCTAAAGCGTTGTAACCGTCTACCTGTATGCGGGGGTTTGAAATGGGAAGAGGAATGATTAAGTTTTACACCTCTTCAGCCTCATACTTTGAATTATATGTCATACTGGACTCAAATGCCGCTTGGTCCTATTTTGGATGCAGATTACAACTTCTTCAACAGGCCTAGAAATCTAAATACATTTCTGTATTGATATTTACCCACAGATTTACTAAACATAAATAATGTGGTTGATACAGTGTTTTGATTTTTATTAAACTTCTGTCAGGTCCACAATTACGACCGCATTATCATTGGTGGAATCGGGGAGTCGCCTACAACTGGTGGATTTACGTTGGGAGGGGGTCACAGTTCTCTGTCGCCTTCTATTGGACTCGCGGTAGATAATCTTCTTGAAGTGCAGGTACGTATTTGATAATTGTGTGTATGTTACGTGCGTGCATGTTTGTGTACGGTTGTATGCCATTGTTCATGTATAGACCGGTTAGAGATAAGTTACTCGTGTCTGATGGCATAAACGAAGAGTCTCCTGAGCGGGCATACAACATCGAAATGACGTCGCATTATGTATATGCGATGTGATGACGTAGATCTGACGTTGATAAGACGTGATGGCATAGCTTCGACGTTAATACGACGTCACTTCGAATTCATGTGCCTGCTGGGTCATTGTACGTGTTTTTGTTTATGTAAGCAAAAGCATGTGGATTACGACATGTGTGAGGAGGAACGACGTTTAATATTCGCACTTTAGTAGTCTAACCACAGACTTAGGTGTTCGTTAAATATATGCCGCAGGGACGCTGCTGTAGGGTCATAAAATTTTAAGACACGGCGTGAATTTGCTGGCTTGTCTTAGTTTCCGTTGCATACCTGCATGTTCCCGCACTGGTATCAATAAAATCATTACGAAGTGCTCGTCCAATTGCATGGGAATCATTACTATTAGATCTTTTATGTACATGTTAACACTCGTCATGAAAAACTACCTTAGAGGAGTGAGTTCCCTTCAAGCATCAATAATGTGTCTTTCATCTTCGAAAAAAGAGCAAGAAAAGCTTAGGAGAGCTCGTTAAACTGAGTATCAAACATTTCAAGTTTCACTTTAATGTTCCTGCACATCTTAGATATACGGGATATGTAGTAGGGTTACCGAACTAAATATATCATTATCAATCATAAATGTGAACACAACTTACTAAATTTGTCTTTGCAAGCACAGAAGCAGAGCTAATCGTAGGTAGACATACCAGTACAGATATATCAGCACAACTAACCTTAGACATGCAAGCGCAACCAATTGTATTTCAATTTGGCAGGACAGCAAGCTGTAGTAAGACATGCGTGCAAAGCTTTTCCAAGTAAGACCGACCAGCACGACAAACATGCCAACACACTAACCAGTCATCATACCCTTGTAATAGACATGCGAGTAAAATAAATCTAGTTCAAAATGCAGGCACAGCTGAACTCTTCTGTGAATATGATAAATTAATTATTGCTGGCAAAGGAATTTTTAAGGAATATTTTCATTCATGCAGGTGAATGAAGCAACTTGTGTATGTCATGGTCTAAAACAATTCAGTTGAAGAATCCAGAAATTTTATGTTTTAAATATGTTATAATGCTTCATATCCTTTGAGACAGTATTTCAGTCTATATCGGACCGTCTTTCAAAGTAAGGGAGAACGAAGAGAAATAATAGATGAGAAACAATGTCCAAACAACTCCCACCCGCATCTACGGCAAGCAGAGTAGGCCCTTGCCCTACTATTATCCAAATTAGTAGGACACCCCGGCACTGGAAGTTATACCCAGCACCATCGCACCATCCAACCACCCCGGTACACTATCAGAGTTACCTCTGACGGAGGTACATAAAGCAAATCGTGACTGGCGTCCGGAGTGGCCTGTGACTGACGAAAGTGCCAACTAGTAAGAGTTAGATATTTTTAAATAAAAATTTGATAAGCAGAGGTTACTGAAAATCAAAGATTGCTATTTGACCCTTACTGATATTCAATTATCAAACGTAATGCCCCCTTGACTTTTACATATTTAAGAAAGACACGTCTAGATAATAAAATAAAAATGTCGGCTGTTTAAGGTCCAAAATTTATAATTTGGTTATACTACTTCGTTTGTCTCGGCATACTAATTAGTAAAGCTCCTGCTTCAAATATAAATGTTGGTTATCTTCACAGAAAGGCTTGATTCTTAACAAGAAAAATCTTAAAAAAAAAAAAAAAAAGATAATCGGCACAGACTAAATGGAAGTGTGTTTTGTTATATATGTCTCTAGTTGAAGATTTGACAATAACTTTCACGAATAAGTCAGCTATGTTGGTAGGCACCCACACAACCGTAATTTTGACACTGGGTAGCGACAATGACCTATCTCAAGATTGAGCTGTCCAATTTGGAATTCAAATTGGACCGCGATCAATCTTGACATTGACCTGATTTCAAAATAATTGTCAACATGTTGCGCTGTTTGTTTGTTTATGTGTATTAAACCGAAAATAGAAATCGAAAGAAGATCTACGACGAAAAAAAAAAGTTTTGAATATATGCGTCTGTTTTTGATAACATTTCTGTTGTAAAATTACAAACAATAGAATCATTTTGAATTAATATAAGACAACGTGCTACTATTCACAGTGCAGTACGACGGGAAAAAACGAAGATTGAATATTCATTGACCTTTGATATTATTGGCTAAATTTTGACATACGCGTTATTTGACCAATGGAATTTTGTAAAATGTAAAACAGTATCGAAATTATACGAGGCTGCGCCTCGAAAAACATCGTTTGAGATACCTGTGATGGCATGGAGATGCCTGTGATGCAAAAGTTATTGTGTAATTCTAAACAGTTATCGCAGCTGCAAAATTGATTTTCTTCACTTTAAGTCATAGCCTGGAAAGAATCATTCATACAAAGTCTCCAATTTCTATCATGATTGTCCTTGTGAAAATATCAAATTATCGTGTAAAAGCGTTATTTTTGTTTTTGTTCCATATCTTTTACAGTCAAGGTCACATATATGCGAGCGATACGCGTATGGTGTATCAAAAGGATCAACTTACCGGTGGCTTACGTGTACCGGTTAACTCTTTGAAATGGAGATTTTAGCTAAATTTCATGATATATGCATAATGATATGATATTGCGACGCAAAATAAATGATTCTTCCCTTGCAGTAGTCTACACACGAAGAATATCAATATCTGCATGTATGATACAGTTTTAGATTTTTTTCATATTTTCTTACACCACAGGCACTTCAACGTCATCACAGGCACCGTCAATAATATTTTAAAATATGCTGCCTGATTTAGAGATACTTAAAATACATATTTCGGGTAGGAGCTTTGCTTGATGCCAGTGGCCTGAGACAAACGGATTCACATGTATGGCAGTTCCATTTTTGACCGAAACCGAGCAAAATCTGTTTTGTGTATTTTTGACCGACTTAAAAGCCACTTCTAAAGTCGTATCTTTCGACCGACTTCTGAGCTACTTCGAAAATCTTTTTCTCTCCCTATTATATGGTAATTTAATCACCCTATTTATCGAACAAGACGGATAACTCCTTTTCATTGTTCTATTCTTGCCAGTCACAGTTAACTCCGGATGCCAGTCACAACCGATATTAAGTACTGCCGGCGGAGGTAACTGTTTTAGTTTACCAGTCGTTGTAGTACCCTCATCCCGGATGGACAAGAATCGTGATTTTCTTCCCGTGCGAAAAGAATTGTGCGTTAACTAAGACTGAATTTACCAGAGAAGTGTGCGCGTTTACTAAGACTGAATTTATCAGCGAGGCGTGCACGTGCTACAAGACATCATTTACAGTGTCTATAGTCTTTTAATTCCAATTTTTATCGAAACCCAGGTTGTTCTGGCGGATGGCCGCATCTCCACTTGTACGGAGAACCAAACGAAACATCTATATCCCGATGGTACAGAGCAGTCAGAGGACAATGGGAAGCTTTTCTGGGCTTTAAAGGGTGGAGGAGGAGGCACATTCGGGGTCGTAGTCTATTACGTTTTTAAACTTCATCAAGCTCCAGAATCTTTGGTGAAATTTACCATGCTGATGCCGTTCTATCATAAATCCGAGGACAGGAATGTTGCCAGTGAATTTTTCAGTAGATACTACAGCTGGACAACGACAGCCCCGTCTTACTGGGGTGGGTCTGTCACCTCAACCAATTTTAATACAGTGTGTGAGACTATGGGATTAAGGGGAAATTTGACAGGTACAATTTTCTTGTATTTGATCAAACTCGGACCGTGGGACGAGAGTACAATATCCGAAATTCAGGAGTTCCTAGATTTAAATGAAGAATTGCCGACAGGATTTTCATCATTTACCCTTACAAATGAATCAAGCTTCTGGGATATTGCCAAAGATTATGACGATCTTTCGGACCCGACAGCAGACCGACCGTATTCCATGGGGTCGTTGATTCCCGCAGATAACCATACTACCAGCTTGACAAACTTCCTATGGCAAGAGTATCATAATGATGATAATGTACCTCTCGTTTGTATTTTCATTCGGCTTGGAGGTAAGAGCCTTCTTAGTAAACAAAGAATTGAGCGGTGGCGCGCTAAAAACAACGAAGAGGCATTTGCTCCCGGCGAAGACTCAGATTAATCTGGGCATCCACCTAGTCTGATCAGAGTCTTCGCTGTCGGCATGGAGGTAGCTTAGACCCGAAGCTACCCTTTAAGCGCACAGCAAAGACTCTGATCAGACGGGGCGCACATACCACTTACGCGGCTCAAATATTCACTTACAACTGAACCCGGGTTTCGCATCACATGCCATAAGTAGATAAGCAGTTTTTCTCGCAGTCAAGTATATTCAATTATCGTAGAGCTGATAATTTTACGTCAAAGTCAGAATAGGACAAAACGATTTTTTTCTTCTGGTCAGATACATAATAATAATATTGATAAAAGAAAATAGTCATTTATGAATGGGACGTTAAATACGAGTTCTTCCTCCCATGGTAAGATTTAGGGAAATACGTCTACCAAACACAATATTTCGATGAATATTCACTTCCTTTAAAATAGTATTGTTCATTACAAGAGGTGGGTGCTTGGGTCGTAAGCGTTTTCTTGAAAATATCATTGATTCAGTTTTCAGGGGATTTAGATCTATTAGCCATTGCTTTGCCCATATGTGAATATTCGAAAGATTGGAGTTTAAAGTATTTGAAGCAGTGTTTGGGGTTTCAACAATTACATACAAACTAGTATCGTCTGCAAATAGTTTCACATTGCAATCTAGATTTTCTACAATGTCGTTGATGTAAATTAAGAATAACATAGGGCATAATGTCGACCCTTGCGGAACGCCAGCAGGTACAGACAGATAACTAGGCATTTTACCATTCAGGACAACTCGCTGTTCTCTATCATGTTGAGAGATAATCTCAAAACCATTCAAGAAGATAACCTGAGGTTCCAACTGTTTGAAGTTTATGTAGAAGTATGTCACGTTTTTTTTCACGAGGAATTCAAATATAAACTTTCAAGACCCTAGCATGCACAGTTTTAAACTAATTAACGGCATTAAAAAGTGAGACGGACGACGGACAGACGAACGAACAGACATACGGAAGAATGAATGGACAAGCCGAAAGCAATATGTCCCCCCCAAACTTTTTCATAGTTTGGACATAAGAAACAAATGTATTTTGAAAAATGTGAATAGACCAATATTTTATTTTTCTGACCCACAGCACTTCCTTGAGCACAATTATTAAAAACTTACCAAATTAAAGCTGACACTTTCATTTTTGCTGGCTTATCTGAATCATCAGCATAATAATTGAGCCGCGAAAAGAGAAAACGAACAACGTGGTTGTGCGCCCAGCGCAGACTCAGATCAGTTTGGGCATCCGCCCAGTCTGATCAGAGTCTTCGCTGTCCGCATGGAGGTAGCATAGACCCTTAGCTACCCTTTAAGTGCGTAGCAAAGGGTCTGATTAGACTAGGCGCATGCCCAGGCCGATCTGAGTCTGCGCTGGGTGCACAACCACTTTGTTGGTTTTGTCGTGTTGCGGCTCATATAATGTATACTCATGATCGACTAAATGCTTTGTCATTTCAGGAAAAGTTGCGGAATACAGCTTGAATTCTTCGTCCGTACACCCAGGATGGCGCTCCGCTCGAACGTGCGCCACCTGTGTGGTTCGCGTTGGGAAAGACCCACTCAACAGCCTGAATACCTTTAAAGAGCAAGCACGACTGAAGGCTAAAGCGATCGCGTTTGCAGCTGATCTACGAACATTTGGAAACGGAGAACATATCAGCGAAGGAGATAGCTTCAACCCGAACTGGAAACTAGATTCCTGGGGGAAGCACTATGTGGATCTGTTAAAGCTGAAGATTCGATATGATCCGGACAACTTCTTTTCCTGCCATCACTGTGTGGGATCTGACTACGGCTCCTACAGAGACGCCTTCGCATCTTCTGCATCTACAGTCAAAGCAATAACTGTTCATACACTGATACTTTCGATCCTTTTTATTATTACTTATTCCTCTCTCTCTCTCTCTAAAATTTTAGGCTGTAAACAAAAGTCGGGTACATTGTGGTAAAAGTCTAAATCTTTCGCTAGACATGTCTGAGAACTGAGAAAACAGACTCATATCATCCTGCTACTGGAGGAGCAAAACCTGATGAGGATCAGTGCCGACCTGGCCATTTAAGTACATGCTTTACGTTAAAACGTCTCCCCGTACATCATTCATAGTGCAGATTATATTTTATTGTCGTCCTTTGAGATCAGAGGATACATTCTGAGAAATCCAAAATTTAAGATTGGTTTAGACTCTTATTCTAGATAATCGTCTTTTATGTTATTTAACCCCTTTTGCCACTAATCAGTCTTCGAATCGACTGTCCAATAAACATTAAGAAATTACGGTGCGCTTTTCTCTGGTTTCGTCACCAGATATTATCAGGATCACTGATCTTTAATAGCCGAAACTACGTAGTCTGGCCCGTGTTCCTTGTTGTAAATTGTTTTCTTTAAGATTTTAATTCTGAAAGTTCAAGAAAAAACATGACATGAGCTATTGGGCCGCAACACGACAAAACCAACGAAGTGCGCCCTTTGATGTTGGGGATAGGGTTTGGGATCTGATTCAGTCAGTTCCTGAAGTGTAGTTACTCTTTAAAATTGGCATCCGCCCAGTCTGATCAGAGTCTTCGCTGTCTGCATGAAGGTGGCTAATACCCTAAGCTACCCTTTAAGCGCTTAACAAAGAGTCTGATCAGACTTGGCGGCTGTCCAGGCTGATCTGAGTATGTGCTGGGGCACAACCACTTTGTTGGTTTTCTCGTGTCGCGGTTCACATGTATACACAGCGAGTACAAGGGTGACGAACTATGCCACGGCATTGATATCGTAATCGTTCGGTCAGCAGCCGTCTTGATGTAAAATTAGGTCAATTGTTTACATAATTTAAAAGTTCTAAACACTGGCACATCGAAATGTCTACTCGATCTGGTACCGGTTATTGTTTTGGACTCATTATTACCCGAAATGACCACCACGTACACGCTACATCGTTACAGTTGTCTGTATCGAAGATACTTGATAAATGTTTCCCACAGATGTCCACAGCAAAAACTGTAGTGATGTGTTAAATGATTTTTCAACTTTTTGTAGTCATATCCTATATAGTTGGATCATGTCTGCTTGTAGGTACCGTATCCGCATGTTTGCTTGTGTTTTAATCCTACCTATTATTTGATACCTAGAGAAAAACTGTCAAAAGTTTTCTAGCTCACCTGAGCTGAAGGCGCCGAGGAGCTTATAGGATAGGCAGACTCGGTTTTTCGTCATCGCCCGTTCGTCTCCTTTGAAACCACTAAGCCGGTTGTATCCAAATATCAAACGTATCCTCCAGAGGTCTTGGGAACGAACAATTGTCCAAACGATCAACATGGCCGCCACGTCCATATATGGTAAAAACGTTTAAAATCTACTTTTCAAGCACCAATAAACCAATCTCCGTGAAACTTGATGTGTAGTATGGGGAATACAAAAACTAGCAAGGTTGTTCAAATGATGACCTTAGGTTAGCCATGACCTATTTAACGGGAAGCTAAAATTTGCTTTGCGGTACTTTTACGTATAACGGAAAATGCAAAAATCGGCCCCGATAGCTCAAGTGGTGGAGCATCCGCTTCGGAACTTGATGCCGTTGGTTCGAATCCCGGCCATGCCATACCAAAGGCGTAAAAATGGTACTGGGGGCTCCCTTGGCTGACGCTCGACTGTAAAGGGTAGTCTCAGGAAGATAAAGTTGTCGTCAGGTAGGTATAACTTGTAAGTAGATACCTTGTTTGTCGCAAAAAGCTCAACTGAGCTTTGTTGTCTGTGTTAATTTGCGACGTTAATTACGACTACTTAGTCTTTATCTTAAAGCTTTTAGAACACAAGAGTTTTGGCTAAAAAATTAGGTGTATTCAGTCATCTGGTTGGTTGTTTTGTATTAACTCTTTGAGACAGTATTTCAGTCTATATCGAGCTACCTCCCAGAGGGAGAGTCAGAAATAAAAGAGGGGCGAAAAAATGTCCATAGCTCATTCTTTATCTTAAAGCTTTTTTGACCTGGGTTAAACGGCCCCTTGACACAGTATTTCAGTCTATATCGGGCCGTCTTCCAGATAGAGGGAAAAGGAAAAGAAAAATGATAGGGTAAACAACAAATATCCAAACACCTCTTACCGCAACTACTGCAAGCATAGTAGGCCCTTCTGAGTCCCCAAATTAGTAGGACGGCCCGGCACTGAAAGTTATCTAGCCCCATCGCCCGTCCGCACCACTCCTAATAATAATAATGATAATAAGGATACTAATGCGTGCCTTATCATCATTTGCTTTTTAAAGATATACCTGTGTATTCATTAATATTCATACGAAAAAAAAAAAAAAAAAAAAAAAAGAAGAAAAAAAGAAAAAGATGACGAAAAATCAAATCAAATCTATTATTGAATCTATTAAACCGCGATCATCTACTGAGGTGAATTTATTGAATGGAAGCGCACATGATTCCATCGCCGAAATGAATATTTGCGTTGTATTCCATCAGTGTCATTGTTCTTTGTCAAATTTTCAGATAATAAAATTAAGAGGTGGTTATATTCCATATATCATTGTCATTTATAGATCATTTTGCTTGTTAATCTATTGTCGAAATAATTTAGCTGTCTGTTCTATAGACCTGCTCAATAATACATTTTGTTAATTGAATGAGAGGCGCTTTAATGAGGTTAGACTACGGTCGAGTTTGCTTGTGTGTAAGATGGCACTGTTGTTACAATAAGGACGACTGTCGCTTCCTTGAATACGGTGTTGTGATATGGAACCCAACGTGGTTTCGGTTCTGTGTGCCTACTGGGTCTTTTTAGTTAATTACAGTGTTAGATATGTTTTTTCTTCAAAGTTTGTTTTGTATTTTTTTCTTTCTTTTTTATGTTATCATGTTTTTCCTTCATCTTATAGTATCTTAAAATCATGAAATTAATTTAATCATTGGTAATCTAACGATACTTTTTTACTCATAGAACCAATTTCACTTTTCTACGGTAGTTAAATTAGATTGCTGTGAAGATACAATTACACTGTTTGCTTCTTACTTTTGAATGATTATGATATTATTGGACTTGTGAGAATAGCTAGAGTACTAAACACATATGAGCCGCGACACTACAAATCTGACAAAGTGGCATATGCGCCCAGTGAAGACTCAGATCAGCCTGGGCCCTTGCCCACGCTGCTCTGAGTTTTCGCGTGCCGCACATGGTACTTTGTTGGTTTTGTCATGTCGCAGCTCATATCATTTATCATGTATTAGTTATCGAATAGTCTGCCATATAGCAAACAATCTTTGTTACAACTAGGAGAAAAACTTAATAAGCAGCTTACTTTCGTTCTGATCCTATTTCTAATTGCATGTCAATGTGTATATCTTGAAATGTAAATTCCTAAAATAAATAAGTTTGAATTAAACTAAATATTGCATTTTTGACATGAGCCCTCATCTTATATCATCACTATTTACTGCCGACATATGCATTATATCAAGAAATATATTGTTTTTGCTTTCCATCCGTTCGTCCAGCTGTCCTTTCGTCAGCCTTTCGCACATGTAAGTATTTGCGTTAAAGTTTTACTAATATTTTCAGCTGTATGGTGTATTACTTGCTTCCAAAGGTTCTGACTTAACTTCACTGGATCTGGATCTATGTGCCGTAAAGCGTCTACCGTACATCATCAAAGTACAGACTTTATAATTGCTAGGCCTTTGCGGTCAATGCGTCAATTACAGTCATTCTAAAAAAAGAATTATTCTTGAGTCGCGCCCGCAGCACAAGGGGGGTTGGGATGATGTGTGTTTTTGTGTGTTTGGGAGGGGGGGCGTGTTGGGGGTGGGGGGGAATGACCGTAGTTGCACATTGCGTAATTGCCCATGAACGGACCGTTTGCATTTTTTCACCAGGAAAAACAGAGCTGTATGTGTTGTTTTCTTTGTTATTGCAATATGCATAAGCTGTATACAGTACTGTTTGCTTGTTTAAATCCCTCTCGGTGCAACTGATAGGCTGTGATTACAGCAGATAGGTCGTGATCTCTGATTACAGCATTTCTTGTGGTCCTTCCTTATTCTTCTCTGTCTATGGCCTTCCCTGGTTATCTTCATCTGTATTATTATACTCCCCGCAAACTGTGTTTGAGGGGGTAAACTGTCCTTCCGTCCGTCTGGCTGTCCGTCCGTCCGTCCGCAACACATTAAACTGGCGTCGATTTTCATTTTTTTTTTGCGGATGGCTTTTAATGCTGAGTTATGCCCCTTTATATTTTTCATGAAAAAAAATTGTTATCGCAACTCCTCCTAGACCGCTTTACCGATTTCTTGAAATTAAGTATGTAAACACATTTAAGAATTAAAATTTGATTTTTCAGCGTTCATCGTGTGATGAAGCCAGTGGGCGGAGCTAAAATTCCATGAAGCGCGAAGCGCTTCTTGTAGAATTTTAGCGATGACCACTGGCTTCTTCACACGATGAACGCTGAAAAATCAAATTTTTATTCTTATATTTACACTTTATTTGTGAACCTCTCTGTGCCGTTTTCGTGGAAATTTGGTGTAGAAAAGGCAAAATATGAGTCGAAGAAAAGTTAGTAACGACGTGTTCGGCCATGACGTTAAACAGTCGTCGCCCTGACGTGGCGTCAATCGAACGTTACAAGAACCAATCAAGACGTTTGTTTACATACGACGTCGCTTGACGACAACGTCACATGGTCAATTGTCCTTCATCGGTGTATGAAGCTAGTTGCTCTAATGGGTTCATCTATGGGAAGTCAGTGGCAAGTGTAAATATATTGGTATGAAGATGTGCATTAAGGTTTCCGTTTTGAAATCTGACTCCTATTGCCTGAGTTATGCCCCTTTTTTATATAAATTTTTTAGTCCTAATTTTGTTTCTTTATTTGTTTTTTTTTTTGCTTTGATTTTATTGAAATTTGGTTCATAGATGCATTATAAGAATACAGTTGACACATGTTTTCCGATTTCCCTGGAAGCGTTTGCATGCTGAGTTATTTCTCTTTGTAATTTTTGTAATAAAAGTTTGTTATCGCTACTCCTCCAAAACTGCTTCACAGATTTTCTTGAGATTAGATATGTGAACACATATTGAAATGAAGATGTGCATTAAGGTTATAATTTTTATTACCATCCTTTTTGCTTGAATTATGCCCCTTTTTGATACTTTATGCTGTGTTTATATAGGATTTTTGTCATGTTGCTTCGATTTTATTTCTTTTTGGTGCATAGATACAGAAGACAACAGATGACAAATACTTTTCAGCTTTTTCCAGAAGGGTTTTCTGGCTTAGTTATGCCCATTTGTGGTTTTTGAAGACAGAGTTTGTTGCTGCTGCTTCTCCAATCGTTTCTCTGATATTTTTCAAATAAGTGTATGAATACATACTGATCTATAGATGTGTACTGCACTTCTGCATTTTTTTCTGAGTTAGGTCCCTTTTCAGTTGTTGCTTGGGTCAAAATTTGTGAGTTATTTCTTGGCATTCTGGCTATGATTTCTTTCAGATTTGGCCCATGGAGCCAGTATAATAAAAGAGTATACATGAATATTGTCTGTTTTGCCTGCTTAAATTAAATAGGGATGAGCTGTATCTGTGTATTCATTAACATGTAACGTGAATGCTTTGTATGAAATTGGATGACAAAAGCAAATCAAGAGCAAAATGCCGTTGTGGGGTGGGGGGGGGGGGGGGGGTTATTTAGTAAGCTATGCATACTGCCACCTCTAGTTGATCTAGAATTAAGGCGTGTAGATATATCTCCATGTTTCCACCATTTCTACAAACGGACACAACTGTTGTAACTTCTTGTTTACTTCCTTGGACAAGAAACTGCTTCGTTCAGGCACCTTCTCTTAATGAATAAAATTTGCCCTTCTAGGAGCAAATTCTTTCCTTTGAGACTTGATACCCACAAAGAAAAGAGACAAAAATTGAGAAAGCAGAGTTGCTTTCCCTGAAGATATACCTGTCACCTTAAGCTTTTCTGTTAAGTAACAGAGTATTGAAAAGTTTGGCGGTATAAGCACAATGCAATGGTCAATCAGAACCCGTATTTTTGGTATTGTTGTGTATAAAATAAACGAAAAACAGATGAGTTTCGGCAGGAAAGCGCCACTTAGTCTCAGAAGACCAATTTATTGTCATTTACAGACAAATGGGAGAAAGCTAGTCAATTATTACTTGTCAAGCATCTTTCTTCAAATAAGCCAAACTGGCAAGACCCAAAACAACTTACAAGGATGATCACGAGATAGTTTCCTTATAGCGTACACGGGCTGTGAAGACTGAGATTAGACTGGATCGAATCTGCAGCACACTTTACAAAAGCATATCGAAATAAACCAATCTCTATACATATTCTGCTGCGTTAAAATCATGAAGCCGCATGCAAGCGCACACAAGCTGACATGCTTACATACTCATAGAAATAAGCTTGACTGTTAGCTTATCTTAAAATAATAAAAATCATTGATCAAACAGCACGTACCAAGATTACTGCGCTTTCTCATTCTTGCCATTGTACGTAAGAGTTTACTGATTTACTCGTCTTTGGCATTTCTTTGTGTAATTTCATCGATCTGCAATGCCGGATTCTGATATAGCTGGGATTTTGATCACGATACTATATCCCACAAAATCTCACTTGATCCTACACATTATAGCAACAAGATGTAGACGATTACTGTGCCTCGACTTGTGTCTCGTATTCTGCACGCATATATGACTTCTCTTTCACAGAGATGTCTGCTTCTTTAACTGATCATACTTCACAGTATCCGAACTCACTGTACCATCTCTTCCGGTTTTCATAGCGTTGAATCGAGAGTACAAAGTTCGCTTATAACCAGTAGTCGGAAATCATTATGTTTTGAGATTTTATCCTGAATCTGCTGCGTCATTTATAGTTATTTAGCTTCGAAGATGTAAAGAGGTAAGTTTAACATAATTTGCTCTTCGGCCTTTTACTTTAATACCCTGTACAATGAAAACCTCATAGCCATCACAGAAATTTTATTCCGAACAGCTTAATTGAACACGAGTTTGTGTCGTGCAAAACCTAGCTATCATCGTATTATCAAAACTAACAAACTGTAGATTGATAACGTCTTCCGTTTATTTTAAAGATTTTTATAAAACATGTAAGAAAAGGCTCAAAATGGTTTTAGAATCATGCCAAGGGCGACTTGAATACTGTAACGTTTACTATCCACCCATACACGACATTGTACAGGGCAATAAAGTAAAAGACCGAAGAACCAATTATATTAAACTTACCTCTTTACATTTTCGAAGCTGGATAAATATAAATGACGCAGCACATGCCGGATAAAATCCCAAAACATAATGATTTCCGACTACTGGTTATAAGCGAATGTTTATACTCTCGATTCGACGCTATGTAAACCGGAAGAGCTAGTACAGAGAGTTCGGACACTGTGTACTTGGACTAGAATACCGAAGATTTTCATTAACTGTTCATACTTGGGCACTACAATTAAAAAAACCAAAAAAAAAAAAAAAAAAAAAAAAACCAGAGGACCACTGGTCCTGTAGCTCACCTGAGTCCATTCATCCTCAGCACTCAAGGGTAGGTAACTCTAAAGTAAATTGTACAATGTGGCCTAATTTCAACGTTGACTGAGTTGTTAGTCTATGGAAACTTTAAAATGCCATAGCAATGAAACCACGTGGGCAACAATAATAGAAAACAATATTTATGTAGTGGCTAATGTCATGAACATGTATGCAAAGGATCAGCTTCATCCCCTTATATAGTTTTTGAAGCAAAGATTTTTGAATATTTTTTCATTTTTTTTCCTTTATGTTGCCATCATGGCAACTAATCAAATTCGGTGATTTGGACAAAATTAATATGAATATGAATCATAGAGGACTACTCAAGAAACATTTCTGTAGGAAAAAAAATCCAAATAACTGCAGTCAGATAGTAAAATAGCAAAAATTGCGGATTTCCATTTTTCCCATTATAAGCCAATGGCAACTTTAAGTTGCCATAGCAACCAAACTGCTGGGGCAATTGCCAAGAAAAACAGTATTTTTATAGAGGGTAGTACCAAGATCCTTACTGTGAAGTTTGAGCTTTATTGGTTGCATAGTTTCTCAGGAGATGAGTTTTGAATATTCTTTCTATTTTTAACCATTCGGTTGCAATGGCAATCAGCCAAATAGCTCAAATTGCATAAAAATTTGATATGGCTGGTTGGGGACTACTCAAGAAACATTTCTATGAAAGTTTTGTTGAAATATCTGCAGTGACATGGCAATAAATGCAAATTTTCCATTTTCCCATTATAAGTCAATGGCAACTTTAAGTTGCCATTGCAACCAAACTGCTGGAGCAATTGCCAAGAAAAACAGTATTTTTTATAGAGGGTAGTACCAAGATCCTTTCTGTGAAGCTTAAGGTTTATTGGTTGCATAGTTTCTGAGGAGAAGATTTTTGAATTTTTTAACAATTTGGTTGCCATGGCAACCAGCCAAATTGTGTAATTTATAGAAATTTCACGTGGTTGATAGAGGACTACTCAAGGAACATTTCTGTAAAACATTTGTCAAAATATCTACAGTGACAAAGCAATAAATGCAAATTTTCAATTTTTCCCATACAAGTCAATGGAAATTTTAAGTTGCCATAGCAACCAAAGTTCAAAGGGATTTGGATAAAAACAGTATTATTGGCTCCCCCTGCATATAGATGCTGTATATGAAATTTGGTAACAATGGGTCTTGTAGTTTCAGAGGAGATGTCGTTTGAAAATATTGACAGACGGACGACGGACGACGGATGCCTGCCTATACTATAAGCTCACCTGTGAGCCTTCGGCTCAGGTGAGCTAAAAATAAAATACTGATCATGTTTAACGCCTATGTTTATGTTTGAAGACAGTCAGCCCTGCCTAATGAAAAGGAATGATTGCTTGCTTTGTGTAGCTCAGTTTCTTGCAAACACAATATATAGCATAGATAATTTTGAAGTGTTTGGTTCAGTGTTGGTAAACCTATAACAGCCATGCAAGAAGGGCTCTCTGTATCTCACGGGCACTGGGCAGACAGACTACATTAGTTTTCGGATGCTATGTCCACCTATGTATGTTTACGATCAATGTAGCATAAAGGTATCTCTATAGGCAATTAGAAGCGTTATGCCTTGTGATATATTTTAAATCTGTGATTCAAACTGAAATGTAAAGTTGTGTAAAAGAGCTAAGATGGGAATCAAGGACAGTTCAAATACCACCAACGACACCAAATGTGTAATACTAACATAACGTTACAACAGAAGTAGTAAAACAATAGTATAGCATACTGTATATCTCTTCCCCACGTAGGTGATCACAAAGAAGCTAGCCTTAACAAAACATAAATACTTAGCACACAAAACATCTATTTTATCTACACTCTCTTTTTTATATACGAAACCTATTGCATTCAAATTTAATAAAGATAGAAGGGGCAAAGTATGTAATTCTCTCAACGCGAGCCCTAGTTAAAAACAAAACATGAAGGTTTCAACCGTTATTGAGTAAAACGGCAGTACAACTCGACTTAGCCGTTATATTAGTAAAAATTGGAGTAGTTATCGTCCAGTTAAAGGCATCGGGCTAAAATGGTATTTACAGTCATCTTAATGAGTACAAGAGGTCAAAGTCATTCTTTGACCTTTGACCCATATTTTGGCAATTTCAAACAATCTCAAAAGCCACTGGGCCAATTGAAACCAAATTTCATATAGAGCCTCCGGGGATAAAGGGAACGAAAATTTTTTCATATGGCCCGGGTAACGTGACCAACATGGCTGCCACGCCCATACATAGTAAACTAGAAAATTGTGTCTGTAAGACACTAATGATGCCCCCGTGCAGCGCCTGTCACATGATATGTATATATCCATAAAGCACATACAAAGAATCCATTGAAAACATAACCTGCCATGAATAAAACTGCCCAAAATGACTAAGTTAAAAAGGCTGTGATTCTGTCAAAATTAATTCTAGACCTATCAATATGCCTCATCATATCTTCAAATATGTCCACCATATGTAGACAAGGTTTGAAAAAGATCCATTGAAAACTGTGGAGCAAGTTGATAACACAAAATCCATACCCTACAATGCAAAATTTCCCTAGAATGACTAAGTTCAAAAGGCCATAATTCTGTCAAAATTAATTCTAGTGCCATCAAAAACCCACATGCACATCTTCAATACATTCACAGCATGTATGCACGGTTTGAAAAAGATCTATTGAAAACTGTGAGAGGAGTTGATTACACAAACTCTATACCCTACAATGCAAAAATTTGCCTAAAATGACTAAGTTCAAAAGGCCGTAATTCTGTCAAAATTAATTCTAGATCCAACAAAAATCCACATGTACATTTTCAATATGTCCAAAAAATGTATGCAACGTTTGAAAAAGATCCATTGAAAACTGTGGGAGGAGTTGATTACACAAACTCTATACCCTACAATGCAAAAATTTGCCTAAAATGACTAAGTTCAAAAGGCCGTAATTCTGTCAAAATTAATTTTAGGTCCAACAAAAATCCACATGCACATCTTCAATATGTCCATAACATGTATGCAAGGTTTGAAAAAGATCCGTTGAAAACTGTGGGAGGAGTTGATTACACAAACTCTATACCCTACAATGCAAAAATTTGCCTAAAATGACTAAGTTCAAAAGGCCATAATTCTGTCAAAATTAATTCTAGGTCCAACAAAAATCCACATGCACATCGTCAATATGTCCCCAACATGTATGCAAAGTTTGAAACAGATCCATTGAAAACTGTGAGAGGAGTTGATTACACAAACTCTATACCATAAAGCGTGACGAACAGACAGACGGACGGACGGACGGACAGACGGACAGACAGGGGCAAATCTTAATGCCCCCTGACAGGAGTTGATTACACAAACTCTATACCCTACAATGCAAAAATTTGCCTAAAATATACCATAAAGCGTGACGAACAGACAGACGGACGGACGGACGGACAGACGGACAGACAGACAGGGGCAAATCTTAATGCCCCCTGACAGGAGTTGATTACACAAACTCTATACCCTACAATGCAAAAATTTGCCTAAAATGACTAAGTTCAAAAGGCCGTAATTCTGTCAAAATTAATTCTAGATCCAACAAAAATCCACATGTACATTTTCAATATGTCCAAAAAATGTATGCAACGTTTGAAAAAGATCCATTGAAAACTGTGGGAGGAGTTGATTACACAAACTCTATACCCTACAATGCAAAAATTTGCCTAAAATGACTAAGTTCAAAAGGCCGTAATTCTGTCAAAATTAATTTTAGGTCCAACAAAAATCCACATGCACATCTTCAATATGTCCATAACATGTATGCAAGGTTTGAAAAAGATCCGTTGAAAACTGTGGGAGGAGTTGATTACACAAACTCTATACCCTACAATGCAAAAATTTGCCTAAAATGACTAAGTTCAAAAGGCCATAATTCTGTCAAAATTAATTCTAGGTCCAACAAAAATCCACATGCACATCGTCAATATGTCCCCAACATGTATGCAAAGTTTGAAACAGATCCATTGAAAACTGTGAGAGGAGTTGATTACACAAACTCTATACCATAAAGCGTGACGAACAGACAGACGGACGGACGGACGGACAGACGGACAGACAGGGGCAAATCTTAATGCCCCCTGACAGGAGTTGATTACACAAACTCTATACCCTACAATGCAAAAATTTGCCTAAAATATACCATAAAGCGTGACGAACAGACAGACGGACGGACGGACGGACAGACGGACAGACAGACAGGGGCAAATCTTAATGCCCCCTGACAGGAGTTGATTACACAAACTCTATACCCTACAATGCAAAAATTTGCCTAAAATGACTAAGTTCAAAAGGCCGTAATTCTGTCAAAATTAATTCTAGGTCCAACAAAAATCCACATGCACATCTTCAATATGTCCACAACATGTATGCAACGTTTGAAAAAGATCCATTGAAAACTGTGGGAGGAGTTGATTACACAAACTCTATACCCTACCATGCAAAAATTTGCCTAAAATGACTAAGTTCAAAAGGCCGTAATTCTGTCAAAATTAATTTTAGGTCCAACAAAAATCCACATGCACATCTTCAATATGTCCATAGCATGTATGCAAGGTTTGAAAAAGATCCGATGAAAACTGTGGGAGGAGTTGATTACACAAACTCTATACCCTACAATGCAAAAATTTGCCTAAAATGACTAAGTTCAAAAGGCCGTAATTCTGTCAAAATTAATTCTAGGTCCAACAAAAATCCACATGCACATCTTCAATATGTCCACAACATGTATGCAACGTTTGAAAAAGATCCATTGAAAACCGTGGGAGAAGTTGATTACACAAACTCTATACCCTACAATGCAAAAATTTGCCTAAAATGACTAAGTTCAAAAGGCCGTAATTCTGTCAAAATTAATTTTAGGTCCAACAAAAATCCACATGCACATCTTCAATATGTCCATAACATGTATGCAACGTTTGAAAAAGATCCGTTGAAAACTGTGGGAGGAGTTGATTACACAAACTCTATACCCTACAATGCAAAAATTTGCCTAAAATGACTAAGTTCAAAAGGCCATAATTCTGTCAAAATTAATTCTAGGTCCAACAAAAATCCACATGCACATCTTCAATATGTCCCCAACATGTATGCAAAGTTTGAAACAGATCCATTGAAAACTGTGAGAGGAGTTGATTACACAAACTCTATACCATAAAGCGTGACGAACAGACAGACGGACGGACGGACAGAAAGACGGACAGACAGACAGGGGCAAATCTTAATGCCCCCTGACTATCGTCACGGGGGCATAAAAACTTAAAAAATCTTCTCCACAACCAATTCACAGATGGCCTTGAAACTTTGTATGTAGCATTGGGTACTCAAGTACTATCAAGATTGTTCAAATTACGACCTTGGGTTTACCCTAACTTTTTTTACGGCAAGGCCAAGTATGGGAAAATGCTAGAATATGAGATTTTATGGAAATGTTTGAAGAAGGCCTAAAAATCGGTATATACAGTCATCCTGATGAGTACATGAAGATTTTAAGTATAAGAGGTCAAGGTCATTCTTCGACCTTTGACCTAGAACTCTCATATTTTGACAATATCAAAAAAAAAAATACGCCTAAAAAAAACCACCATGCCAATTGTAACAAAATTTCATATAGAGCCTCCAGGGGTTGATGGAATGAAAAATTGTTCAAACGGTCCCGGTAAAACGACCAACATGAGTACAAGAGGTCATGGTCATTCTTTGACTGTTGACCCAATGCTCATATTTTGACAATTTCAGACATCAGAAAAAGCCACTTTGCCAATTGCTCAGGTGAACGATTCAGGGCCTCATGGTCCTCCTGTTTTGCCGCCATTTCTAAGTGTCTTAAACTGTTAAAAGAGAAGAAATCCTTTCATTAAAGAGAAAATTCATTTTAGAACTGGTATGTAGGCCAGGAAGCAAACAGGAAGTCAATGAAATTATTTTCCATGGTAAAAATGGTGAAATTGTATGGAGTTGTACGCATACACCAAAAGGTATTGAGTAGACCACAAACGGCTATGAATATCGCAATTTTAGAATTTCGCTAAAAGTGTTCAGAACCCAAATTAGCGAAAGTAAACATTCGTCAAAGCTTCAAATTTCGATACGTTCCAGATCAATCACAATTCTTATTAATGTAATTGTTGTTTATAAAACATAAAAGAAAATTAGATGAGGCTCACCCCTGTTGAAAAGGAAAGCACGATAGAAAATGGTAGATTTGCTTCGCCCGAAAGTGTATCCCTTCACCTCAGCAATACTAGTTTGACTGTTTCTTGTATCGTTTTTTTAAGGGGGGTGGGGTGGGCAGTGTCTGGAGCAGAGCAGCTGATAAAGGATGCACTACTCTAGACACTGTCCTGACTTCCTTTCTTTCACATCTATCCCGGCCGACCAGGGTATCTGGCCAGAACATCCCAGCCCTTAAACCCAGAGGGCACATGGCGTCTCGGTGGCCTCGCACTGGCGTCAGTGTGACATCAGACGTCACTGCGACGTCATGTACCTGCTGGGAATGCGAATGTGATTAGATCTTTGTCTTGTTTCTTTGATGTGTTGTAGATGCGCTAAAATGTATTTAGCAATCAGATGAAAGAATCGAATTGAATTGTTGTGAATATAAAACTTTAATAAAATGTAGAAAATAAAAGAGATCTTCCTAAACCTTAGCACATACCTTCTTTATGATATTTACCACCGCTTAGAATTTCAAAATGAGTGGTCTTAATCTGTTAAAAAGGTGTCTATCAAAGTAAAAATGTGAAATATATATAAAAAAATAGGTTCGAAGACACTTTAAACACAGGGCTTTCTAAATTGGAATTTACTTTTAGATATGGTATATGGGAGTTACTAACACAGAAGTTAATTTCTGAAACCCTGGGGCCGTATTTATAAAACGACTTAAACAGTTGCTATGTTGTTGCTATTAAAGGCTGAATTTCTATTAAGGAGATACCCTACAACAATGAAATTTGCTCTGGAGGAACAGTCTGTAAAGAGCAAATTTCATAGTTGTAGGGAATCTCCTTCATTGAGATTTAGCACTAGGAACGGCATAACAACAACTTATGTCGTTTTATAAATACGGCTCCAGGGTTTCAGAAATTAACTTCTGTGTTAGTAATTCCCATATTCCATATTTGAAAGTAAATTTCATATTTAGAAAGTCCTGTGCTTAAAGTGCCTTCGAACCTATCTTTTTATATATATGTCACATTTTTTCTTTGATAGACCCCTTTTTAACATTTTAAGACCACTCAGCAAGAAGCGAGACAACTATTCTCAAGCCAGAGTACCTCACACTGGGAGGGATGTCCATGCATTTGGTCAAATTAGGGTGATACGCCTTTTTATGATCATCTTCGCTAAAATCTGAATATGAACTGCATCTAAAATATAATTTTCATACCTTTATGATAGGTCAGGGACGAAGCAAATATATTTTGCGGTTATATAATAATGGCTGTCGTAGATTATGTAACACTATCTGAAAGTATTGTTGACACGAAAGGGTTATTGACACAACATAGAAGGAGCCCCATGCTCCTTTAATAGAAATGTACTGACCTAAAGTTAGAATAATTATCTTAGATATTATGTGGTAAATTTTAAACGTATTTATGATTTCAACAGCTCCAGAATACAGTAAGAGCCTAAATACGGGGTTTAAAGCTTGCTGTACCAAAAGAAGTTAAGTAAAACAGTATGTCAGCTTACCTCTTTCCTTTTTTTTTTCTTTCGAATCTGAAGTGTCTACCCCTTGTAGACAAATTTCTTGCTTCGCCTTTTTTGCTCCGTGCTCAAGGATTTACAGGTGCACTGAGCTGCGCTCAATGCGTAGCCAGTCTATACGTGTTGAGTATGGCTTAGAGGTGTTCCAATCAGACGTTGCCCGGATTCTTAAAACTACAAGCTTAAGTCTACAATATGTGACCCTGTTACTTTATCATCATTTAGATCTTGGCACCTTGTTTCATGAAAGCTAGCAATAGAAATCTAAACGTCCTGGCACGATTTGGTGTATCTAGTTTTCTGAGGGCGAATCTAGATTACTCAGGTATTTAAGCAAAAGAACAGTTAGTTGAATCGCTTGGACTATTAAGGTGTTAACACGCCGACACAAGGTGCATGACACATATGTCATGCGACCATTTGAGCCGCAACACAAGAAAACCAAGACTGTGTTTGTGCGCTCAGCGCAGACTCAGATCAGCCTGGGCATCTGCCTAGTTTGACCTTACTCTTTGTTAAGTGCTCAAAGTGTACCTCAGGGACTAAGCTACCTCCATGCGGACAGCGAATACTCTGATCAGACTAGGCTGATGCCCTGGCTGATCTGAGTCTACGCTGGGCGCACAACCCAATTGTTGGTTTTCTCGTGTCGCGGCTCATTTTTTGTTGCAAGGAGGTTATAAATTGACATGTTGCCATGACAATACTGTATGTTTAATTAAACTCCTTAAAAGAAATAAAATAAAAATATATTATGGTCACACATTAAACAATAAAATTTTGTCAAATGCTGTTAACAAACTCTTTGGACATGGCCACACCTACTGCAAGATCCAATATATGAAGCAGTTTTGGAATTTTACTATGAAATAATCCTCTTTCGGCAAGGCTGAAATTCATATACCTTTTGAATGAAAGATTTGTGAAAATTTTATAGTAGTTGCTGAAAGGGCTTTGATCATACCTTTTGAAAAAAATATTAAAATACTTTTAAAGTATTGCTTTAAGACTGATGGGTTACCATTTCGTGTGGATAAACTGGTTTAAATTCTACCCCATGGCAAGCATGTACGGAATTCGATACTTCACCATAATCATAATCACAATGGCCAAACTGACCCCACTGCAAGATGTTGAGAATTTATACCTGTGCAATAAGATATCGACCATGCATATATATCAAACTCTAGTTCCTTGAAGTTATTTGAGAAGAAGAATTAACAGACGACTGACGGATGGTCGACGGACGCACAAATGACTACCGACGGACAACATGGTTAGCTTAAGCTGGTCAGTAGAGTTAACAGGACTAAGTTCCAATCAAATCAGAAATGCTACCATACGTTTGCAGAGATTTATTAATTTATGAACACCCCTCTCAGATCCGGTTGCAGAGAGCTGGATCTTGTTCATTTACAACCATTTTCAAAACTGCTGATTAAGACAGCTAATGAAAGACGGAGAATTTATTGGAAAATGAAGTAAGTAAACCACAACAAAATCGAAATAAAATAAAATAGTAATAATAATAATAATAATAATAATGATAACTGAAGAAGAAAAAGGAGAAAAACAAAATGCTCAAAAAGAACATGTCGATTAACATGATTAATAAGTTTTGATTTGAAAAAAAAATAAAAAATAAATGAAATTTGTATATTTATTTGCTCGATATTATTTGCACAAAGCACTATCACATTCATATACTGAGTTTTGCGATCAGCGATGGCCTAAAATGGTATCCAAATTTTTGAGCTCATAGCAAAAATATAATAATAGTTGATTTTATGGGGCTGTATTTACAACTAAGACATAATATACAGAAACACTGCCGTGCATGTGATTTCATTATGACTTGAAACAACACTCTGTTGAATCAGGGCCGACATAGTTTTTTTTCTGAAATATGCAACCAATTACTTGAGGTCTGTGCTCGTGCTCTCGGAAATTGTCATGATTTTGCCTCAAAAAGTTTTGTGCTGCTCCTACTTTATGACAATAAACATGCATAAAAGTAACAAATATATACACCAGCTCACCTTTTGTGTTTGGTCGTTTGAGATCATTGACTATATTCCTAGAGTCTTTTACATGACTGAAAGTATTGCCTAAATGTGGGTAGAGTTTACCTTTGGCTTTCACCACCAATTATTAAACAGGGTCACTGACGAGGTTTTAATAGCCGAAAAAAAAAAACACATGGCCCAACCCATATCTAACGACCAATATATGTTACATGCATTCATTCCTCTTAAAGGACAACCATTTAAGATTTTATTATCCTCCACTGCAGCTAATGTTGTGTCGATCAAAGTGCAGATTATATTTTGTGTTTGTCCTTTGAGAGCATTGACTTTACTCTGAGGATCGAAAAAGTTCCTGGTTTCAATTCGTATAATATAACCATTTTTGTTTTCAGTATTTTGGACCCAAGTTTTGACACATAATAATTTTTCACATGATTGTCCCTCTGAAATTATTTCCAAAATATAAGTAATATATACCTTTGACTTTCACCGCCAATTATTATACAGGGTCACTGAATGAGGCTTTAACAGCCGAAACCGCGTGGTTTGGCCCATATCGAACATAAATTATATCCTTGCATTTAAAGCACACTCACTTCAGATTTTATCAGAGTTGAAATTGCCTTTTTACGAAACTTGCAAAAGCTGAACTTTCTTTGGGATAAAAAATCGGAGTAGAAATTTCTTTGAAACTGACAAACTCTTTGTCAAGCACATAAACTAAGCGTAAAAGTAGGTAGAAAAATTCTCAGGGACTGACACAATTCCATCCCAGATGCCACCCAAGACGCCATGAAGCTATTAAACTCTTAGATATCCCGTCATTTGATACACAGGGATTACACCATATTGTTCTGCCACGGTCTTCATTTATAAACAGCTACAAGTATTCTGTTTACTATCTTCTTTACATCCATTTTGTCCACCTGAAAAGAGTTTTTGGTAAAGCAAAAGTTGCGTGAGTAGGCGGGTGATAAATTATCCGATTGACCGGTTAAGCAAGCACAGTCAGCAAAGTTTATCATGGGCAAAAGATGACTATAATTTCAAGTTATGAATCGGTCATAACAGATTGTAAATCTGTTATCGTAAGTTTCGATTCTGTTATAACAAGTTACCAATCTGTTTTGACAGGTTATGAATCTGTTATCTGTTTTCTTTCTTTTTTTCTTTAAGTAATGAAGCTGTTATAACAGATTAGAGATCTGTTACAACAGGTAGTGAATCTGTTATGTCAGTTGTGAATCCGTTATAATAATAGGTTGTGAATCTGTTATATCAGTTATGAATCTGTTATAACAAGTTGTGAATCTGTCATTTCTAATTGATTGACTTGAACAACAAAACTGTAATCAAATCGGTTTGACCCTATTTCTTTCAGTACAAAAACGACAAGTTTACCTTTAACGTAGTTATTACAAATGCCCTATTTCATGCAATATTAGATTTCAGACTGGGTATATGGAAAAAAAGACAGGTGTTTGAAATAATTATGTATTATTTTCTGCCATTTTCGTTTTCTCCAAGTGTAAGTCTGTCCATGTGCATGCTTTCAAATATACACGGGTGTCTACGCTGCAGCTCAGCTCTCACATGTCCTTGAAATTCAAGGAGACGTGTATTTTATTTCGCATAGTAAATCAAAGTCAAAAACGTTAGCTTTACAAGTAAAAAGTGTCCCACGTCATGCACTTTGCCTAACTTAAACCGTTCCAGATTCGAGAACTGAAGCCTCTAATTTACGTGTTATACAATGGAAATTCTGAAGGTAATTCAAACCGCTGCAGGTTGTGTGCATATGAGATTTAGATCCCCTGAGCCGAAGGCTAAGGTTCAGCTTACAGGCTGGTAGGTCGTCCGTTGTCGTACTTCTCCACTGAAACCTCTGGGCCGATTTGCACCAAATTTTATATTGAGACTGTAGGGTCGGGGGAACAAACACATGTACAAACGATCCTGGTCATATAACATCGCCTCTATGACCATTAATTGTAAAAACCGTTGAAGATCGGCTTCACAAGAACCGAAAGACTGATAATGTTGAAGCTTGGTATATAACACTGAGTACTCAGTAATGATTGCGAATTGCACTTGACCTTTCTACAAGTCACGCAAATTTGCTTCCTTGTGTTTTAGATGAGATAAATGCTATAATTGTATATTTCTTGGAAAAAGTTTGAAGACTTTTGTATTAAAGCTGGTATAAACTGTCAAGCAATTAAGTGCACTAAGATTTTTCTGCAGAATATGCAGCTTCTATGAGTACAAATGTTATCTATCCACCAAGCTGTTTTCGTTCAAACAAATCCCACATCCCGCTCTCAAAGTTGCCATTCTTCAATATCTAGTTTTCCAAATGAAAACACTGGTTTGAAGTGACACACAACGTCGTACTGACTTAAGTATACCCACTGGAACAAGGCAAAGGTACACTGTAAAAAATCCGTAGATTTTACGGTAGAATACCTGGCAAACAGCTGCCATTCCATTTCCCGGTATTTTTACGGGCGTCTGCCTGTATAACATTTTTAGAAATCTTGATATGGTAGATTTATGCTAACTGACTGCACTCGAAAATACCTTTATAGTGTTGAAGGGCTAAATGACCAAAACAATACTTGTCTTATTCTACCCTTCTCTGCGTGATGATCCGCTAATGTTTACGGGCGCCCGTAAAAATAGCGGTAGATGGGCTGGCATTTGGTTGCCAGGTATTCTACCGTAAAGTAAACGATTTTTTACAGCGTAGGTTATCATACATTTATAATAAAAAGTATATAATAATCTCATGAACTCTTCAATATAATAAAAGATAATAACATTTTATTGTAATACGCCTCAATATAGAGGGTTTAGTTATTTTACACCTTTTACACTGTGAAAATTTCCGTAGATTTTACGGTAGAATAACTGGCAACCAGCTGCCAGTCCATTTCCTGTCATTTCAACGGGCGCCCGAAAGAAAATGCAGGATTTATCAAGCAGAGTAGGATAGAATGGAACAGGTGTTGTTTTGGTCATATTACCCTTCAACATCATAAAGGCATTTTCGAGTGCGGCCACAATGCCAATTTCACAAAATTTCATTACGCACCTGCGTATTTGCGTATAGGCAGCTACGCCCTTGGATCACAGAATGTCAGTCGAGTGCAACAGCTGGATCGAGTTCTTACCTACTGAAAATACTTTTCAGGTCCTTCCTTATCATTTCTCTCCTGGTCACAATTACCTGTATAGATGGCGCTGACGAAGAGATAAATATTCGCCGTTACTGCAGGGTGGACCTAAAGTCTTGCTTTCCTACTCAGCTGGACTTGGCGTTGTTGGAAAACAATATGACCGGAAATTTGGTGTTTCCCGACTATTCAAACTATACACGGTACAATTACCAGTACAACAAGAGGACGGCAACGTAAGTTTGCTATTTTCTATGAAAGCATCAAACCTACCACATTGTACCTATGTTCCTTTTTACCTGGGAAAATACGCCAGTAGCCGGGTCGACACTGTTCAGAGATATGCATCGTGAAAACAACACCCAAATAAACTTTTATAATTGAGCCGCAATATGACAAAACCAACAAAGTGGCATTTGCCCCAAGCGATGACTAAGATCGACCTGGGCATCCGCCCAGTCTGAACAGAGTCTTCGCTGTTCGCATGGAGCTAGCTCAGACCTTTGGCTACTCTTTCAGTGCTTAGCGAAGAGTCTGATCAAACTAGGCCGATGCCCAGGCTGATCTGAGTCTTCGACGGGCACATGCCATTTTGTTGGTTTTCTCGTGTCGTGGCTCATATCACGTTCTAAATGCACATGCTTAATCCAGCCAACGCACATGCGTAGTCTGAATTGAGCATGTGCAATCGTGCTTAAACCTTCCAGGCAAGAATGAAGTTTTGCACCAACTCCAAATTTCCGCACCTGTATAACGACCCAGCTAATCAAGGGCGAAATCCGCCAGCACAACCGCTTTTTATACAGATACTAGAACTAAAAAATGCTGTTTCCTTACGCGTGAATTAACGCATGTTGTTGGAGGGTAGATCACGAAATATTAAGCCAGAGTGAATTAATATTCGTATCGGCCCGACAACAGATGTGTCAGTCAGCGATAACTTGCCGATAAGGAAATTTATTCCGATTCTAAACGTAACCATGATTCATGACACAATAAGCAAGATAACGTATTAACATGGCACTGTCTAAATACTGCAGCTATCCTCTACGTCATTGTGTGTCTTTGACAATGAGATTAAGAGCACATGAAACTAACAGCTTTTTAAAGCGTAAAAGACTTCATAATCTTTAAAGTGATCAGCATAAATGATTCAGAAGTAGCTCCAGTTGGGTAAGATCGGGTAAATTCGGACAGCAGGTAAATTCGGACAGTGACTTTGTTTCCTTTATATGTCAGTTGTTTGGAATTAAAACAAAATTAACTGGGCAAACAGTCAGTGAAAATCGTAATGGTAATTTGCAATGGTATGTCAGAAATTACCCGCTGTCCGAAGTTACCCGACTCGATCCTAACTCAGCTAACGGTGCATGTTTTATTTCGATCAGAGGCGGCGGAAATCTTGTAAATGAGATTTCATTACATACAACCTTTCATTAGCATTCTCCCATTGTCCTGATATGAATGAAATACTGTTGAAGAGGACGTAAAATCGCAAGCTTAAATGGCGAAGTGTTGAAAAGTGACGATGAAAAGATAAGCGGCACCAAAGACCCTACAAAAAGACATTGGCGCTACCACCTTTCAAATTTAAACAAAACAAGGTGTTTCAAAATTCATGAAATCAAAAGGTGCTGGAATAACATCAAAATTTGGGGACCTTTCTCTCAATTCAAAAATGAGTGGTGTTGAGATGAATCCTAAACTAAAATAATCCTCTTTACAAATGAAGAAAGGCAACCTCCAAGAGAGGAAATTTAAAGGTATGCACGCATATAAATATTCGACTGATTAACTTTGAACAAGAATGGTTGCAAGTCTCAGAACATGCTGATTTGCTGTACAACATAATATTCAGAAAACAATCGTAATTTTTGTTTAAATCGCTGTGTGTATTTCATACAACTCAACGGTTATGAAAAGTTTTCTTCTTTCCCAAAGTTTAAATGGTTTTGTCGTCCAGTGAAGCAGGCAGAAAGTCATACAAGTTGTCTTTTTAAGAAAATGGGCGAAACATAGAAGTGTTCTCATATACCCTTAGTAAGGTTTCCAGGGCGATGGACAAGTACCACAATTTTATGTTGTTGTTTTTATTTCTGAGTCATCAGCTCTTGGTCAGATTTTTTCACTCAGAGCGTAAATGAAAATGCTAAATATGATAATGATGGCCGGTAATGAAAATAAATATATAGGGAAAACAAATGGTGCTGTCGCTGAAATACATATATATGTATTTGTTGTTTATCTATTAATCATAGATGCCCTTTGCAGATATCCGATTGTACATGCTGTGGTTCGAAACGCTGATGATATCAGAGCCGCCATTAAATTTGCACGAGATCACAATCTGCGTGTGACCATTAAGTCGTCTGGTATTGACCTTTGGGGAAGGTCGTCTGCTCACGCCAGTTTTAGCATCAACTTGATGGAGATGAAAGGGATGTGGGTAACACCTAGCAGCACTGAAAGAAGTGAACATGGGGAGCTTAAAGTGGAAACCGGTGTCACGTGGAGAGAAATGTACCAAGAGGTGAGGCTACTTCCGCACATTAACCCTTTTTAGACTGGAGACCCGTTTTAGGGTAATATGCAAACAGTGCAGATCCGCAGAAAGCGGCGTCTGATCAAGTTCTATACTGTTTTCTCAGAAGGCCGCGTCTGATCAGGGACTACAATGTTTGCTTAAACGAATTTCTATTAAAAAAAAAAATAACACACACACACCAGAAACCCTTAAAACTAAAAATGGACTCATCATAATTTCCAGTACTTGCTCTCTTTGAGTGTGGTTTGTGACTGACTTCATTGACCGTTATAACTTTTGTCTCCAACTGGGCTATCAATATCATAAATTTCGAAAGGCATTTTCAAAAGTTTTACAGCCGACACGATGTATTGGTTAATAATACATAATCGTATTCAAAACCTTTGCAGCACGTCCTGCCGGAACCAGAAACTTGTGGTTACTTAGTCAATAGATATACTGAGCCTCAAAAGAAACGCCTACAAGTTTAAGTTAAGTTTTCTTCTGTCAGCTGATTTATGGTTATAAATCACATACAGCAGAAAACACTACTGACATCTGCCAACAATATAAACTTAGCTTCTTGCAAAACTAAACATTGATTAAAGAGTTATCTCAGTTTATCGTGAAACATTAAAAGTAGTTGTAACAGCTGTCTTTCCTTTGGCAGTATAACAAAGTGTTTCCAAAACGCGATTCTATTGTGTGGTTATGAACAAAAACGTGGGTTTAATTACCATGGTATTCTTCTTAGAAACATGACAGCAGTTTGAAGTTGCACAAATTGTCTACCTATCTCCCTTGCAATTAAACACATGGCAAAATGGGAAGTTCATTAACATCAAAAGTTCTGCAGTGCTACGAAAAAATTCTGTGCAAATCTTTTTAATTTACTCTTATTAATTCATTTAACCTCACGTATGAATGGTTTCTGTTGTTTTCAAGAAATACAGGGTGTTAAAAGGTATATGGAAATCCAAATGGTAAGCCCGTGTTACTCTTTCTACTGCCAACTTTCACCTGATTGTGTCTCTAAAACGCAAGGCTTGATTGCTTTGATTTTTTCGCTGTTTCTTACCTTTGCTGCGGACTATGTCTGGAGAAAACAATTGGCTATTGAAAATTCAGCTTCTGAAAGTATGGTAACTTTAAGTTTAACCCCGTCACAAAAGAAAGCGTCTATAAAGTTTATGGAATATCGAGGCGTTGAAGTGGCCATTCTGTCGGAATATTATAAACAAAGTAAATTAAAATGTCTAAATAAGAGCATATACCTACACCTCAAATAAATTGGGCGTATACATTGTATGCGTTTCTTTTGACGTTCAGTATATATAGCTGATTTTTCCGATTGGTTCAAAAAAATTATCATATGTTACAAACGTATTTGATACCAATAAATGAAATGTTACACTATACATGCTTAGTACTCAACCCAATCATGGTTGATAACTTGGTTTCCTTCTTTAACTGCACGCCGTTGTGTCGGGCACCAGACTCATTGATGGACCCTAAATAAAGCTTTTAAATTTAGTTGGTTCGGACTGGAGCTTTCCTTGTCTATTGCTTTGCCATTCGGGGCTCAGGTAGTGTCTTTTTGTTTGACCAGTATTTTAGTGTTATTATTTGACACCCCGGGGATCTCTAGGTGTCGCAATACGTTGTTTTTGTCGAGTTCTAATATTTGATTCCTTAAAACTTTTATCCTCGTTCTTATATTTCCTTAAATGATTCGTTGGTGGGTTTGCAAACCTTCACGCCGACCAAACACCAAACTAAATGTTTTGAACCATTGCAGGAGCTGTGGGCGAGGGCTAGGAGCAAGCAAAGCCAATATGAGCCCCAAACAGGATCCAGTCGGATAATTTCGGAAAGCGGGTATATTCGGACACACCATTGCAAATAGTGAAAATCCCAATGCAACGGCTCATCATAAGCCGTCTCATAGGATTTCACTGTTAGCCAAGGTAATGATGTTTTTCATTCAAAACAACTGCCATATAAAGGAAACAATGTCACTGTCCGAAGTTACCCGTTGTCCGAATTTACCCGACTTGACCCTATTCTACTTCTGACCGTTTTATTGCGTTACTTCTGCTGTTGTTCCTTACTAGTACTTGTTCTTGTGTCCGCTTGTCTGAGCTCTTCTAGCAATATGGTCACCTGCATATGAGCCGCGACACGACAAAACCAACAATGTAGTTGTGCGCCCAGCACAGACTCAGATCATCCTGAGCATCCGCCAACTTTGACCAGACTCTTCGTTAAGTGCTCAAAGGTAGCTAAGTGTCTAAGCTACCACCATGCGGACAGCGATGACTCTGATCAGACTGGGCGGATGCCCAGGCTGATCTGAGTCTTCGCTGGGCGCACAACCACATTGTTGGTTTTCTCGTGTCGCGGCTCATATCTTCCCACCCTGCTTTCTGGTCTGTCTTGTAATTTAAAATTAGTAAATAGGTAAAAGTGGCTGTTACTGTAAGGTGTGCTGGCTGACCATGTTGGTTTTTTCGTCCGCCTGTTGTGAGAGTAGTGTCTTCAGTTGGGGTGGCTGAATGGCCCCATGTCTGGGAATGAGCTATTTTCGGTGTACCATGCACGCCTTTAACTGTTGCCAATTGATTATATATTTCATTCTTTCTGATTTTGACGGCGGGCCATGGGCTGTGATTGTATTCGAAAAAGTTGCTAAACAATTGCAGCTTAAAATATCCTGTACATGGGAAAATATCAGATATTGTGCAAGTCTATAGGTCAGTTGTCTACATTCACGATGCACTTTTGCTTTCGTCTAGTATGAGAAATGTTTTGGTCCTGGAATTAAAAATATATTTCGTGTGAAAGAACCTAGTGGGGCTGGTGGCTACTTGTTTGTTGAAATTGGTAAATATATGCCACCCAGTGTTTAACAATAGTTTTTTTTCAGAGCCAGTCGAACTGATAAATGAAAAAGTAGGTGCTTTCAGACCTGGTCGAAATGAGAAACCGTATGCTTTCGGAGCTGGTCGAAATAAAAACTGTATGGATTTAGAGCTGGTTGATACGGTCTAGAGCCAACTAATGAGAGTCATTATGCAATATCGATTTCGCCAACTAAAGTGTGATAACCGCCTACCAGCATGCGGGGATTTGGAATGGGGAGAGGAATGATCAGGTTTTCTACTTCTTCAGCCTCGTACTTTGAATTATATGTCATACTGGGGCCGTATTCATAAAGCCACCTAAGTCGTGCGTTGCTATGCGGTTTCTAAGGCTAAATCTATAAAGGATTTTCCCTACAGCTATGAAATTTGCTCTGGAGGAACAGTCTTTGTAAGACTGTTCCTCCAGAGCAAATTTCATAGTTGTAGGGAATCTCCTTCAAAGAAATTTAGCCTTAACAACAGCATAGCAACCACTTAAGTCGTTTCATGAATACGGCCCCTGGACTCAAATGCCGCCTGTGTCTGGTCTGATCCTACTGTGGCTGTAGAATACAACTTCTTAAACAGGCCTAGAAATCTAAAAACATTTCTTTATTGATATTACCCACAAATTCCCTAAAAATAAAGTGGTTGAAACAGTGTGTTAATTTTTATTAAACTTCTGCTTCAGGTCCACAATCACGACCGCATTGTCATTGGTGGAACGGCGCAGACGCCAACAACTGGTGGATTTACGCTGGGAGGGGGTCACAGTTCTCTGTCGCCTTCTATTGGACTCGCGGTAGATAATCTTCTTGAAGTGCAGGTACGTATTTGATAATCGTGTGGATGTTACGTGCGAGCATGCATGCATACTGATGTATGCGAGTGTTCATGTATAGACCGGTTAGAGATGAGAGACTCGTGTCTGATGGCATATTCAGAGAGTCTCCCGAGCGGGCATACAGCATCGAAATGACGTTTCATTTTGTCGTTGCGATGTGATGACGTCGCATTGACGTTGATATGATAGAGCTTCGACGTTAATACGACGTCATTTCGAATTCATGTGCCTGCTGTTGTTCAAATATTTCAAGTTTCACTTTGATATTCCTGCACATCTTAGATATACGGGATATGTTGTAGGGTTAACGAAATCAATATATCATTATCAATCATAAATACGAACACACAACTTACTAAATATGTCCTTGCAAGCACAGAAGCAGAGCTAACCGTAGGTAGACATGCCAGTATAGATATTCCAGCACAAATAATCTTAGACATGCAAGCGCAACCAATCGTATTTAAATTTGGCAGGTTAGCGAGCCGTAGTTAGACATGTGCGCAACGCTTTTCACAGTAAGGCCTATCAGCACAACAAACTTTAGTTAGACATGCCAACACAACTACCATTTTAATAGACATACGAGTAAAATATACCTACTCTCTTGTTGACACACTCCAGCAAGTGGTTTTCAAAGTTTGTACTTAAAGGATAAGAAATCAGCAAATTCCACTTACCTGGTTCGATTTCCTACCATTTCTCGTAGTCAGATTTGTCCAGTAGAGTTCTAAAAATTCACTGGCATGCTCTTAAGCTTGGAAAGTAATTCCTGCAATGTATTTTTTTCATTTTCAAAATGGCCGCCTCGGAATGACCAGTATTGTGTAGGGGTGGCATGTCTCAAGCATATTCTTGAAATTTAACATTTCATATAAAATTAACATGAAATCAGTTCATAAAAGTCTGTTCTTATATTTTATAGTAGTTATTTTCATAAGAAATATCTATTGGGAAACAAAAAGATGCATAAGTGTAGCTGACACTGCAATGAACCCTTTGCTGAAATGATCATATTCCAAAAAGATCAGGTGATTAGTGATGACATCATTTCTGTTGTGATGGTAATTAGGTGGTTCCCAGCTAAAGAAAAATTAAAATGAACGTCATCAAATGCTGGAGACCAGAAGGGATTATTTTTACTATTGGAAAACCCACCTCCAAACAATAAATGATAAAAATAGACAAGAGAGGTCATGCAAAATGCTGCAAGTCAGTTTTTAGATACGAGAAATGGTTTTGGGTATGTAAAACCTAAAATTTCTATATTTAAGTATCTTTAAAGAAAAAAATTCCACTAAAAACCACTTGCTGGAGTGTGTCAACAAGAGAGTAGTTCGAAATGCAGGCACAACAATGCTCCTCTGTGAATATGATTAATTAATTAAAGCTGGTAAAGGAATTTTTAAGGAGTATTTCTATCCATGCAGGTGAATGAAGCAACTAGCGTATGTCATAGTCTGAAACAATTCAGTTGAAGAATCAAGAAATTTGCATGCTTTAAATATGTATATAATAATGCTTCATTTCCTTTGAGACAGTATTTCAGTCTATATCGGGCCGTCTTCCGAAGAAAGGGAGATCGAAGAGAAATGATATATGAGAGAAAAATGTCCAAACAACCCCACCCGCATCTACGGCAAGCACAGTAGGCCCTTGCCCTACTATTATCCAAATCAATAGGACGCTCCGGCACTGAAAGTTATACCCAGCACCATCGCACCATCCAACCACCCCGGTACACTATCAGAGTAACCTCCGATAGAGGTACATAACGCAAATGAGCCACGACACGAGAAAGCCAACAATGTGTTGTGCGCTCAGCGTAGACTCAGATCAGTTTGGGCATCCGCCCAGTCTGATCAGAGTCTTCGCTGTCTGTATGGAGGTAGCTTAGTCCCTTAGCTACCCTTTTAGCGCTCAGCAAAGAGTCTGGTCAGACTGAGCGGATGCCCAGGCTGATCTGAGTCTGCGCTGGGCGCACAAGCACATTGTTGGTTTCCCGTGTCGCGGCTCGAATCGTGACTGGCGTCCGGAGTGTCCTGTGACTGGCGAAAGTGCCAACTAGTAACAGTAAGGTATTTTTATGCCCCCAACTTCGGAGAAGTTGATGGGGCATATTGGTTTGGGCCTGTCCGTCCGTCCGTCTGCCCGTCCGTAACGCTTTTTTGACAGCTAGGAAACTCAAGAACCCTTATGCTAGGATCTTGAAATTTTATATGTGGAATGTACATGAAAATTAAGCGGTCCCGTATTTTTTTTCTCCGCCGGTCTTGTCGTTCAAAAGTTATGCCCCTTTTTCGAATTTGTCATTTTATATAGGAAAAACCTTGTGACCAAAATATCTGAAGAACCGCTTAAGCTAGGATCCTGATATTTATCATACAGGTACAGATTAAGGTATAGATGAACTGATTAGCTTTTGAGGATATTTCGTAAACTTTTGATTGAGTTCTTTCCCTTTTTCGGACATAGGCATTTTATATAGGAAGAACCTTGTGACCAAAATATCTATAGAACCAATTAAGCTAGCATGTTTATATTTGGCATACAGTTTGAAACTAAGGTGTAGATGAACCGATTAACTTTTGAGCATATTTCGTAAGTTTTTGGTTAAGTTATTCCCCTTTTTCGGACATAGGCATTTTATATAGGAATAACCTTGTGACCGAAATATCTGAAGAACCGCTTAAGCTAGAATCCTGATATTTGGCATACAGTTACAGACCAAAGTGTAGATGAAGTAATTAACTATTAAGAATATTTCGTTAAGTTTTGGTTGAGTTATTCCGCTTTTTCGGACACGGGCATTTTATATAGGAATAACCTTGTGACCAAACTATCTAAAGAACTGCTGAAGCTAGCATGTTAATATTTAGCATACAATTAGAAATTAAGGTGTGGATGGACTGATTAACTTCTTAGCATATTTTGTTAATATTTGATTGAGTTATTCCCCTTTTTCGGACATAGGCATTTTATATAGGAATAACCTTGTGCCCAAAATATCTAAAGAAGCGCTTAAGCTAGCATGTTTATATATAGCGTACAGTTAGAAACCAAGGGGTAAATGAACTGATTAACTTTTGAGCATATTTTGTAAATTTATGGTTTAGTTATTTCCCTTTTTCGGACATAGGCATTTTGTGTAGAAATAACCCTGTGACCAAGATATCTGAAGAACCGCTTAAGCTAGGATCCTGATATTCGGCATACAGTTACAGATCAAGGTGTAGATGATCTGATTAACTTTTGAGCATATTTTGTAAATTTTGGTTGCATTACTTCCCTTTTTCTGACATAGGCATTTTATATAGGATTAACCTTGTGACCAAAATATCTGTAGAACTGCTTAAGCTAGGATCCTGATATTTGCCATACAGTTACAGGACAAGGTGTAGATGATCTGATCAGCTTTGCAGCCAATTCTATAAATACTGGGGTGTGTTATACCCCTTTCTGAATAATACATTATGGGATGAACATTCTTTAGAGGCAAGCATATCGTTGGGGGGGGGGGGGGGGCATAGTGTTTCATAAACACATTTTCTAGTTTAATTAAAAATTTTGATATTCAGGGATTATTGAAAATCAAAGAGTGCTATTTGACCCTTACTGATATTATATCATCAAACGTTATGCCAAATTGACTTTTCCATAGTTTTGAAAGACACGTCTTTTGAAGTGGAAAGCACGTGCAATAAAAATGTCGGCCGTTTAAGGTCCAAAATTTACATTTTGGTTATACTAATCCGTTTGTCTCGGCACACTGACTAGTAAAACTCCTGGTTCAAATATAAATGGCGCTTATCTTCACAGCAAGGCTTGATTCTTTTAAGAAATATGGTTTGAGATACTTGTGATGGCATAGAGGTACCTGTGATTTAAAAAAAAAATATTGTGTAAATCGAAATAGTTATCGTAGCTGCAAAAATTGATTTTTTTCACTTTAAGCCATTTCCTGGAAAGAATCATTCACACAAAGTCGCAATTTTCTGTGATGATTGCCCTTGTTAAACAGCATCTCATCTCAACTGTCTGTTTTGTGTTTTTTTGGCCGACTTCAGCTCTTTGAAATGAATATTAGCTGAATTTCGTGATATATGCATAATGATATGATATTGCGACGCAAAATGAATGATTCTTTCCGTGCAGAAGTCTAGAAATGAAGAATATCAATATCTTCTTGTATAATACATTTTTAGAATTTCACTATATTGTCTTACATCTCAGGCGCTTACACGTCATCACAGGCACCGCCAATAATATTTTAAAGAATGCTTTCTAATTTAGAAATACTTAAAACACATATTTCGGGTAGGAGCTTTGTTTGATGCCGATGGCCTGAGACAAACGAATTCACATGCGTGACAGTTTTATTTTTGACCAAAACCGAGCAAATCTGTCTGTTTTGTGTATTTTTGGCCGACTTCAAAGCCACTTCTAAAGTCGTATCTTTCGACCGACTTCTGAATCACTTCGAAACCTTTTTCGCTCCCTATTAAATGGTAAGTTGATTACCATATTTATCAAAAAAGACGGATAACTCCCTTTCATGGTTCTATTCTTGCCAGTCACAGTTAACTCAACCGATATTAAGTACTGCCGGCGGAGGTAACTGTTTTGGTTTACCAATGGTTGTAGTACCCACATCCCGGAGGAACAAGAATCGTGATTTTCTTTCCGTAGGAAACGAATTGTGCATTCACTAAGACTGAATTTATAAGAGAGGTGTGCGCGTTTAGTAAGACTGAATTTATCAGAGAGGCGCGCACGTGCTACAAGACATCATTTACAGTGTCTATGGTCTTTTAATTCCAATTTTTATCGAAACCCAGGTTGTTTTGGCGGATGGCCGCATCTCCACTTGTACGGAGAACCAAACGAAACATTTATATCCCGATAGTACAGAGCAGTTAGAGGACAACGGGAAGCTTTTCTGGGCTTTAAAGGGTGGAGGAGGAGGCACATTCGGGGTCGTAGTTTATTACGTTTTTAAACTTCATCAAGCTCCAGAATCGTTGGTGAAATTTACTATGCTGGTGCCGTTCTATCATAAATCCGAGGACAGAAATGTTGCCAGTGATTTTTTCAATAAATACTACAGCTGGACAACGACAGCCCCGTCTTACTGGGGTGGGTATGTCACCTCGACCAATTTTAATACAGTGGGTGAGACTGTGGGATTAATGGGAAATTTGACAGGTACAATTTTCATGTCATTGATCAAACTCGGACCGTGGGACGAGAGTACAATATCCGAAATTCAGGAATTCCTAGATTTAAATGAAGAATTGCCGACGGGATTTTCATCATTTACCCTTACGAATGTATCAAGCTTGTGGGATATTGCAAAAGATTATGAGGATCTTTCGGACCCGATAGCAGACCGATCGTATTTCATGGGGTCGTTGATTCCCGCAGAGAACCATACTTCCAGCTTGACAAACTTCCTATGGCATGAGTATCATAATGATGATAATGTACCTTTCCTCTGTCATTTCATTCGGCTTGGAGGTAAGAGCCTTAGTAAACACAGTTTTCTCCGATGTGGTGAATAAATTGCATATCAAAATTACTTAGGATACATTGCTGTTTCATTTTATATTCACCACATTGATTGGTTCCGCGTACCGGATACTGTCTAAGGTATTAGTTAAGGTATTAGACTAAATTTCATATCGAATTGCGTGTCAACAAGAGCTGTACTTCTACGGATAAATACAAACATGACTTTCGTTTGCTTTAATTTGAAAATTGCCGTTTAAAGGACAAGGTGCGCTAGCGTATTGCTACTCTTTGACAGCTACGAATCAGCGTGTCTGGTCAGTCCTCGCCATTGAAACTCAGTAAACAAGTTGAACAGTTCATTCGTTGTCGGCTTGAATATATGGATAATATTTACCGGCAGCTACATATTGCAGCTTGCATGCATCGGAATTAGAAATCTTATGGGCCACAAAACTGTATCTAGACTAACTATATTTCTATCGGAAAACAAGTATTAATTTCTTTTTTTAATATCGGACCTCAGAATAGGATAGTATAGATGCCAGAAAAGATTATTATCCCCTCGCACCACGAGGTGGCGAGGGGATATAGGTTTTGTCCCGTACGTAAGTACGTACGTACGTATGTTCACCTTTTGTCATCGCTCTAGCGCCTATATTTCTCAACGGATTATAAAATAACTTCACGCAAATGTAAGGCCTGACAATATCTCGAGCAAGTTGGACTTTCAGGGTGCTTCGCCCAAGGTCAAGGTGGCTATTTTTAGAAAAACCTTTGTCAGCGCTGTAGCGCCTACATTTGTCAACGGATTTTAAAATAATTTCACACAAATGTAGGGCATGACAATATCTCGAGCAAGTTCGACTTGCAGGGTGCTGCGCCCAAGGTCAAGGTCACTGTGGCTATTTTTAGAAAAACTTTGTCAGCGCTCTAGCGCCTACATTTTTCAATGGATTTTAAAATAACTTCACATAAATGTAGGGCATGATAATATCTCTAGCAAGTTTGACTTTCAGAGTGTTGCGTTAAAGGTCCAGGTCACTGTGGCTATTTTTAGAAAAAAACTTTGTCAGCGCTATAGCGCCTACATTTCTCAATGGATTCTAAAATAACTTCTCATAAATGTAGGGCATAACAATATCTACAGCAAGTTCGACTTTCAGGTGCTGCCCCCAAGGTCAAGGTCACTGTGATTATTTAAAGAAAAAAATTATCATCTCGAGCAAGATCGACTGTCAGGGTGCTGTGCCCAAGGTCAAGGTCACCGTAGCTATTTTTAGAAAAACTTTGTCAGCGCTCTAGCGCCTACATTTCTCATTGGATTTTGAAATAACTGCACAGAAATGTAGGGTATGACAATATCTCGAGCAAGTTGGACCTTCAGGGTGCTGGGCTCAAAGTCAAGGTCACTGTGGCTATTTTTAGAAAAACTTTGTCATCACCCTAGCGCCTACATTTCTCCATGGATTTTAAAATAACTTCACATAAATGTAGGGCATGACAATATCTCGAGCTAGTTTGACTTTCAGGGTGCTGGGCTCAAAGTCAAGGTCACTATGGTCTTGTGCGAGGGGATTTGTATCGCCTGCGATGCCTTGTTATTATTATTATTTCGTTGTTGTTATTTTCGTTCTTAATCATTTTCCCTCTTTTCGTCCCCCATCTTGTTTACTTTTATACGTTGGACATTTTCTTGCAGTGGCTGGATGTATGATATTGAGTTCAACGTCTCTTTCAGCAGTTTCAGTCATGTCGAGGCAAGAAGGTCCGTCGCCTTGTGTATAGTAGTGCTGGCTCTGAAACATCATGTCTTTCAATGTTGTTAGTTCAAAAACCTAGGCTGGCGCACAAATGATAAGGCCAAGTTCTGCTTATGGAAGGTCGGGGTGTTTTGTCGGGGAGCTCCGGGTTTCGCCCATCTTTGAGTGAAAGGTTCTTGAAAGAGCCGCCAAAGAAATATCTAAAATAAATAAATAAATAAATAAATAATATCGAGAGCTGGTACGATATGTGCAAGGTGAAAGTCTCAGACTACAGAGTGAAATATTCCAAATTTTCTCCGGCAGTGGGTTTTGAACCCGGTAGTGCTAGCACAGGAAGCTCTACTAGCTCTTTGCGCTGTAGCTATTTGCAATAGGAACAATTACAATTTTCGTCTGTTTCCGATTTCTATGACGGCAAATCTTTCTTCGCAGAAAAATACGCAACATCGTGTACACTGTAAAATCTTATGTACTTTTCTAATTGTTTAATAGTAGATGTACTAAAGACGACAAGACACGGAATAGCGTTGTGATTCACGCGACATCACGTTAGGCGACACAAACGTCGACGAAAATCTTTGAACCCATGACGTACTTAAATCGTTCTGTCTGGAAGGAGGAGTAAGATATGTGCTCAGTTCATTCGTTTTCGTCTACTTAGACTCTTTAAAAGAAGTTATAAATTTTTACCAAAATCTGAGGATAGACCAAAAACCACCTTAGCGCACCATGTCCTTTGCTCTTTGCTGTTTTTTTTCTGAAAAGAAAAAGATATGAGCCGTTCTCTGTGAAAACCGGGCTTAATGACATTACGTAATAATTACGTTGTGAACGGATGAAAAACACCAAAATTAATGATTTTTCGGACCTCTTTTTATTTCCATGAAAATACATTAAGCGTTGAGATATAACAAAAGGCCTATGAATTCAGACAAAATCCAGTCATAAATATGACTATTGTTGCCATGACAACGCTAATTCCACGGTAACCCCAAAGCCTGGAAAACAGTTGGTATACCACCACAAAGGCCTATCATTTTGGATAGAATGTTAAATCATGCAAATTGTCATGTGTGCGCTGTGAAATACATACTGAAAATGAGCAAAGACACTTTTTGTCCGAGTTATTTTGTGTCACAAGCACAGAAAGCGCGTCCAAACAAACGTAATGACGTTGACGTCAAAACATACTTACATGACGTTAATAACGTCATTGAAAGAAACTGCACTACGTGTATGCTTCTAAAGTCTATATCTCAGTAATAAATAATGGTAACCATCTCAAATTTTCAGGAAATGTTTAGAAAAGCTAATACTTTTCAGTGATGCAGTGAGCTATTTTTTTTATTTTTATGTCATTAAGCCCGGTTTTCACAGAGACTGGCTCAATTATACATATATTTATCGATATATATTAACCTTAAAGAACGTTAATGTATTGACAAGTTACAAAATGATGCATCAATAATAATTAAAGGAGCAGACAAGGGGAGGGGGGGGGGGGGGGTGGAATAGTAATAATGAACATAGAATACTATAAATGCAAAATGCTCGAAATGCTAAAAGATGATGCCTTTTATAAATTAACTAAGGATGACTGCTCCAAAACAACTTTTAAAAAAGTACTAGCTTTGATAAAGGAAAGTAAAGACATAACAAGGCACGAAATAAATTATTTACTTGACTTTGAACCAATGACAAGTTCATTTTATGGACTACCTAAAATCCACAAAAGCAAACACAAAAGGTGCAATGTCTTAAAACAAACACAGACGTTTTAGAGCTTACTGATCCAATGGATTTAAAGTTTAGACCAATTGTAGCAGGTCCCGTCTGTGAGACACATAGACTAAGTAACCCCACTGACATTTTATTGAAACCATTTGTAAAGCACATTAAAAGTTATGTACGAGACGACATAGATTTCGTTTCACACATACCGAATAAAACAGACAAGAATGCAAGTTTAGTCTCATTTGATGTAACTAACCTTTACACAAACATTTCCCATTCACTTGGGCTTGAAGCATTTGGACATTGGCTGAATAAATATCTTGAATTAATTCACAAACGATTTTCAAAATGATTTATTTTAGAAGGCATTAAAACAATATTGGAAAATAATAATTTCAAATTCGACGGAAAATTTTATAATCAAATTAGGGGAACAGCCATGGGAACAGCGTGCGAAGTTTATCACCCGTCTGTCCTATGTAATATTAATTACATCCATTTCAGGTTATGGCGTAAATAACATTTCTTACGTCACAATACATAGTTTCATTAATATAAAATATTTTACCATTAAAGTTAAAGGAGTTACCTTCGTCTAAACATGCACAAAGTGTGCAATTGGGGCGATTACATTTTCATACAAAATGTGTAGTGCTTTTACGATTATCTGTAAATTTTGCTTTAGTGATTAGTTTCTTGAGGTTTGGAGGTTGTCGTTTACTTTTTATCATTTTTGTACCTGAACGTGCCTCACGCATTGTTTGATCAGCAGTTAGAAGATGAAAATTATTCTTCAAAATGCTATACATTTCTGTACTATTTGGTTTATACATCGAGACGTAAGGAATCACTTCCTCGTCGCTCTTGGTTGGTAGGATTAGTAGTTCATTACGTGGTATTGATAAAGCCTTTTTGATGCCCTGTGATATAAGTGTTTCAGGATAGTTACGTTTCTGTAAAGCAGTTCGTAATTCTGATAATCTCCTTTGCCGTACATTGCTATTTGAAACGATAGTACAAATTCTTCTGGTCAAATTATATGGTATACTTGTCTTGGTGTGTTTGGGATGGCATGAGTGAAAATTAAGGTATTGCTTGAAATCGGTTTCCTTGAAATGTATATCAGTATTTAAGTGTGCGTTTGTTTTTATTAATAATATATCCAGAAAAGGAAGTTTTTCGTCGCTGTATTCTATAGTAAATTTGAGGTCTGGGTGTAATTCATTAAAAATCAAATGGAACTTTGTCAAATCGTCTTTGCCTCTAGTCCAAAAAATGAAGCAATCATCTAGGAACCGTTTCCAGTTTTCTTTGATATAATTAGAGAAGTCTGTGCCATAGTTTATTTCTATTTGCGAGTATAATGTTTCCTCTAAATAAGCTAGTACAAGCGTAGCATATTTTGGCGCGAATTTTGTTCCCATCGCCGTTCCCCTAACTTGATTATACATTACGTCATTGAATGAGAAGTTATTATTTTCGAGAATTGTCTTTATTGATTCAATTATGAATCCTTTTGAAAATCGTTTGTGTATTAGTTCTGGATGTTTTGACAACCAAAAGTCAATGGCTCTAAGACCTAATTCATGAGAAATATTCGTATAAAGGTTTACGACATCAAATGAAACTAAAAGGGTATTTTGTGGCACAGTTGTTGGAATATGTGAAATTTTCTTTAGGGATAGTATTCCCAGTTTGTTGATCGCATATACTTAGTTAATGTTAGGAGACTGCGATTATCAAACTTGGACAAAAAAGGTGACTTAACGCACGTTTGACGTCGCTTTAAATGAATTAACTCTTTGCGCGGGCTGACAAACAATTAAACAAAGAAAATTGTCAAAATGCTTTTTAAAGGTTCTAACTGGGTCCTTGAACAAGAAAACCGTAAATGGGTTGGTAAATAAACGCATAAGAAGCCGGCAATGGGGCACGTTAGTTTGACGTTAACTTGCCGAAAAATTCAACCGCGATTTTAAACATTATCAATTGACGTTTCGACTAGAATCTTTTTGCGCTTTATTACTGTCAACTTGGGGAACACTATCATGCAAACAAAATTACCCCAGGCAATCCATTTGTTTTAATACAGCGACCAGAATCTATCAATATTTGAATGGAGGCGTCAAGTTTACGTTATGACAGTAATTGACAAAATCTTAGGATATGCAATGACCCTTATGCGCACTTAGAGAAGAGAAACGTTGAGTTCATAATTGCTATGTCAAGAGGCTCTTTGATGGTTTTTAAAAACTGACGTCAGAATGACGTAACTGTCAAACCTGGTGTGGCTAATTCTGCGGGAATAGCGCCAATTTACAGCAACAAATTGCTTGAAAGTGTTCCGGTCATTTAGAGGCCACGCCATTGCAGTTTGGTTGATGATTTTGGAAAAATTCGTAAACTGTGACTTTTGCTCAGTCTCAATCGCTTTGTGAATGCCAGTTTTGACGGCGTCATAAGCACATTTACTTTTATCATGGTAACAATCTTTTAGCACACAACTTTGTGTTCTTGTTCACAAATGTCTACGCCTCCGCGAATTGGCTCTGGTGTAAGATTTGAAGATGAAACAGCGCCTGAAAAAGATGAGTTGCATAAAAGATTTGAGGCATTTTTGGGGTTAAACCCATGGGTACCAATGCGACGCGATTCTGTTCCATATATAAACTTTCGACCTGAACTTTTCGTGTTTCTGGTAGCAAAAGTGATACCTCACACAGCGGAAACAATGCAATTTCCCACTTTTTAATTAAGTCTGAATTATACGGTGATTTGTAAAAACTTGCTAAATTTATTTCCCTCAGTATATATTCACCCGGTATGTGTGTAGATATATAGATAAAAGAAATTGGAAACACCAGATACAGTCACATTTTTAATTTTCCTCAAGCGCTTTCAGTAAAATCATTTTCAAGAGGTTAAAATGGCGGAGTTTCTATAGGCTACTTAGTAACGTCGGTAAAACGTTACGTCACTGTATGTTCTGAATTGAGTTCCGAGTTAGGAGCATAACAAACATGTATTTTGAAAAAAAGTGAATGAACTTATATTTTCTTTTTCTGCCCCACCACACTTCCTTGAGCACAATTATTAAAAACTTGCCAAAAGTAGAGCTGACACTTTCATTTTTGCTGGCTTATCTGAATCATCAGCATAATAATTGAGCCGCGAAAAGAGAAAACGAACACCGAGGTTGTGCGCCCAGCGCAGACTCAGATCAGCCTGGGCCATCGCCCAGTCTGATTAGAGTCTTCGCAGTCCGCAATGAGGTAGCTTAGACCCTCAGCTACCCTTTAAGTGCTTAGTGAAGACGCTGATTAGAATGGGCGGATGCCAAGGCTGATCTGAGTCTGCGCTGGGCGCCCAACCACTTTGTTGGTTTTGTCGTGTTGCGGCTCATATAATGTATACTCATGATCGACTAAATGATTTGTCATTTCAGGAAAAGTTGCGGAATACAGCTTGAATTCTTCGTCTGTACATCCAGGATGGCGATCCGCTCAAACTTGCGCCACCTGTCTGGTTAGTGTAGGGAAAGACCCACTCAACAGCCTGAATACCTTTAAAGAGCAAGCACGACTGGAGGCTAAAGCAATCGCTTTTGCAGCTGATCTACGAACATTTGGAAACGGAGAATATATCAATGAAGGAGATAGTTTCAACCCGAACTGGAAATTGGATTCCTGGGGGAAGCACTATGTGGATCTGTTAAAGCTGAAGATTCGATATGACCCGGACAACTTCTTTTCCTGCCATCACTGTGTGGGATCTGACTACGGCACCTTCATAACCCCATCTACTGCATCTACAGCCAAAGCAATAACTGTTCATACACTGATATTTTCGATCCTTATCATTGTTACTTAAAGTCCTATCTCTCTCTCTCTCTCTCTCTCTCTCTCTCAAATGCTAGGTTTTTTAACGGAATTACAAATAACGTATACACTGTGGTAAACTTATTAGCTTTTCGACAGACATGTCCGAAAACCTGATCAGCCTGCTGCTGTAGGAGCTAAAATTTGATCATGATCAGTGTCAACTTGGCCATTTAAGTACATGTTCTGACAGTTTAAGTGTACTTGCGAAGAAAATATGACTGAAACTAGTATACATAGTAACTACAAGGGTGACTACCTACGTCAGGGCACTGATATCGTAACCGTTCTGTAAGCAACCATCTTGACGTAAATAGGGTAAATATTAGGGAGGTTAAGGTTTAGAACTGGTAGCTGCACGTACACGTACACGTTAGAAATGTAGTTGAAAGAGGTTAATAAAACAGTATCTTGTACGTGTACGTGTCTTCAAAAGAAGAACGTTTTTTAGTGTCGAAAAGCTATCAGCATGACGTATCGTTCGTATGTACGTGTGTGTGTAAAATCTTCCTATTGATCATATCCCTTCTGAAGCTATTGCTTCGTTCGTTGTTTTTCTTTGTGACAAAAATTGACTGGGAAAGTCAGCTCTTATATAAAGGTTTGTTTAATAACTCGCCAGTGACCATCTTATACCCCGCTTTTCCCTAATTATGGTCAGTTTCGCTCCGTCATTTAAATATCCGCATACGTCCTCTTCTGCTCACCCACCTCTGATTTCTTTTGAAAAAAAAGAAAAAAAAAAAAAAGAAAAAAAACTTTTAATCAACCCGACCGAGACTATGCTCTGCGATAGCTGTGGATAACTAGTTTAAATGCTAAACAAGACCCACCCAGCCCACAGTCCAGTTTCCCCATTTTAATATTTTTAAGATGATCTTTCTCGATGACATGTCATGCAAAACATGTCACCGTTTTTAAAACACCCTTAAACTATAAGTTTCATGGCAAAAAAAATATGGCATGCAATACGTCTTATTGTCTAAACAAAATCTGTTCGAAAAAAAAGAAAAAAAAGAAAGAAAATGGTTGCATGACACATGCATATTGATGCCTGCCACCTTCCTCAGCTATTCCCATAATGATGCTGGCATATGTCTACATCATTAATCAGTGCATCAGCTGTTAGTTTCAGGAGTGAGTGAACTCGGATTTATCGTCCCACTAACTTTAAGATCGTACGGAGACGAGGACCTCGGTTTAATGTCTCATCCGAAAAACCAGTGAAACGGTGGATCGAACCCGAAATTGATAAGCTAACACGTTATATGTACCACAAGGCCATCGTCTCTCCTGGTAGTATAGAAGTTAGACTCATGACACAGAGGTCGCGGGTTCGATTCCAGCTGAGGTCATTGTACTTCTCTAGCATCTGGATTAATTTGCACATTCCCTGATAAGTCCAACATGACTGAAATACTGTTAAAGGACTGTACATCCGAAATCACTCAGCTATACAATTGTGGACATAACAACAACAAATACTGCCGTGTCACCCTCACTGCAAACCTTGATTTATCTTATTCACGCCTCACTGATTTCCAAGCGGATGCTTTAAATGCTTTCTCAGATGTATGTTCTAAGCTTCGATCAACACAATTAAATGTACATTTACGAACTCATTCAGATTACACGTTTTAAAGATATACGCCCTCAATATTTCTATTAGCTGTCAAATTTCTTACGAAAAATTATATCCTAGGCACCATAATGATCGCTAGGTAAAGTACTTTTACCTTTCTAATCTATGATTTGTGATGGTCACTGGAAGTAGGAGAATTTAAGAAAATAAATAAATTGGCGGGAATAGCGGTTCGATATTTGCGCCAAAAATCAAGACTCGATACGCCCAGCAATCATAGTTAATCAGGGTAAAGTTATATCATGAATAATTTCAAGACCTTTCTCTAATCGCCTTCAGACAGTTATTGGCTGAAATGAACTCACGTGCACGGATTAGAGGTTAATGCTATTGCTAAGTTATTTACTCCACCAATCATAAAATTCCAAGTGTGCTCGCAGAAACGCCTTTTTATTGCCACGTGGGAGTCAGTCAATTTGTGACGACAAAATATTCGTGAATATTCAAGAAGAGTATGCACTGATATATCGTCTCTACCTCCGTAACAAAGACGTTTTTGCTGAAGATTGTTTGTACAAGTCTTAATTGTGTTGCCTACTACTAACCAGTATCCTAGTTTTGTGATTATTTCGTAGCCACCTACGTGGGAAATGACTGTTCACATGGCTGCCGCTGATGATGTCTTTGGTGGTAACTAATTTTGTGTTGTCTTTTTTCCCACATGGTTTGGGTGGCCGGGTGGTCGGGTGGTGCGATGGTGCTGCGTGTAACTTCCAGAGCCGGGGCGTCCTACTGATTTTCGATGATAGTAGGGCAAGGGCCTACTGTACTTGCAGTAGGTGCGGGTGGGAGTTGTTTGGACGTTTTTTCTTTCGTCTATTATTCTCTTCTTTCTCCCTCTCTTTGGGAGACGGCCCAATATAGACTGAAATACTGTCTCAAAGGGCCGTTAAATCCAAATCAATCAGCCAAACAATCAATCAATTACGGCCCGATATAGACTGAAATACTGTCTCAAAGGGCCGTTAAATCCAAATCAATCAACCAATCAATCAATCAACCCCGTATGGTTTCTTGGGTGGGATCTGGGATTGAATTGTGTCAGTTCCTGAGAATTTTCCTCCCAGCTTGCTAATTTTCATGCTTTAGGTGCTCGGATCCATATAACTGTAAAGCAACAGCGCCACATATAGCAGACTTCGATTTAAGCCCCCCAGTAATTCATTACTGACCGTTCCAAGGCGGTAGTTCTGTTGTGGTTCTCTGTTGCCTGTTTTTGGTGTCAGAGTTTCTGTGATGTTTTACCTTATGTACGTTCTTATTATTTTTGGTTCGGTTTGGGTTGCTGAGTGGCCACCTTTTGGGAACAAGCTGCTCACTCGGTTGGCCATATGTTCTCTGTATCTTGATTATTTGTAATCTTAGTTGTTTCCAACTATGGTTTGAGGGCTGGATTTGGATTTTGATTGTTTCAGTTCCTGGTCTTTGCATACTATTTACTTTCAACCATGTCAACTGGGATTTATTTAAGATTGAGGATAACATCTCGTTGGAAAACCTCCAAGCCATCAAGCTATACTGCGGATGTTTCTTAACGGAGAATGGGAAAGGTACGTGAATGTGCAAACTTACGAACAGACGTAAGTCAATAGCCCCCTTCACAAGTGTTACATATTGGAGATGTAATAAAGGTGTATAGATACACGTAACAGAGACATCAGTCTAATTTGAAAATAATTTTGCCTCCTTTTATAAATGGTATTAAACTTGTGCAGAGACAAAATTACTAAATGGAAAAAACAATATATTCAATTCATAACAGACATAACAACACAGAGAGCAACCAAGAAGAACCAAGTAAAGGCAAAGTAACCTCACTTGGAGGGATATCCACGCATTTTCACATGATTAGAATAAAATATTTTATACGTTTATCTCTGCTAAAAATCAAGGAATATATGGACTGTATCTCAAATATAGTTTTCATTACTTTGTAGTACATGTAGGTCATTGACAAAGTATATAAAACTGCTGCTCCAGTAATAAAAAGATATGTGATACCAGCTTAAGAAAACTGTTGACGCGAAAGGGTTGTTAAATATTTTAATTTAACCATTAGTCGGGGCGCTCGACCAAAGTTGTTTTACAGATTAAACATGCTTTTCATACATTTACACTGTTATACTGAGATAGTTATTTGAACACAGTGCACTATGAATGACAATTTCTTAAGATTTTAAAGGTATTTGCGATGAGTTTTTCAATTGAATCGAACAATAAGATGCAAGAATAGCGATCACACATGTTTGCCAGGTTCCTCGGAAGAAGTCAGAACACACGGCTATTGCCTTACGTCAAACTCTTCCCTCGGGACGCCTTGCGTCAAACACTTCCCTCGGGACCGGCATAAGTAAATGCCTGGAACAAAAGAAAAAATAACTAGACAATCCGCGAGGCTCTAAAGGTGATGAATGCCCCCGCCATATACCTCACTAGATGAGTAATGTGTTACACATATTTGTGTGAGATTATATCAAATTCTGTCCAACAATAAAGGTGCTGGAGGGATGTTTTTTAATAGCAACTATGACCTTGATTTTGCCTCAAAGGCTGGATTGCCATTTTGTCCAAGATATTTTAACGCTAAACTTTTGTATGAAGTTATATCAAAATCTGTCAATAAATATAGGTGCTAGATGCATGGCAAAAGTGTTTTTTTCCATAAAAGTAGCAACTGTGACCTTGAGTTTGGAACTACAATTCTGAAATGCGAACTTGTCCAAGACATTTTCATTATTCACATATGTGTGAAGTTAAATCAAAATCAGTTCACAGATAACGATGCTAGAACCGTCCATGTTTATATTGTACCTCAAACAGCAACTGTGACCTCTACCTTGTACCTTCAATGCTGAAACGCAGACTTGTCTCAGATAGTGTCATGCTTAATATTTGTGTTAAGTTGTATCAAAATTGGTCCATAAAAAAGCGCTAGAGGATGACAAAAGTTTTTCTAAAAATAGCGTTAATTCATTTGAGGTATTGTCATACCCAATATAGCTCTGATGTGATATCAAAATGAGGTTGCTAGTGCGATGACAAAAGGTGAGTTGATAAGGCATGGAAATATGAGCAAAATATTTAAGTCATTTAATTGGACATAATTCTACAATAATGACGTGGATCAAAGTGCCCTTTCCTTTATTTACACTAGATAAGAGCCCGCGCAAGCGCGGAAATATTTCATGATGGTCAAGTTTATATAAAAAAACGAGTTTTAATTTTTCAATGTAAATGGCCTTAGGCCCAGGTGAAGATATGACCTTTAACATGAATACTCACTAAAGCTTCATTTACCTGATTAGTCGCCTGCATCTACAAACTTTCAGGTAGCAGACTGCATTGTTTCTAAAAAATTCAACTTTTTTTTCACTTTTTCCTATAGAAAAACCTAAGTGACTCAAAGGTTGACCTTGCCGTAAAATAGATCAAGGTCATCCCAGGGTCATCATTTATATAAATTTTGTTGAGCTTTTGAGTCCTTGATGCGACATGCTTAGTTTCAAAATCATAGGATTTGTGGTTCTAGAGGGAGAAGATTTTTGAAACTTTTCACCATAATAAATAGTTGCTATCTTGGTTATGTGGCCTGTCCTGGGTATTTTATTTTCTAGCAAAATTGGGCCCTGGAACGTTTTGTGGGGAAATATTCAAGCCCTCTGAAGACTGAAGGCTTATTTAGCTTCGTTGAATCATTGAAATTGATTTGTCTGCTTCGCTCGAAAAATGCCCTTTCTTACCTGGCGCATGTGTGTTAACCTTAGACATTTTTAATTTTGTCTTTTCGAAAGTTCAGTTCAGTTTGAATTCTAACGACGTTCCCCAAGTGGCTCAGCGGCACGTAACCATAGCCGCACACACTTGGCGCCGTGTGTCCGTCCAACTTTTCGAAAGACCATGTGGGTTGAGCTTTATCCTTCAATGGGCGAGTTCGATTGGCTACTCGTATTGACTATCGTTCTGGAATGGGTCGTTTCGAGCCAGGGCCGTCGGGACTATGACCATTTAGTTCTTCATCCGTTTAGACATATGAGCAAAAATACAAAAATAAATCGTTATTTATGGGGAAGGACGTACGTTCATGGGTCGGATTTTTGCATTAGAACCTGCTAAATTTGGACTTGCTAAGCAGAGCGCCGATATATAACGACGCAGAACCGAAACGACCGGATTAATTTAAAACGTGTATTCGAGTACACGATAATTTCACTCGAATGCACCCATTGTTGACGAATAGTCGAAGTTTCTCGAAAAATACTTGGAAGAATTTAAAATGAAAGACGAATTCAATTCCCAAATTCTTTAAATCTACGTGAAACTAAAACACACGCTAACCGAAATTATCAATGATAGCAATATGCGAAAGAACCAGTATAGAAATTACACTTGAAAATGCCACCAATTTTGCAGTTAATGCGTTACTTCGTTTATTTAGTATTATAGATGTTCAATGTATGTCTGAACTTTGTTCCGAGTTTCAAATCTCTGCATTAAATACTGTAGGAGGAGTTGCGGAGACACGAACAGTACTACAAAGTGTGAAATATGGTCAAAATATGTATGTGATTTAAGGGGATATAACTCTGCAATAAAGACCTGGATCAAAGTTTTGTTTCCTTCATGCACATGGTAAATGCATGTCTAAACTGTGTTCCGAGTTTCAAATCCCTGCATTAAATACTGTAGGTGGAGTTGCGGAGACACGAACAGTACTACAAAGTGTAAGGGGCGTTCGTACGGATAAGAGCAAAACTATATGCCCCCTCCCACTTCGTGTATTAATTATTACTGTATTAAAGTTAAAGGTCATGCCAAAGTTGAATGAAGACCAATGAAAAAAAAACTGGCTTAATCTGAACCGTGACGATGTCTAGTAGAAATTTGTTTTACATCATGTTATTGATGTTCCATGCAAAAATTCAAGCATTATCTCGTTGTACTGTTTGAGAGGAAGAGTATGGTAATGCAGATAAATTCTGCCTTGAAGCCATCTGGACTTGATCGAATTTTTTCCCTGCACCAAGTCATGAAGGAATTCGGATGATGCTTATTGCAAAATATCAAGCCTAAACACCTCGTACCATACTTCTTCGGTTATGACACGGGGAGGGGGGAGGGGAGGGGGTCCCTTCAAAACACTCTCAAAGATCTACCCCGTCTCGTCAGACGGATCTAGATCCTTGAGATTGTTTTGAAGGAGACAAACACATTTAAAGGCTGAAATACACACGGCTGACTTACATATTTACGGCAATTTTGGAGAGGTAAACTCTCGTCTTAGTTCTAAATAAATACTGTAAATTTTTCACGAGAGATGTATAATACTACTAAATTTTGCTAATAAAAAAATTAAGGTTTAGGCTGGGTAGTGAGTACCGCTGGATGAGATGTAGGCCTATTACGAATAACCTCACAGACCATTTAATTATTATCCTTTCGTCTGGGTAAAAAGAGGTGATGTTACAACAGGGAAGCCACAGCGGCGTTGCGTCTTAATTTCTGTTCAGAATAATATTTCATCATTAAAATATGTTTTGCAAGAGCTTCTTCGGTAACCATGGAAACTTTAATCATTTATATTACCCAGTCCCACATCCCAAGACATATAAAATCCGAAATCTCACTCTTCTAAAATCATCAGCAAACATAGCGTACACCTTCTGCTTTTGTGTCGAGCACTATTTTGTGCCACACTTAAGGCCCAATTTCACGTCGCCGATAAACCGAGAATTTAGGCCGTTGGATGCTTATTTTCATAGATAATCTTCAGAATGAATTTCACGTGGAAAAATTATTTTCCTCTATGAATAAAATGACGGATCATTTTGAGCTTCGGAAAACGAAAGATTAAGGACTGAAAACCCTTGATTCTATGCGGAAAATGACTATAATGATTTCATTAACATAAATGATATTCGTGATGCACAATGAACCGAGGCATGACAAAACCAACAAAGTGGTATTTGGATCCAGCGAAGACTTAGATCAGCCTGGGCATCCGCAGTCTGCATGGAGCTAGATTAGATCCTTAGCTACCCTTTAAACGCACAACTAAGACTCTGATCAGAGTGGGCGGATGCCCAGGCTGATTGGAGTCTTCGCTTGATGCACATGCCACTTTGTTGGTTTTGTCATATCACGGTCCATTAAAAATTTGAAAAAGCCCGAGAACTTATCTGGGGTACCAAGAGGGTCAAAAACACCGATACGGGTAGACCCGTATTTTTGAAATATGGCCGACCCGTATTTTACGGGTCGATCCGTAACTGCAAGTAGACCTTTAAAATACGGGTCAGCCCGTATTTTTATGGGTCGACCCGTATTATACGAGCCTTTGCTTGATGCACATGCCACTTTGTTGGTTTTGTCATATCACAGTCCATTAATGTTTGTAAAAGCCCGAGAACTTATCTGGGGTACCAAGTGGTTCAAAAACTCCGATACGGGTCGACCTGTATTTTTGAAATACGGGCGGACCCGTATTTTACGGGTCAATCCGTAAATGAAAGTAGACCCTTAAAATACGGGTCTGAGCCCGTATTTTTATGGGTCGATCCGTATGATACGGATCGACCCGTATATTTGAGGGTAGATCCGTAAATATACGGGTCGATCCGTACCTGAACTACGGGTCGACCGTAAATTTACGGGTCGACCTGTAAAAAATACGGATCGACCCGGGTTTCAAAAATACGGGTCGACCAGTATCGGTGCTTTTGACCCTCTTGGTACACCATATACTTAACCCTTTTTAATATTACGATGGTACAGAGTTCGTAGTGCAGTTTTGTTTCACACAGACAGAAGTGCGAAGGTTGGAGTGGCTCATAAGGTACCGGGTGGAGGACCTACAATATAACAGGGGAAATAATCTAAAACCGATGGAACAATTTTTTGATACTAAAAGGCAATCTGCAATGGGTTGTTATGCCCCCAACTTCGGAGAAGTTGAGGGGGCATATTGGTTTGGGCCTGTCCGTCCGTCTGTCCGTCTGTCTGTCCGTCCGTCCGTCTGTCCATCCGTCTGTCCGTAACGCTTTTTGGCAGCTAGGAAACTTAGGAAGGGCTTATGCTAGGATCTTGAAATTTTTTATGTGGCATGTACATGAAAAATAAGTTGACCCGTATTTTTTCTTTTTCCCGTCAGTCAGGTATTTTCAGAGTTATGCCCCTTTTTGGACTTAGTCTATGGAACCTTGTGAACAAAATATCTCAAGAACCCCTGATGCTAGGATCATGATTTTTCGCAGGATAACATTGCCCAAGGTGTAGATGAAGTGATTAACTTTTGAAGAAAATTCGTGAATTTTTGACCGAGTTATGCCCCTTTTTCGACTTAGTGCATTGTAAGCCTATGGAACCTTGTGAACAAAATATCTCCAGAACCCCTGATGCTAGGATCATGATTTTTTGCAGGATAACACTGCTTAAGGTGTAGATGACCTGATTAACTTTTGAAAAACATTGGTGAATTTTTGACCGAGTTATGCCCCTTTTTCGACTTAGTGCATTATAAGCCTATAGAACCTTGTGAACAAAATATCTCAAGAACCCCTGATACTAGGATCATGTTTTTTTGCAGGAAGATATTGCCTAAGATATAGATGACCTGATTAACTTTTGAAAAACATTGGTGAATTTTTGACTGAGTTATGCCCCTTTTCGGCTTAGTGCATTGTAAGCCTATGGAACCATGTGAACAAAATATCTCAAGAACCCCTGATACTAGGATCATGTTTTTTTTGCAGGAAGACATTGCCTAAGGTGTAGATGACCTGATTAACTTTTGAAATACATTGGTGAATTTTTTACTGAGTTATGCCCCTTTTTTGACTTAGTGCATTTTAAGCCTATGGTACAAAGGTACCGTTACAGTCAAGAACCATAAGATATAGGAACGTACAGTTACAGGCTAAGATGTAGATGAATGGATTAAAACCCCTTTCTGACCTAAACATTATGGGATGAACCTTCCTTAGAGGCAAGGATACAGTTGGGGGCATAGTGTTTCATAAACACATTTTCTAGTTTCTAAAGTGTCACTTCCTATTTAGGTGCCTAGGCTTTACTTTTTTATTCCTCACGTGACCATGCCATAGTCTGCCTGTCTTTCTGTCCGTCCGGTTGTCACACTTTACGGTATATAATCAGCTCCTCCCATCTTTTTCATACCTTGCGTACTTGTAATGGGCATGTGAGTTTTGATGGAGTAAATTTCTTTCCGGAATTGTGGCCTTTTAGACTTACAACAACAGATGCGCGACTTTCTATATTTTCATGTAGAAAAATGAATGGGAAGTAGGCAACGCCCGAACATTTATTGATGCCTTTCGCGAGACACAGTAGCTGCAGACAACAAGTAAGAGATGCGTACTTTTATATGGCGAGCGCAGGCGTCCCCTACTGAGCCTCCTCAAACAATTCGTCCCGGGGGAGGTGAGACATAAAAGCACAAACGGGCGATGTCTTCATAATGGTGCTAGTTACCATGCGCTAGCATAGAATGATATCTTCTGAGGCAGCCCTAGTTCTGCTGTGACATCTTGCTGTGCTATAAAAAAAATCGTGTCTTCTGAAGTTGCTTCAATACTGCTGCGCATATCATATCCTTGGTGAATCATTTTTACATGATTTCGTACATGAAAGACTAGTCAGCTTAGCAAAACCATCAAAACCATGGTTTTGCTGAATCATGTAGATTTTGCACACGTGAAATCGATTTAAACCGTGGTCTTATAGGCAGTTTAGCGAAGCCGCTGCCGCAGTTTAAATCACCAAGAAATAATTCGTCGACGTGAAATTGGGCCTTAATGCAACATGTTTTCTTTACTGCCAAATCAGGCATTACATCGTAGATCCGCCCGGGTCGGAACGATAGTGTGTCTTGAGAAAAAGGTTAAAAAGACTTTGAGCCGCGACACGACAAAACCAACAATATGGCTGTGCGCTCGGCGCAGACTCAGATCAGCCTGGGCATCCGCCCAGTCTGATCAGAGTCTTCGCTGTCCGCATGGAGGTAGCTTAAGCTACCCTTTGAGCACTTAAAGAAGGGTCTGGTTCAACTGGACGGATGCCCACGCTGATCTGAGACTGCACTGGGCGCACAACCACATTGTTGTTTTTGTCGTGTCGCGGCTTAAGTATCTTCTACCTTTGCTTCCTAACGTCCCGTAAACAGGAGATAGGCAAAAAGTGCAGTCTCATATCAGACGCTGCAAAAACGCGGCATTTGATCAGGGTATACACTATTTGCATAAAAATAGGGTATTTTTCCTCAAAATAAAATAAAAATGCTAAAACTAAGCTAAACAAGACATCATTTTACCGAAAAAGGGACTCATCCAATATATACAAATAGAAGAGTCCACAATGCATTAATCGGGTAACCCCTGGGAGTTGGTTAAGTTTTACCTCTTGACCAAGTCTTTCAACACATTGGTACTTTACTTGAAAGGTGCATCAGCGTGCCAACTATCAAGCTTTATGTTATTGAACGTTTTGAGATGAAGTTTTGGTAAATCCATAAGCTGGCCAAATTTGACCTCAGGACCAAGTCTTGAGGGAGTCCACACCAACACTACGAGATGGTTTTCCATGCAAATGTATCAAGCTTTTGCTCCTTGAAGTTTTTGAGAAGAAAGTTTACAGACGACAGACAGACGGCTACTGACTGACGACCAGAATCTGCTGTCTAGCCAACAGGGGGCCTACCCAGCGGGCACATGACGTCAAAATGACGTCGCATTAACGTCGATGCGACGTCACCACGTCGCATCGACGTCATTGCGACGTCATTTTAACGTCATGTGCCTGCTGGGTAGTAGAGTTAACGACACTGAGCTCAAAGTTTGAAATGGTACAAAACGTTTGAGACATAAAGTAATGTATGAATGCCCCTTTTAAATCGGGTTAAAACATCTGGGTCGCGTATATTTGTAAACGTTTTCATACTATTGATGAAGACAGCTGAAGAAAGGAGGAGCATTGTTTTGAAAATGAGGTAAGATAATACAATTAACCCTTTTTTCGACCAGTGGACTTGTTCAAACTTGTTATTGAGATTAGCCCATTTCAAGTTTTAAGGATTTTTTTATAACTATTGTCACTTTTATTGTATTTTGCATAGAAATTCCTGATAGCAAACAGTGTTGATCCAGATCAGACTCCGATTTGTGCGGCATCTAACCATTGAGTCTGCACTGTTTGCATATGTCCCACAAACAGGTTTCCAGTGTTAGAAGTAAAAACTACCGAATTGAATTAAATTAGTATAAAGGAATGAAGAAGAAGAAGAAAATTAGAGCAAGCAAAAGTGTCGATTTTTAAGTTTTTTTTTTTATAGAAATAGAAATTTGCATATTATGTACTCGACATTTTATTTGCAGAAACCTTCTTTCTTAGTGTGGGTGAGTAGGTGATAGCGGGTTTAACGTACCAGCAATATGGAGACGTGATCTCGGTTAAAAATCTCATCTGAAAGACTCGAGTTGCGGTGCTTGAGCCGGTAACCCCTGCACTGGTAGTGAAGAGCGTGTAAACTACTACTATTACTGCTGCTCCTTTCAAATTCTGAATTTTGCGGTCAGTGACCACCTTGGCGAACCTGCATGTCCACGTTTACGTAGCGTAATGGCGAATGTAAGGTATTTGCAACCTGTTGCAGTCTAGTTGCCGGGTTGTTAAAAGAGATTTTTGTTTGCAACTATACAAACAGCCCGCGCAAAATATTTTTGCACAAATATGTGCGGAGGAGGTGTCTGTCCCTGCTCAAGGCTATCTTTACAGATTCAGCCACAAAATAGGAGTTGAAAGCTACATTTTAAACTCACAGTAAAGCTGTCCAAGTAAAAAAATCTTCCTCTCCTGGTAAAAAAATGTCCTATTAGGATTTTCTGCAGCTGACCTGGGTAAATGTACGTGAAACTTTGCAAACATCTACATTCTACATGTACATTTGTGTTTAACCCACCCAGTCCGATCAGGGTCTTCGCTCTGTGCTTATAGGCTAGCTAAGGGTCTAAGCTACCTTCATGCGGACAGCAAAGACTCTGATCAGACTGGGCGGATACCCAGGCTGAGCTGAGTCTTCGCTGGGCGCACAATCACTTTGTTGGTGTTCTCGTGTTGCGGTTCATTTATACTATAATGCCCAGTTTATGTATTATACTGCATATTTTTCTTCATAGCCCTACTATGGATATAACTTGTAAACACAAATCGTTTTAAAAAACGGTTCAGCTTTCATGCGTGGTGATGAAATGTGGATTGGTGTGCGTACAGTGAGCTACAAATCTGGCAAAAAATGAAAATAATAATAAAACAAAGATAGGGGAATTGGTTTTTCGGAAACGACAAGTTGCTACACAAAATCGATATTTCTTCCCTGGTTTTCCGTCGGGCGATGCAATATACACAAAAGCGGGGCATTGAACTGGGACCCGCGTCTGTACGTTGTATTTTTACCATGTTTACAGTTTTAGTGAAGTTTATGATATCCACGGTTGGTGATTTTAACTGCTCAGAATAATGACTCAATTTATACTTAGAAAGCGTTTTGTGTGAACCTAAACGCTTTATTTTTAAAGTTCACTGTTCAAGGTTATTTACAATGTAGAAACTGCAGTGATAAGCTTGCAACGGTACCTGGCGATAAATTAATTTCATGAATTTTTACCACTAATAGAGCAATGGGCCTTTAGTTGCTCTTTTGAAGGTGGACAGCTACAATTGCTTCTCGATTAAGTAGTCCACAGAAAATGCTTTAAGTATGTTTCTATGGAGTTCTTAGTCGATATGCAATAAAATATAGAAAGGGAACAGCGTTTGGACAAAATTTAGTGTTGAGTCTAAATAGGCTTCTAACAGTCTTGATAATCGATGTTTACTTATCGTTAATGACTGTCATATTACAAAAGTTCAGCTGACCAACCTCTAGATTAAGTACATTAGAAACTTTTCTTGCACACCAGATAATGATATCCGCGTGCTTCATCTGTACCTACAAATCTTATCTCACCCATGTTATCTCACCCAGGACCGGATAAAAATCACGAGTTGTCAATGCATTGGTTGTATTGGAGCTCACGTACCTGCGTCGTCAAGTGATGTTAGCTTTTTTAGATGACGACGTTACGAAAACGGCAAAAATGACGTCAGTTTATGCCCGCCAGTCGTTGACGTAAAGAGCCGAACGGCGGTCGTTGAAAGCGGCGCTTTCTTTAAAAATCCTATTGAAGCCCTCAAACACTTGAAATACGCATTTAACAAGTTCGTAAGGTAAAACAAAACGTGGTGTGCAAGAAAAAATATCTATCATGGATGTGAGGTACTTAACGAAAAATCCGTCACTCGGGATCACTGTTAGGCATCAATCGGCAAGCCTCGTGATTCTGAACAGTGACCCCAGTGACGGATTTTTCACCAATGAAAGATACTTATGTTCCAGGTCCTCCCTTATCATTTCTCTCTTGGTCACCATTACCTATGTAGATGGCGCTGATGAGGAAAAGAATATTCGCCGTTACTGCAGGATGGCTCTACCGTCTTGCTCTCCTACTCAGCTGGAATGGGGGGAGTTAGAAAAAAACATTACCGGAAGTTTGGTGTTTTCCGACAATTCGAGTTATACACTTTATAATTCCCAGTTCAACAAGAGGACGAAGACGTAAGTTCCCTTACTAGGCCATGAGCCAGATATGGTTTACCTCCCCCCCCCCCCCCCCCCCAGGGGGAGTTTTGTAGACCATACTTTTCTTAAAGACCCGCATCTTAGAAGTATTTTGCAGCATGTTAGCCCTCTGGCGAGTGGGACGTTAAGCTGTAACAGCCTGTTACATTACGTTACCCATTAAAATAATAAACATAAAATAAAAATTATCAAAAATTTTAAAAAATAGAAATCACTTTCCTATGTTTAAAATTATAATGAAGTCTAATAGAACAATCCAAAAGCTAAAAGTTATGATGTTTGAAACGTCACTTTAGCCTACGTGGTGTAATATACGTGACGTTTTTCGTTACTCTCCATTAAAATTGCAATTTCCATCCAAAATACTTTCTTTTTGTAAGTTATTCCTTTAAAGTTAGACCAAATCTTTGTTTTTGTGTTAAAGAAAATTTATTGATCTTTTCAGATCTGCAAAAATTATTATCCTATCTTGTATACTTTGGGAGAAATAGGATGTTGAACACAGTAACCCCTTATGAATGTTCCATATTACAAGTATCACTTTCCGTATAATTCAAGCGCTTGAACTACACTATTGGAATTGAAAACAATAGTAAACGGTAATATTGAATATGCCAGCCTATTTAAACAGAAAGTAGCAGTTCAACAATATTTTGAATGCATTTTAGTCGGCCATAATGATCGATTATATACGTTACCTAGGGCTACTTTTGTTAAAATCATATAATTTGAAGATATAATCATTTTATTTTCTTTGGTAGCAGTTTCTTCATAAAAGAGTCTTTTAATATAAGAGAAAAATGCATTCTGGTTTATTTTCTATGATAAGCTATTACTAGTGGTAGCGTAAATAACAATAACATTTAAAATATTTTATTATAATACCTTTAATCAGGTCTTTTTCCACTGTCACATTAAAAATAACCCATATAAGTCTGGGTGTTCTTATGATATATTGTGTACTTGGACCTATCAACATTTCTCTCAATTATTACTTTTAGGGATTCATGAAGTGTGTTTTATACGTGATTAAACACAGTATACTTCAAATTGTAATGTTAAGGGCATTGACATGTTCTGCTCATGTAAAACGGGGTTTGCCATTTACTTTGTTATCATATCAAAAATGAAAGTATTTCATAATGACATTGCCCAGTTTGTTTCTTTTACAAATTGTACATTTGAGTTCTAAAGACAGTAACATACCTGAATTTTTGTTATGTACTGTAACAGCTAAAAAATCCAAAAATATCAAAAAAAAAAAATAAATAAATAAAATAAAATAAATAAATAAATAAGAAAATAAAATAAAAAAAAATACTTCAGAAAAGATAAAGCCGCAACTATTAAAAGCCAGCATTAATTTTGCATAATAGGGCTCGAATAAACTGATATGCAGTTTGATACCATTAAACGCTAAGCGGTTTTGACGTGTTTAGTTTCAAACTATAAAATAATCAGTAATCAACAATGCAAACTGGAGTTCCACCTTGTTTATTGACATGATTTGTTATAGCTTTTACGTGCACATGAAAAACTATAAAGCAGAACAGTAACCGGAAGTTTAAAGGCTTAAACCAAATATAGTTCTGCATCAAAGCTAATATAGATATTTGCTGGCAGCGTATACTTACTTTTGTAAGACTTTTGTATATTTTACGTTACCAGAGAAAACAACATTGCTGAGTTACAGTTAAGAAACAAACTTTTGAAAATAATTAATGGCAGTGTCAATACATTGCTTTACTAAGTTCATTTATGTAACTATCAATTATGTGTCAACCAGGAGTTTGGGAGAATAGTATCAGAAATATTTAATACAGAAAAGAGACACTGGCAGTTTACTAGTATACTGTAGTAATCTATATATGCTATGTTTAAGATGATCTATATTTTTATGCTTTTGTTTCTTGCTCTTTAAAGTCTAACTACATTCACCATCTCCTAACGAATCTAACTACATTCAATCAACTCTAAGAATCTATTCACTAAAGAACATAAAGACACTTTTGGTTGGACAAAAATGTTTTTGCTTTTTTCCAGGGACAGTGTTCCAGTAGCTCTGCACACATAATAAAATGGCAAATGAAAATGACAGAATATATTAATGTTGGTCATCGCTGTTCAGATATTTATGAGCAAATCTTAGTTGTCCTCCTTCAGAATGTATTTGCCTACACTGTAGTTATATGCTATGCAGCATAATATTGGGGTAAAAAAGAAAGACCAAACAAGTAACGTATACAACGTATTTATTGAGAGTTTATGAATTCTTCATTTCCGATATCCTTTACTTGTAATACAGTATTTCTGAAGAGCAAATAATCAAACAATAGAAATAGTACAAACCTATACACGTCAAGGAAGGGCTAACCTAAGTAACTTTCTGCATTTGATCTCCGTGACCTTGTATTACCATATTGTTTACTTTTTAGCAATAAATATGGTTATAAACTGCTAATTTATTATATCTTACTGCTTATCAAATCATCTTTGTCCAAATATGTTAAATACTGTTAGAGAATAAAGCCCCAATTTTAGTTGTTACATTATTGAAAATTGTCTGACTAAAATTTGTATTTTGTAACACCTTTAGTCCTTGATAGTAACAACAAGTGGGAATAAAACCATGGGGTTTGCAAAATTACCTGACCATTTAAATATTTGTAACAACATAATAAAAAATAGAACTCCTGAACAGGCTGAAGACATAATGTTGTATGCGTTATAAAGTATGTTACTTTCTATAATCCTTAAATTTTCACATTGTTAACATTTTGTAATGTATTTGATGGCCGGGAGCTGCATAAACAGATTACGTAGATCACAAATTAACATATAAGTTATGATTACGGGAGCCACACATATTTGCTAACCCATGTAAAGCAGTTACTGTGCAAAGAGGCTCGTGGCTGATGATTCGACTGACAGCATAGAAAAATGATGTTAATGCATGCTGGCAGAGTTGTTACTGCTTTTGATTGCCTCGGCTGGTAGTCACAGTTGCATATTTGTGTGTAGGGTAATTGAATGGCTTAGCCAACAGCACAGGTAGCGAAACTGGTTTTATCCCCATCACAACGAGAACCTAAATATTAATCAGTTGCAGCATATATCAACTTATACTTACTTCATTTAATGCATAAAATTAAAAAAAAATCATTTTAAAATTTATGAAGTCACTTTTAAGTGAGACTGAATTGAAGGCAAGGTCGAACTGCTTCAGCTGTAACAATCCATGTGCGTCTTGCTGAACTCGTGTGTATTTCAAAGAGCTAAATTTGCCATCTGACTACCAGTGGTAAGCTTATACTACAGCAATAAATACTTCATGCCGCCAGGGAACTAAAATTTTGATAACAGATGACTCACAAATCTTATTCCTCGACATATTACAATTATGTAACGTAATGTTACTGTTACATTGCTTTTCAAATATCCAATGTTAGATGTTTTTTTTATAGTTTGAGGACAGGTAACATTGACATTTCCTCATATTTACTTATACAACAGTATCTACTGAAGACAAATTAAAGATAACATTAAAATATGAAATGCAGCTAATCGTAGCTTTCGTAACTTTTTTGCTTCATTTAGTAGGTTAAATTCTTCAAAAATAAGATAGTTTCTGTCCCAATTTAATGTATCCACTGCTAATTTAACTGCTGCCTAAATTATCTAAGCTGGGCATGAATAAAAGAAGATTGATGGAGCGCGTATAAACTTCAGTCCACCAATTCAGCGATTTAGTCTGATTCTGGTTTTTTTTTTTTTTTTTTTTTTTTTTCATATTTTTGTTGTGGTTACATACGTTACATATTTAGCGTGACTGCTGACGAGTTTTGTAAGACTTTAGATTGTTTCTTTTTTATACTAGAATATTGAAACAGTCATATATATGACATTAACTTTTCGCAACACTTAAATTCTTAAAATTTTCTCCTTATATTACATGTATTTAGACACTGAAGGGGAAAAACGTCAAATGCAATGTAAACTACGTTATACAGGCCAGTCAACTTATCCTTGACAATGTCAATAACTTTGAAACAGTGATTTATGTACCAGCAGACAAAATCCAACATTATTTAGGGCGAATACTAGCATGTGTACAACAATGCGTATCTTCTATTATAACGTTAATATGTAAATTTGGGTAGTGTAATTGACGTTGACGTCATACGTTAACGCCCCAACGTACAGAGGGCTAACATGTGTCATTTTGTTTCTTATATAATGTAGTTTTAGAAAATTATAGGGTACAAAACTCCCCCTGGGGGGGAGGGGGGTCTATGGTCAGCTCAAGGTCTATACGTTGTTACTTTCAAATTATTTCATTCTCAGTGCATGTATTGAAAGACATATGGTAATTAGCTGCATACGTATTGAACACCAGGGGAAATAACTCGGTAATAAAGAATGCAGATCTATGTAACCTTTACTAAAGTATTTAACCCATCAAGGACTGCAACTAAAACAAACATCAGCTTCCTAGGTCAAGCGGTTCAAAAGTTGGAATAATGCCAAATTCATTCAAGGGCCATAACTCCATCAAAGTTTTACGGAATCTTCCGAAATATATTCAGGTAATTTACTTTTCATATCTGATTAGTATACCAAATATCAACACCACAGCTTAACACATTTTGAGATATCTTGTTGACAAGATATTCATTTTTTTAAAAAAAGAGACATAAAATGGCAAAAAGGGGCATAACTCAGAAATAAAACTATATTTATCAGTTATTTTTCATGAGGAATCCATATATGAATTTTCAAAACACTATGCCCAGTGGTTTTTGAACACAGTAACTGCAAAAGTGTTGAGCATCAGGGGAAATAACTCCGTAGTTAATGAATGTAAAGCTGCCTAACTTATATTCGAGTTTTATCTCGCTAAGCTCTACACTACTTCTATATCAAAGATCAGCTTCCTTGGTCAAGCGGTTCAAAAGTGAGAGAAATTCCAAGTTGAAACAAGAGCCATAACTCCTTCAAAATTTTACGGAATTCTTTCAAAAATTAATAAGATAATTTACTCCTTATATCCACTCAGTATACTAAATAAATATCAAGGCCATTACTGAAATACTTTATGAGATATCTTTTTTTCATGAGAGATCCATATATGAAATTTCAAGACCCTAGCTGGAAGGGTTCCATAAATACAGTAGGCATGAAAAAGTGTGACGTATGCACCACAGGGACCAACCGTAACGCCGGAAAAGCGGTCGAAACGCAGGATTTGCGGTGTTTTCACGCCGGATTGCGGTATTTTTCGTAGGATTCGCCGCCATTTTTGTAGACTGTTTCCGAGGTGGGTTGAAAAAAAATCTATTTATAAAGTAAGGAGATTTTGTGTGAGCCTTAGAACTAGCCTATCCGGATCTACACAGATGCCTTTAATCGCCAGATCTTCTGTTGGTACATAGATATTGTTGAAATATGCAATCAGTCAAGGAGAAAATTGTTTTGCATGTTCGGCCAAACGCTCAGACAGCATTTGAAGCAAGAGGGTTCGTACTTTTTTTCAGTTTCCTTAATTATTGACCAACTGGTGGATGAATTTGCATTTTTAATATAACTACATAGTAAACAGCCGATTGTTCATGATTTTCTGTCCGAGGAAGCACAGATCGAAACACAATATGCGAAATTCAAAGTAACGCCGGATAAAGTGGCAACTTCTGGTTTCTCATCTGGCCAGTATTTTCACAGACAAACACATTTAAAAGGGTAAAACGCAGGTAAAATTCTTATGTTAATACAATTTAGCCTTAAGACCGCTCCTGACCACCCACAAGTAGAACTTGACTAGTCGCACATGTGACCCGAGCTGGCGGTAAGATTACCATTTTATCACTCGGACAATGAGGCCGCCATATATTGTAAGCTCCAGTGAGGTCAGCTAAGTGGTTATCTGTTTAATAAAAAGCTGTTCACTTACTTGCCACATTTGCAATGAGGCGTTTGGTGTCATTTTTGTGTTATTATTCCTTTACTGAATGCTACAATATAAGTTTGTAAGGTAATTATGTCGGTGACAAATAAAAGTCATTTCACTTTACTTAGTTATCAACTGGAAAATGGGCTAGCATAAGCTTTGGTATACTGTTGTGGGATTCGCAGAGGTTACCTATTTCCCTATTTTCCTGACAGACTAAGACTACAATATTATCTAAGTTTGCACCAAAATAAATATCTTAATTTCTGATGTCCGTTGTTGTCCAAAAATGACCATGTCTCATATACATGCACCAAGTTGTACTCCCTGAAATATCCTTGTTCCAAGACTCCTTCCAAAACTCCCTGAAATATCCTTGTTCCAAGACTCCTTCCAAAATTATTTGGAGACCTCACTGTTAGCTGATGGTTCTCACGATCGCGGTAGCATTGTGCGTCTGGATACTTCAAGTGACCGATATATCCGATTTGACAATCGAGTTGCACACTTGTGAACATTCTGATTGAAACTATGTCCTTCATGTGCAACCGTATTTCTGTGTCACTTTTGAGCTTTTACACAGAAATGTGTTATATATTATAACCTCAAAAGCCAATGTTCCTTTTGCAGCTCTATTAAAATCGTGTCTTCATTATACCATTTCTGTCAACATGTTCTCTGAAGTTATATTTTGGGTCGTTGGTGGCTGTATGTCGCGATGGTGCTAGGTAGCTTCTAGTGCAGGGGCGTGCTACTGAATTGGAATATAGTAGGACAAGGGGTTGTTGTGCTTGCAGCAGATGTGGGAAGGGTGGACCAGGTTTTTAACGTGTGCGTCTTCTTCTTCACGTCAATCCTATCTTTCATTTTCTAATGCATAATCTCTTGGGAGACCGACTGTTCTTGACTGAAATATTGTGGTTTCCGTCGTTTACCGTTGTCAGATACTACTAGCGCGAGCTTGTTTGGTACTGGTTAACCGCTTAAAAGGTTTAAGCCTGCCCAGGAACGGTGTTGACGAATGACCTACTGGCTCAACATAGTAACATCTGACAAACCGTACAAACAAAAGTTTTGGGTCGCAGATAGTAAGTAGCAGAACAGGAACCGAACAAGGCACCAAGCAGAAAAGAAAAGAAGGCTCTGTAGCTATATTTTATGGCTATCTTCATGGTATCTGTGCTGAATCAATGTTTAAAAATTGTAATGACCTAATATGGCGAAGAAAGAGCTGACTACCTTGCATTCAAGGCTTATATTATGTTTAGTGACTCGTACTTCATTTTAAATGTTATGTTTCCTGTCGGTGCAATTTGGATTGATTTACTGATTGACTGACTGATTGAGTGTTCACTTTTTTCATGACCTAAGCATACATAAATTGAAGGAGATAGTGCAACAAGGTACCTGTCTCCATTTTTCATAATTTCGAGAAAAACGCAAAAAACATCATTTTTTCTAGAAACTCGAAATAACTGATTTTTTATTGCACAGTTAGTCAATGTATGTTGACAAACATTGATTTCAAGTGGTGTTGCGAATATTCCACTAGTTTTAAAGAAATAAAATGAGAAAAACTGGATTTTAGTGATTTTGTTCGTGCAAGAAAGGGCCTAACTCCATATTTCATAAAACTGAAAATCGCATTTTAAAAGTTAATGTGGCCATATCAGTAACCAAAAAGGTACATAACATGGTGAGGATAACATATTTCTAGCTATAGCATTTGTCAAAATATGAATAGGTCCCATATTAAGCAAGATTATCGCTAAAGAGTTAAGATGGTTATGCAACAAAGGTCCTAACTCCATCATGTAATTTTGAGCTCAATTTTTAACAGTTTAAGGTGGTGATAATCACTGATTTGGGACAAAGACAAAAATCTGCATGAAATACTCAAAATAACACTGATCTTTCCAAAACTTAGCAGATGCCATCTTTATGTTGTTTCTCATAATTTAGAATCCCAAAATGCAGCATTTGTTAATGTTAAAAAGTGTTTTTATAAAAGAAGATCAAAGGGTAATTTTCTGCGAATAAATCTGAAAAAATAATATCATTATTGAAAATACATTTAGTGCTTAGAGTACCTTGTTGCATAATGGAGAGCGTCCTAGCAATTATTTTTTCAAACTCTTTCACACATTATCAGGCTGAGCAGATGAAAAAAGATGCAGTCTGTGTCCAATTTTTTTGGTCAAAACACACAGGTGAGACAGGTGATACTATTTTAACAAGGTTGAACAATTTCATCTACACACCACTGACCATGTCAGTAATGTATTATTTGTATTGTAGGTGTTAACATAGGTATGCTTGCCTAACCTATATTTAATAAATGCGTCCAGTGTACATTTACTTTGTACATGGTTGAACATTGAGAAAAAGCTACAGTTTTCATCTGGTCTACATTACAATTTGAGAAAGAGTTGGAATAAATAATTGCTAGGACGCTCTTCATTATGCAATAATGCACCTGCAGCACTACGTAAATTTTCAAAAACAATATTATTTTTTCAGATTTATTCGCAGAAAATTACCCTTTGATCTTTCCTTATAAAAACACTTTTTTAAGCAGCATGTACGTCTATTTTGTATTCTAAACTGTAAAGAACAATGAAAACAAGAAGTCTGCTAACTTTCAGGGAGATACGTTACTTTTTTATGGTTTTATGCAGATTTTTACGTTTACCATAAATCACCACCTTAAAAAAGATAAGATTTAGTTGAAAATGACTTTTGTCACCAAAAAGTCTTAATATAAAAATATTTAGATACTTATATTCACTCTAAATTGATATCTTGACGAAATATAATGAAGAAACAAAGTACTTTTGTTGCATAATAAGTCCAAAATGGAGATAGGACCTTTGTAAAAATTTTGCAACCTCGTTAAAAATCATTTTTTTGCTGATTCTATGGTCAGAAGGGAGATAAATAGGTGAGGAAACATGTTTTCTGCATGATAGAGTGGTTAACTCATTTTTTGGCCAAATGTGGAGATAGGTTCCTTGATGCACTGACCCCTTCAATTTCAACTTCTACAGCCAGTGGTTCTTGAGCCCATATCTGCATAGGCGACCATCAGGGTAAATACTCCGTAATTAATGAACACATTTATTTATCCTTGCCAAAACTTTTTGTACATCAAGGACAACTTGTTTCCAAAAACCTGGGCAACTGGTTCAGAAGTCGGAAAAATTGCAAATTTGAATACTGAGGGGCCTAACTCAGTCATTTTCAACCAAATTTGCCCAAAGATTAATCAGATCTTGTACATCTCACCCCAAAATTGTATACTAAATATCATTATCCTAGCTTAAATACTTCTTTAGATATTATGGTAACGCGACTTTATCTTAATTTTAAGAAAGGGGAGGTAACTATAATAAAAGTACAAATCTGACATAGGAAAACAACATGGGTCCCCTCAGTTTTCATGACATATTGGTATATGGGATTGCGAAACCCTAGGCAAAATGGTTCTTGAGCCTAGTAGCTACATCAGTAATGATTGTCAGGGAAATAACTTTCAATTTCCTAGGCACAATAGTTCTCCAGCCCAGTAGCTGCATCAGGCGTTAAGGACGAGAGGAAGAACTGACGAACAGATAAGGCGACAGCAACTTGCCGTTTCAACTTCTTTGAACTTCGGGGCATAAAAAACGGAAATAAGAAATGCCAGGGGATTTAACCTGGGATGAACCGGGTTCAGAGCAGAAAGGAGTACCACAGAACAGCTCTTCAACCTTAGAATCTTGTGTGAAAAGTATCTTAAAAATCAATAAAATCTGTACCATGTCTTCATTAATATCAAAAAAGCCTCTGGAAGAGTATGGCATGCAGCCTCATGGGCCACAATGCCGAAGTACAATATTAGTGCAAATCTAGTTTGCACCGTTGAGCAGCTCTACGTAAAGGCTACAATTGCATTCCTGATGAATGGCAGCGCGAAAGAATGATTCAGAACTACAGTTAGAGTAAGACAAGGATGTCCTTTGTCACCCACCCTGTTCAACATTTTTTCTTGAACTCACCGTGTCTGATGCTTTGGAAGAACATGACGAAAGGTTAGCAAAGGCGGCAGAAATATTACGTATCTGCAGTTTGCAGATGAAAAAGACGCTGTAGCTGTGGTAGAGCAGGAATTAGAAGCCCCAGTTGAAAGTCTCGCCAACCGTGCACAAGGTTTAAGATGGAGATCAGTGCTAAGAAGACTAAACGGATGACAAATAGCGCCAATGACATCCAGAGGGAGATCAAGATAAAAGGGCAGAAGCTGGGTACTGTAACACGCTTCATATACCCTAGAGCAGTTGTCTCAGATGATGGGTCTAAACAGGAGGTTCTCTCAAGGATTGAACAGGCCACTTCAGCTTTTATAAAGCTGAAGCCAATTAGGAGAAACAACGGCATATCTCTTGGATCAAAGGTAAAACTTATGCGCTCCCTTGTAATTTCCATATTTCTGTATGCCTGTGACTAGTGGATCTTGATAGCAGAGTCAGAGAAGCGCAGGCCTTTGAAACGGGATGCTACCGAAGATTACTAAACATTTCGTACAAGTACCATATAACCCATGAAGAGGTTCGCAGAAAGATCAAAGCAGCCATTGAAGAATATAATGAACTTCTGGCCCTGGTCAAGAAACGGAAACCAAGATGGTTTGTCCACGTCTCAAGGTCTTCTGGTTTGGTAAAGACGTTTCTACAGGGCGCAATGAAAGAAGAAGAGGTAGACAGAAGAAAAGGTGATGACAATGATATTAAACAGTGGACAAGAATGGATTTTGCCAGCTCAGCTAGGGCAGCTGAAAACAGGACAAGGTGGAAAGGGATAGTTTTGGAGTCATCTGTGGTGCCCAAACGACCTTGTAAGGTTAAGGGATAGAATAGAATAGAACCAGATATTTGCAATTATTCACAGCTTGGTGAATATGTTTCCGTCACCTGGCCTTTCAACCTCAAAGGAATATGAAACATGCCAGAAGAAGACATGTCTTAAAATAAAAACTGGGGAAACAAAAATACTCCTGGAAATTTCCACAAAGAAAATATTGAAAATTCATGGTGTCTCTCATGGAATGCTGAAGGGAGCAGTCTTACGCCTAAACTGCATTAACATAAGTATTTTACCTGTGTTTTACCCTTTCAGATATGTTTATCTGTGAAAATACTGGCCAAATGAGAAACCTGAAGTTACCACATTATCCGGCGTTACTTTGAATTTCGCATATTGTGTCTGAGTCTATGCCTGCTCAGGCAAAAGATCCTATGCAATCGGCTGTTTAAGATGTAGTTTTATTTAAAAATGCTAATTCATCCACTAGTTGGTCAAGAATTAAGGAAACTGAAAAAAAGTACGAACCCTCTGGCTTCAAATGCTGTCTGAGCATTTGGCCGAACATGCAAAACAATTTTCTCCTTGACTGATTGCATATTTCAACAATGTCTATGTACCAACAGAAGATCTGGCGATTAAAGGCATCTATGTAGATCCGGATAGGCTAGTTCTAATGCTCACAAAAAATCTCCTTACGTTATAAATAAATAGTTTTTCAACCCACCTCGGAAACTGTCAACAAAAATGGCGGCGAATCCTACGAAAAATACCACAATCCGGCGTGAAAACACCGCAAATCCTGCGTTTCGACCACTTTTCCGGCGTTACGGTTGGTCCCTGTGATGCACGCACGGACGGACAAGGTAAAAGCAATATGCCCCACCAACAATTTCAAAGTTGGGGGCATGATAAAGTTGGAAGTCGAGGGTCTGCAATCTGTGTTTTGATGTTTTTATGCACCGATTTAAAGTCTCGGGCTGTAAGAAAACGGTTTCTGACATAAAAGGTTATTTAGCACTGCAATCGAACTTCCAACGTATATGGCAAAATTAACGTCAGAGTACAGATTGGCAATTTCAGTCTTCATCTAATTTTTTAGAAGTATATATTATTATCATTTATTTATGATAGTTTAGCAGAAATGCAAATTTATGCAGGAAATCACTTTTGTTCTGCTAACAAAAATACAGATGCGCAACTTCGTACGTGCAGAACATATTTGGCATACATTGGATTTTACAAGTTCAGTCCGGTGGAAAATAAGTGCACATGATTACTGACATATATATTATATAACTTGTCTGATTTCTCCAAACCCAAGAAATCGCAGCAAAATTAAAACGTCAATTTTCTGTTGTTTAGAAAATGGAATAAGAATGGGGATATAGTTGAAACAAATATATTGTAACTTTGTTGTTTATCCATTAATCACAGTTTGCCCTTTGTACATGCTGTGGTTCGGAACGCTGATGATATCAGAGCCGCTATTAAATTTGCACGAGATCACAATCTGCGTGTGACCATAAAGTCGTCTGGTCATGACTTCTGGGGAAGGTCGTCTGCTCACATCAGTTTTAGCATCAACTTGATGGAGATGAAAGGGATGTCGGTGACACCTAGCAAAACTGACAGAAGTGAACATGGGGAGATTAAAGTGGAAACCGGGGTCACCTGGAGAGAAATGTACCAAGAGGTCAGACAATTTTCCATAATAATGCATATTGGACCCATCTATCAGACAGTAAAGACAGGTCCATTTCCGGTCTAAGAGTTGTCTGTTTGATATAAGGTGATGAGAATACTTTCAGGGGAAGTTATCCTGTCATTTTCATTTCTCTGCCCTTTAAGTGATGGTCAGTTCTTAAAGAAACAGAATTGCCTCTCCAAGAGCCAATTCTTTCTTTTAAGAGCGCCCCAATTTTAGAAGGGAAGCGAGCAGGCTGTATTGAAAGTTGCCCCCTTATTGTAAACGGAGGAAAACGTGGAGCTGCACATACATACCTTAAGTTTCAAGATTATTTATTTTATAAAAGGGGAGAGGTCGAATAGTTAGAGATTGCCACAAAACATGAGGATAACTTTTTGCCGTTTTTTTTTTATCTGTTACGGAAGTAAATATCCGCGAAAATAAAAATTGCATTTTCCCCGCGATCCAAGACGTACAAGGAAAGAAAGAAACGTAAGTAACTAACATCACTTTAATATGAACACAGTAGTTAAAATATTATCGGCGGTAAAATGTTCCAATTTTTTAAGCCTGCTGCATTTGCAAACTCTGTATTTATGAACAGTTAGTAATTCTGACGCCAGAGGTGTTATTTTGACTGAGACAAGGTTGGGCTGTCTGCATTTGGAGAAACACATATAAACTCCAATACCCTTTTACAGTATTCTGCAATAATCCGAGGAGAAACAGTTTCAGATTAAGCTCCATTTGGAGGAAACCACTTTCATCCTCTTTTTTCTCTCCAAAAAACGTAAGATAGACATTTGTACGAATCAATGTTTGGTACACAGAAACAGTCGACTAAAATATGCGAGCAGTTGAGAGAAGGGCTATTGTTCGGGATAAAAGTAAATAGAACTCAGGTAGTGAAAATGTATTCAATTGTACTTGCATATTTAGGTACAAGTGACCATTAATCTAGCTTAAATTATAATTACTTGCTAATTACCTGCTGACATAATTGCGCTGCTGGTAATACCTATATAGCTATCATACTTAAGGTTTTGTGGGGCGCCATAAATCATATGTTTGGACCATTCAAATTTCTTACTACTATATTGCACAAACTTGGAAAATGTTTCACGGAGTTTCAATTTCGCTTTTCGCCAAGTTCGGGGAAAATTAGGCAATGCAAAAATTTCCCATTATACAGTAATGGCAATCATTTTTTTTCAAAGCATTAACGTTCCCCAAGTCCCGATGGAGAACGTTTGCCAGGTATCGAGGCAAATGTTGCAACCTCATTTAGTTATCTCCCTCGAGACCCGACGAACGTTAATGCATGTAAAAACATCTTTCATCCCTACATTAAACTTCTGCTTCAGGTCCACAATCACGGACGCGTTATCACTGGTGGAGTAGCGAAGTCTGCAACAACTGGTGGATATACTTTGGGAGGTGGTCACAGTTCTCTGTCACCTTCTCTTGGACTGGCGGTGGACAATCTTCTTGAAGTGCAGGTACGCCTTTGATAATTGTGTGGATTGTACGCGCATGCGCATGTCCGTGTATGGGCGTGTGCGAATGTATGTGTATGAGAAAGGCTAGAGATACGAGGAATATCAGTAAAACCTAGACTCCGTTCATTGTTGTATGTGTTTTTGTTTCCATGGTCAAACTTAATTGATAATTGGGAAAACAAGCATTTTGGCATGTGTGAGGAGGAATGACATGTACATGTTTGCTTGGTTGCTTGATTAGTTGTTTTGGGTTTAACGGCTCTTTGAGACAGTATGTCAGTCTATATCGGGCCGTCTCCCAGAGAGAGGGAGAAAAAAGAGCAATAATAGGGCAACGAGAAAAATGTCCAAACAATTCCCACCCGCACCTACTACAAGCACAGTAGGCACTTGTCCTACTAGTATCCAAATTAGTAGGATGCCCCGGCACTGAAAGTTACCCAGCACCATTGACCGACCGCAAACACCCCCATAAATGTTTGCATTACGAGTTTTCTGAGAAATAAAAACATATCCCGATTTATTAGATAAAGGTGCGATATAGGATTCCTATACACATACTGATGCAGAGAACTAGGAGTTAATGAAAACATATTTATTACTGTTACAGAAACAATATGCAAATTTATGTTTTTGTGCAAAAGGGATTTCCATTATTTGTACATAAAACAAATAAATAAAAAGGAGTTTTGACTGTTTTTGCTTAAATTTTGTTCAAAAGTTCCTCAAATAACAGCCAGTGTTTGCCTTTGAAACATTTTTAAAATTACACTTTTAATATCCAAAATCACTTCGCTACTGGAACTGAAGAAACAGCGAACTCTGATTCCATGCATGTGGCTCCGTTTATCCAATTTGTAGTATTTTGCATTAATGGCTACAAATATTTTACAGAAACTTGGTGCAATACCTCGATGTGGGATTGTTTTCCAACTGAAATTTCGTAACGTTATTTTATTAATTTATTATTATCATTATTATTACGAGATTATAATCAACTCTAGCACTAGCCGGATAAATTTATTTCAAAGCCACTTCAAAAGTCGTATCTTTCGTATATATATCGAAAGTTCCGGAGAATATGACCTGTTACAAAACTTTACATCTGTACAGGCGAATAGTACTCAGTGGTTTTTACTAAAATCTCTAATTAGCATATTTTATCGAGAAAACTCCGGATGCCTACCTTTCATTGTGCGTTTTTCCAGTCTCAGGCCACTTTGGATGCTAGTCACAATCGGTGTTGAGTACCTCCATTGGAGATAACTGATAATTTACCAGCCGTATTAAGCGTATTTCCAGTGGGAAAGAATTGTTCATTCATTAGAGAGGTCGGCACGCTGTACAAAACATCATTTCCGGCGTCTGTGCTCATTCATTTCCTATTTCTATTGAAACCCAGGTTGTTTTGGCAGACGGCCGCATATCTACTTGCACGGAGAACCAAACAAAACATGTATATACTGATGGTACAGAGCTGATAGAGGACAACGGGGCTCTTTTCTGGGCTTTAAAGGGTGGAGGAGGAGGCACATTTGGAGTTGTAGTCTATTACGTTTTCAGACTCTATCAAGCTCCAGAGTCTTTGGTGAGACTTAATATGCTGATGCCATTCTATCATAAATCCGAGGACAGGAACGTTGGCAGTGAATTTTTCAATAAATATGGCAGTTGGACTACGACAGCCCCATCTTCTTGGGGTGGATCTGTCATTTTTAGCAATTACGAAACGGTGGGTGAAACTGTTGGATTGAGTGGGAATTTGACAGGTACAATTTCCATTAATTTGATCAAACTCGGACCTTGGGATGCCAGTACTTTGTCCGAAATTCAGGACTTCATAGATTTAAAGGATCAATTTCCGACTGGCTTTACATCATTCGCCCTTACGAATGAATCAAGCTTCTGGGATATTGCAAAAGGTTTTGAGGATCTATGGGACCCGCTTGCGGACCGGTCCTATTTCATGGGGTCGCTGATTCCTGCAGAGAGCCACAATACCAACTTCTCTAACTTTCTATGGCAAGAGTATCGCAATGATGACAATGTACCTCTCTCCTGTATTTTCATTCGACTCGGAGGTAAGAGTTTTCTTAGTAAACAAATGACGTCTTTATGTTCACTTGCAGCTGACGTTATCCAATCAGACGTCGCGTTACATACGTTATAAGTCCATTAGAATTTGATTTAAAGGTAATTTCAAGACCGTAACGGAGAACAAAACAATTTTTAAAAATATTCACGGTATGTTTGTGAGCTCAGTTTATTTTGAATAAAAAGTCATTTATCATATGACGTCGCATCTGAGAGTGTAAAAAAGCCATGCATTAAAAACGATAATCCACTAGTGGATTAAATATGCAAATTACGTCGTTACGTTATGCGTTGACGTTCATATAAACGTCGCATTTTCTAATGGCGAAATCATGACGTTTTAGTGCAAAATTTGCTAGTAAAATGCGATTTTAGTGTCATATGATAAATAGAATCTTGCATTCGTGCTCATGTATTATTGAATTTATTAAACTAATTTGGGAAAACCGATAAGATGCTCGGCAATGCCTCGCATCTTAGCTTTTTCCCCAAATCGTTTGATAAATTCAATAATACATGAGCACTCATGTAAGATCCTCTATTTCAACGCCATAGAAAAAGAAGTTTGTTTCAATCTCAGATCAAAATCGTTTTGTGACTTGTGAAAAAAAACTGGGGCCGTATTTATAAAACTACTTAAGTCGCTGCTATGCTGTTGCTAAGGCTAAATTTCTGTGAAGGAGATTCCCTACAACTATGAAATTTGGTCTGGAGGAACAGTCTTTTTCAGACTGTTCCTCACGAGCAAATTTCATAGTTGTAGGGAATCTCCTTTATAGGAATTCAGCCTTAGCAACAGCATAGCAACCACTTAAGTTGTTTTATAAATACGGCCCCAGAACTCTGAAAATCTTTTTTTTCATGAAAGTTGTTTTTTTCTGCTCAATCTTCAGGAAAATATGGGTTTACGGATTTTATTTATTAGCAAAACTTTTATCTTTTTACCTGTTAGAAACTTTTTTATGTTTAAAATTGAAGTCCAGAATAGATACCGACATTTTTATCGAGATGACGAGGGCAGCGGTTATCATGTTTAGATTTACCTCCTTCCGCTGTTTGTCGGATAGGAAAGGTATGATAATTTTTGATAAATGCATTTGGCAATACTTGCCATATTTAACGCTGACAATGTTTTACTGTTTTGCAGGCTAATCTTAGTCATGACATATTTTTGTCAATATATCCTCAGAGCATAAATTATTTTTTTTTATCATTTCAGGAAAAGTTGCAGAATACAGCTTGAATTCTTCGTCCGTACACCCAGGATGGCGCTCTGCTCGAACTTGCGTCACCTGTCTCGTCGGCGTACATGAAGACCGGCTTGACAGCCTGAATACCTACAGAGAGCAAGAACGACTGAAGGCTAAAGCGATCGAATTTGCAGCTAATCTACGAACGTTTGGAAACGGTGAATATATCAACGAAGGAGACAGCTTTAACCCAAACTGGAAATTGGATTCCTGGGGGAAGCACTATGTAGATCTGTTGAAGCTGAAAATTCGTCATGATCCAGACAACTTCTTTTCCTGCCATCACTGTGTGGGATCTGACCATGGCTCCTTCAGAGATGCCTTCGTATCTACTGCATCTACATTCAAAGCAATAACTGTTCAAACACTGTTACTTTCGATCCTTTTTATTGTTACTTAGAGACCCATCTCCTCTCTCTCTCTCTCCTCTCTCTCTATCAAATTTTAGGCTGTAAACAGAATTACAAAAGACAGGTACATTGTGGTAAAATTCTAAATCTTTCGCTTGACATGTCTGAGAACTGAAAAAAACAACAACAGACCCATATCCTGCTAGTGGAGGACCGAAATATGATCAGGATCAGTGCCATCCTGGCGATTTAAGTACATGCTTTACGTTAAAACGTCTCCCCGTACATCATTCATGTTGCAGATTATATTTTATTGTCGTCCTTTGAGATCAGAGGATACATTCTGAGAAATCAAAAAATTTAGATTGGTTTAGACTCTTATTCAAGATCTTCGGCTTTTATATTATTTGGACCCCTTTTGCCACTAATCAGTCTTCGAATCGACTGTCCAATTAAAATTAAGAAATTGCAGTGTGCTTTTCTCTGGTTTCGTCACCAAATATTATCAGGGTCACTGATGAGGCTTTATTAGCCGCAACTACGTGGTCTGGCCAATGATCCTTGTTCTAAAATGTGTTCTCTGCTCCTGAAGGAACTCTTTAAGATTTTAGTTCTGAAAGTTCAAGTGAACTTGCGAAAAACATGACATGAACTATAACAATAATGTATACACAGTGGGTACAAGGGTGACGACCTATGTCACTATATTAATATCGGAATAGTTCGGTTTGCAGCCATCTTGATGTAAAATAAAGTCATTTGTTGACATAATTTAAGAGTTCAAAACACTGGTACAACGCAATGTCTAGTCGATCTAGTACCGGTTATTGTTTTTGACTCATTATTACCCGAAATGACCACAACACACACGCTACATCGTTACAGTTGTCTGTATCAATGATACTTGATAAATGTTTCCCACAGATGTCCACAGCAAAAACTGTAGTGATGTGTTAAATGATTTTTCAACTTTTGTAGAGTCATATCCTATATAGTTGGATCATGTCTGCTTGTAGGTACCGTATCCGCATCTTTGCTTATGTTTTCATCCTACCTATTTTTTGATACCTACGGAAAATCTGTCAAAAGTTTTCTAGCTCACCTAGGCCGAAGGCTCCGGGAAGCTTATAGGATAGGCAGACTCGATTTTTCGTCGTCGCCCGTCCGTCTCCTTTGAAACCACTAAGCCGGATGTATCCAAATATCAAACGTATCCTCCAGGGGTCATGGGAACGAAAAATTGTCCAAACGATCAACATGGCCCTCACGTCCATATATGGGAAAAATCTACTTTTCCAGTACCAATAAACCAATCTCCTTGAAACTTGATATGTAGCATGGGGAATACAAAAACTAGCAAGGTTGTTCAAATGATGACCTTGGCTTAACCTTGACCTTGATTTAACGGGAAGCTCAAATTTGCTTTGCGGTATACGGGAAAATGCAAAAATCGGCCCGATAGCTCAAGTGGTAGATCGTCCGCTTCGGAATTTGAGACCGTTGGTTCGAATCCCGGCCGTGCCATACTAAAGGCATAAAAATGGTACTGGGGGGCTCCCTTGGCTGACGCTCGACTGTAAAGGGTAGTCCCAGGAAGATAAAGTGGTCATCAGGTAGGTATAACTTGTAAGTAGATACCTTGTTTGTCGCAAAAAGCTCAACTGAGCTTTGTTGTCTGTACTAATTTGCGACGTTAAATACTACTACATAGTTTTTATCTTAAAGGTTTTAGAATACAAGAGTTTTGGCTCAAACATTTGGTATATTCAGTTATCTGGTTGGTTGTTTTGAATTAACTCTTTGAGACAGTATTTCAGTCTATATCGAGCTACCTCCCAGAGGAAGAGTCAGAAATAAAAGAGATATAAAAGAGGGGCGAAAAAATGTCCAAAGCTCATTTACCTTTATCTTAAAGCTTTTTTGACCTGGGTTAAACGGCCCCTTGACACAGTATTTCAGTCTATATCGGACCGTCTTCCAGACAGAGGGAAGAAGAAAAGAGAAATGATAGGGTAAACAACAAATATCCAAACACCTCTAACCCGCAAGTTCTGCAAGCATAGTAGGCCCTTGTATGTCCCCAAATTAGAAGGACGCCCCGGCACTGAAAGTTATCTAGCCCCATCGCCCGTCCGCACCACTCCTAATAATAATAATAATAATAATAATAACGCGTGCCTTTTCATTTGCTTTTTAAACATATACCTGTGTATTTATTAATATTCATACGAAAAAAAGAAGAAAAAAAGAAAAAGAAAAAAGATGATGAAAAATCAAATCAAATATATTATTGAAACTATTAAACCACGATCATCTACTGAGGTGAATTTATTGAATGGAAGCGCTCATAATTCCATCACCGAAATGGATATTTGCGTTGTATTCCATCAATGTCATTGTTCTTTGTCAAATTTTCAGATAATAAAATTAAGAGGTGGTTATATTCCATATATCATTGTCATTTATAGATCATTTTGCTTGTTCCTCTATCGTCGAAATAATTTAGCTGTCTGTTCTATAGACCTGCTCAATAATACTTTGTTAATTGAATGAGAGGCGATTTTATGAGGTGAGACTACGGTCGAGTTTACTTGTGTGTAAGATGGTACTGTTGTTACAATAAGGACGACTACCGCTGCCTTGAATACGGTAACGTTATATGGAAACCAACGTTGTTTCGGTCCTGTGTGCCTACTGGGTCTTTTTAGATAATTACGTTTTTTTTTTCAAAGATTGTTTTGTTTGTTTTTCTTTCTTTTTTTATATGTTATCATTTTTTTCCTTCATCTTATAGTATCTTAACACATGAAATTAGATTAATCATTGATAATCTAACGATACAGTTTTACTCATAGAACCAATTTCAGTTTATATAAGATTGCTGTGAAGATACAATTACACTGTTTACTTCTTACTGTTGAATGAATATAATAGTATTGGACTTGTGAGAATAGCTAGAGTACTAAACACATACGAGCCGCGACACTACAAAACTGACATAGTGGCATGTGCGCCCAGTGAAGACTCGGATCAGCCTGGGCCCTTGCCCACGCTGATCTGAGTCTTCGCGTGGCGCACATGGTACTTTGTTGGTTTTGTCATGTCACGTCACTCTAATATCATGTTTTAGTTATCGAATATTCTGCCATATACATGTCTTTTTTATACCTAGGAGAAGAACTTAATAAGTAGCTTAGTTTCATTCTGATCCTATTTCTAATTGCATGTCAATGTGTATGTCTTGAAATTTAAAGTCCTGAAACAAATACATTTAAACTTACCTAAATATTGCAGTTTTTTGCCATGAGTCCTTATCTTGTGTCATCACTATTAATTCATTTTACTCCCGACATGTTCATTATATCAAGGGGTATATTGATTTTGCTTTCCATCTGTTCGTCCAGCTGTCCTTTCGTCAGCCTTTTGCACATGTAAATATTTGCGTTGAAGTTTTACTAATATTTTCAGCTGTATGGTGTATTACTTGCTTCCAAAGGCTCTGACTTAACTCCACTGGATCTGGATCTAAGTGCCGTAGAGCGTCTTCCGTATATCATCAAAGTACAGACTTTATAATTGCTGGGCCTTTGCCTTCACTGCGTCAATTACAGTCGTTTTTAAAATAGAATTTCTCTGAAGTCGCGCTCGCAGTACAAGGGGGTGGGAGTTATGTGTGTTTTTGTGTGTTTGGTGTGTGTGTGGGGTGGGGGTGGGGGTGGGGGTGGATGTGGTGGTGGTGGGGGGGGGGGGGGAGGAATGACCATAGTTGCACATTGCGTAACTGCCTATGAACGGACCTTTGCAATTTTCCTACCATTAATTTATCCCTTGCTCCCAAAAGAAATTACTTACGTTTACCTATATTTTGTGGTGGCGCTGGTCGTGATGTGCTTGAGTCCTACTTTCCTCTAGATTTGTACCTTTTTATCCCCCGAGCGAAAAGTCGGGGGATAAAGTGATGAGCCTGGCGTCCGTCCGTCTGTTCTGTCCGTCCATAAACATTTTCTTGTCCGCTCTATATCTTGAATACCCTTCAGAATATTTTCATGAAACTTCACAGTTACGTAGAACAGGTCATGACGATGTATCGCGTACAAAAATGGTAACTCTTGCTATTGTTCTTCTTGAGTTATCTCCCCTTTGGTAATTTTATGGCAGATTCGTGTCCGCTCTGTATCTTAAATACCCTTTGAAATATTTTCATGATACTTTGCAGATATGTAGAACAGGTCATGGCAATGTGTCACGAACAAGAATGACAACACTTGCTTTCTTACTTTTTGAGTTATTTCCCCTTGCTGGTTTTCGGTGTGATTTCTAGTCCGCTCTATAACTTGAACACCTTTGGAAATATTTTCGTGATACTTCACAGATATGTAGAACAGGTCATTACAATGTGTCACGAACGAGAATGACAACTCTTGCTTTCTGACTTTTTGAGTTATTTTCCCTTAATGGTTTTAGGTGTGATTTCATGTCCACTCAATTACTTGAATACCTTTTGAAATATTTTTATGATACTTCACAGATATGTAGAACAGGTCAGGATGATGTGTCGCGAACAAGAATGACAGCTTTTGCTTTCTTACTTTTTGAGTCATTTCCCCTTGATGGTTTTAGATGTCATTTCGTGTCCGCTCCGTACTTGAATACTTTTTTAATTTTTTTCATGATACTTCACAGATATGTAGATTATGTCATGATGATGTGTCGCGAACAAGAATGACAACGCTTTCTTTCTGACTTTTTGAGTTATTTCCCCTTGATGGTTTTAGGTGTGATTTTGTGTTTGTTCCATAACTTGAATACCCTTAGAAATATTTTTATGATACTTCATAGATATGTAGAACAGGTCATGAAAATTTGTCTGATACATGAATGACAACTCTGTCATTCATACTGTCCAAGTTATTTCCCTTTGGAAGTTTGAGCTGCAGTTAGCTGTCTCTACTTTATATCTTATAACCCTGGCTTGCTCCACAATTTTAATACCCTTATAACTTTTAGAATACATGTATTGATGATCATGCCATATCTTATTATGTTCCTAACTCTCTGTGACCCCTCCGTAACCCCCCCCCCCCAATTTTATTCCAGATTTGGATTTCATGTCCAAATTCACTTACTAGGGAGCTCAAACTTAGATTTGTAGGCTTGTACTTTAGATGTTATTCACACATTTTAAAATTTTGAATGTATCATATGCTATACAATGTCTATATGGTGGCTGTTTGAGATTTTACCTCTTTTTAGCATTCTGGCATACTGTTTTGGTCTGAGTGTAAGATAATCATGCATCTGTTAAACAGATAATGTCAATCAGAAGCATAAAAGAATGACAATATATTACTTATATATGTTTTGAAGTGCACCCTGTTTCCCATAGCGCAAGGGGCCTTCAGTCGCGGGATTTGCCGTCTCCTCTGATGGCTATTTTTATAACAATTAAGTGATTGAGTTATAGAACCTGAATGTGAGATAAACAGTTTTGGTCCACCGGGGCTCAACTGGTGACCTTCTTTTGCTTCAGATTTCCAGTGGGGTTGTTTGGCAGGCCAGGGATCTCCACCTGTCAGACGGCCCGTTGTATCTGTTGAGTCCTCGTCTTTGCTTCTTCATGGTGTTGAAATTTGATTTATGTGTTTACCGTGATGATTCATTGACGAGTTACAGGGTTATCATGCGAACCGAACAACCAACTAAATATTTTGTACCACTTCAGAAACTGAGGGTGAGGTTGGGCCCGTAAAATCGATTTAAGCCCCCCAGTAATTCATAACTGACCGTTCCAAGGCGGTAGTTCTGTTGTGGTTCTCTGTTGCCTGTTTTTGGTGTCAGAGTTTCTGTGATGTTTTACCTTATGTATGTTCTTATTAATTTTGGTTCGGTTTGGGTTGCTGAGTGGCCACCTTTTGGGAACAAGCTGCTCACTCGGTTGGCCATATGTTCTCTGTATCTTGATTATTTGTAATCTTAGTTGTTTCCAACTATGGTTTGAGGGCTGGATTTGGATTTTGATTGTTTCAGTTCCAGGTCTTTGCATACTTTTTACTTTTATATATTCTGTACAATGTCGGAACAAAGAGTGAAAATAATGCATGTAAAACAATATACATGTAAATCGCCCAATTGTTGTTTCTGTGGTTCTGAGGTTGTTGATTAAGTGTATGGTCTTGTAGTCCCTCACAACAGGCCATTTTACGTTAGGTCCTGTTTGCTTCTGTGTTGATATGTTTGATTGTCCAATCACTTCACCAGGAAAAACATAGCTCTATGTGGTGTTTTCTTTGTTATTGCATTGTGCATAAGCTAAGCTGTATACAGTATTGTTTGCTTGCTTAAATCTCGATGCCACTGATGGTCTCTGAATGCAGCAGATAGGTTGTGATCTCTGATTACAGCATTTCTTGTGCACTTTCCTTATTTCTCTGTGTCTATGGCCTTCCCTGGGTATCTTCATCTGTATCATTATACCCACCGCAAACTGTGTTTGTGGGGGTATACTGTCATTCCGTCCGTCTGCAACACATTAAACTGGCGTCGATTTTCAGTTTTTTTTTTGCGGATGGCTTTTAATGCTGAGTTATGCCCCTTTATATTTTTTCGTAAAAAAATGTTATCGCAACTCCTCCTAGACCGCTTGACCGATTTTTTTAAATTAAGTATGTAAAAACATATTGAAGATGTCCATTAAGGTTCCCGTTTTGAAATCTGACCCCTCTTGTCTGAGTTATGCCCCTTTTTGATATTTAAGTCCTAATTTTGTTTTTATTTGTTTTTGCTTTGATTTTATCCAAATTTGGTTTATAGATGCATCATAAGAATACAGATGACATATGTTTTCCTATTTTTTTCGGAAGTGTTTGCCTGATGAGTTATTTCCCTTTGTAATTTTTGTATTAAAGGTTTGGTACTGCTACTCCTCCAAAACTGTTTCACAGATTTTCTTGAGATTATGTATATAAACATGTATTGACAGGAAGATGTGTATTAAGGTTATAGTTTTTATTACCAACCTTTTTGCTCGAGTTATGCCCCTTTTTGATATTTTATGCTGTGATTATATATTGCTTTTTTGTCATGTTTCTTTGATTTCATTTCTTTTTGGTGCATAGATACAGAAGACAACAGAAGACAAATATTTTTCAGCTTTTTCCAGAAGAGTTTTTCGGCTTAGTTATGCCCCTTTGTGGTTTTTGAAAACAGAATTTGTTGCTGCTGCCTCTCCAATTGTTTCTCTGATATTTTTCATATAAGTGTGTGAACACATACTGGTCTATAGATGTGTATTGAACTTTAGCATTTTTCTGAGTTATGTCCCTTTTCAGTTGTTGTTTTGCATTAAATTTGTGATTTATTTTTTGGCATTCTGGCTATGATTTCTTTCAGATTTGGCCCATGGAGCCAGCATAATAAAAGAGTATACATGAATATTGTCAGTTTTGCCTGCTAGAACTTTAGGGATGAGCTGTATCTGTGTATTCATTAACATGTAACGGAAATGCTGTGTATATGATAGAGTTGGGGCCGGGGGTGGGGAGGGGTGAGGGTATTTTGTAGCTATGCTTACTGCCACCTCTAGTTGATCCAGAGTGAAGGTGTATAACTATATCTCCATGTTTCCACCATTTTTACAAAGCGACACAACTGTTGTAACTTCCTGTTTACTTCCTTGGACAAGAAAATGCTGCGTAAAGGTACATTCTCTTAATGAATAAAATTTGCCCTTCTAGGAGCAAATTCTTTCCTTTGAGACTTGATAACCACAAAGGAAAGAGACAAAAACTATAGATGACAGTAAGCATGGCTTACTAAATACCCCGCGCATTTAGCACTTAGTTTGCTTTGTCATCCAACTTTAACAAATACACAGCATTTAAGTTACATGTTAAAAAAGCAAACATACAACTCATCCTTAAAGTTCTAGCAAGCAAAACTGAAAATATTTATGTCTTCTTTTTTCTTTTGCTGGCTCCATGGACCATCAGAGAAAGAATGATGATATAAATAAATAAATAAATACAAATTCAGAGCAAAACAACTACTGAAAAGGGACCTAACTCAGAAAAATGCTGAAGTTTCAAACATATAACTCAGTAGACATCATCTATAGACCAATATAAGTTCACACACTTACTTTCAAAAACGTATGAGAAACAGTTTAGGAGAAGAGGCAGCAACTCTCTCTTATATAACCATTTAGGGGCAAAACTAAGCCAGACAACTCTTCTGGAAAAAGCTGGAAAATATTTGTCATCTGTTGTCTTCACCCGTATCAATGCACCAAACAGGAATAAAATCGAAGCAACATGACCAAACAATTCCTGTTTAAAAAGAGCATCAAATATCAAAAAGGGCCATAACTCATCTCATGCAGAAAAGGTTGGTAATTAAAATTATAACCTTAATGCACATCTTCATATCAATATTTGTTTATATACTTAATTTCTAGAAAATCTGTCGAACAGTTTTTGAGGAGTAGCGACAACAAACTTTTATACTAAAAATTTCTAAGGGGAATAACCCAGCAGCAGGCAAATGCTTCCGGGAAAAACTGGAAAACACGTGTCAACTATTTTCTTATGCTGCAACTGTTACATCAATACAAAAATGACTAAAAACAAAACAAAATTAGGGCAAAAAAAGTACCAATAAAGGGCATAACTCAGGCAAAAGGGGTCAGATTTCAAAATGGAAACCTTAATGCATATCTTCATACCAATATGTGTTCACATTTTATATCAAGAAAATCGGTCAAGCGGTCTAGGAGGAGTTGCGATAACATATTTTTACAAACAATATAAAAGGGGCATAACTCAGCAGGCAAATATTTCCGGGCAAAACTTGAAAACACGTGTCAACTATTTTCTAATGTATGTATGTATCTATGAACCAAATTTGAATAGAATAATAGCAAAACTGACTAAAATAAACACCAACATTAGGGCAAAAAATGTCAAAAGGGGCATAACTCACACAAGAGGGGCCAGAAGTCAACATGGAAACCTTAATGCACATCTTCATACCAATATGCGTTCACATACTTAATTTCAAGAAAATCGGTCAAGCGATCTACGAGGAGTTGCGATAACAATTTTTTTTTACAAAAAATATAAAGGGGCATAACTCAGCATTAAAACTCATCCGCAGAAATCATAAAAATACGTATTAACTCTTTTCACATGCTGCATCCATGGACAAAATCTAAAACATGTCGGAACAAGTTTAATTTGTTGCGGACGGACGGAATGACAGACGGACGGAAGGACAACGTGAAAACAGTATACCCCCTCAAACATAGTTTGCGGGGAATATAATGAAGAAAGCAGAGTTGCTTTCCCTGAAAATATACCTGTAACCTTAAACTTTTCTGTTCAGTAACAGAGCACTGAAGAGTTTGGGGGTATAAGCACAATGTAATTGTCAATCAGAACCCGTATTATTGTTATTGTTGCATATAAAATAAAAGAAAAACAGATGAGTTTCGGCAGGAAAGCGCCACTTAGTCTCAGAAGACCAATTTATTGTCATTTACAGACAAATGGGAGGAAGCTAGTCAATTATTACTTGTCAAGTATCTTTCTTGAAATAAGCCAAATTGACAAGACCCAAAACAACTTAAAAGGATGGTCACGAGATAGTTGCCTAATAGCATACACGGGCTGTGAAGACTGAGATCAGACTGGATCGAATCTGCAGCACACTTTACAAAAGCATATCGAAATGAATCAATCTCTATTTTCAAGGCTATACGTATTCTGTTGCATAAAATCAGGAAGCCACATGTAAGCGCGCATAAGCTGACATGCTAACATGCTCATAAAAATAAACTTGACTGTTTGCTTATTTCAAAAACGTAATAAAAATCATTGATCAAACAGCACGTATCAAGATTACTGCGTTTTCTCATTCTTGCCATGGTACGTAAGATTTTACTGATTTACTCGTCTTTGGCCTTTCTTTGTGTAATTTCATCGATCTGCAATGCCATATTCTGATATAACTGGTATTTTGATCACGATACTATATCCCACAAAATCTCACTTGATCCTGCACATTACAGCAACAAGATGTAGATGATTACTGTGCCTCGACTTATGTCTCGTGTTCTGCATGCATACATTACACTCTTTCACAGAGATGTCTGCTTCTTTAACTGATCGTACTTGGACTAGAATACCGGAGGATTTTCATAAACTGTTCATATTTGTATACTAAAAGTTAAAAAAAAACCTTGATCATAACTACTATGTTTGTATACAGTCAGCCTGCCGAATGAAAGGGAATGATTGCTTGCTTTGTGTTGCTCAGTTTCTTGCAAACACAAAATATAGCAAAGATAATTTTGAAGTGTTTGGTTCAGTGTTGGTAAACCTATAACAGCTATGCAAGAAGGGATCTCCGTATCTCACGGGCACTGGACAGAAAGACTACCTTACATTATCTAATGCTACGTCAATCTATGTATGTTTATGATCAATGCAGCATAAAAGTATCTTTATAGGCAATTAGAAGCGTTATGCCTTGTGATATTTTTAAGTCTGTGATTCAAACTGAAATAAAAAGTCGTGTAAAAGAGCTAAGATGGGAATCAAGAACAGTTCAAATCTCACCAACGACATCAAACGTGTAATACTATCATAAGTAGTAAGACAAAAGTATAATGTACAGCTCTTACCAGGTAAGTGATCACAAAGCTAGCCTTAAAAAACATAAATACTTAGCACACAAAGCATCTGTTTGATCTACTTTCTCTTTTATATACGAAACCTTCTGTATTCAAATTTAATGAAGATAGAAGGAGCCAAGTATGTGGTTCTTTGCAGCCACTTTTCTCAAAGAGTTGCTCGCCCACGAAGCAGCCCTCCTAAAAACAGGACATGAAGACTTCAACCATTATTGAGTACAACGGCAGTACAACTAAAATCAGCTGTTGTATAAGTAGTGATTGGAGTAGTTGTCGTCCAATTTCGCAACATCTCGTAGAGACCAATTAGTTTCTAATATTTCTGCTTAAGGCGCCACTACGCCAATAATGTTTCTTAAGATATACTTGAAAGAAAATTCAATAAACGAGCAAGCCTGAATATGCCCGGAAAGACTTATATATTTCCATATTCTGTCTAGTAGCTGTCATTTACATATATTTAGTTCTTGACTGATAAACGTGCTTGCTTTCAGGATGCAAATTAATGGTAATTTTGCTAATATTCTTTCCTTAGTTTACTTGTTTTTGGTCTCGTCTCAACCGTAACGAATACAACTGAAATAAATTATAGAAAAACAAATGTTCTTTGGAAGCAATGAAACACCCGAGAAACAAAAATTGCAAACGTGGTTATTTCAGTGTGTTAGGGCCAAGTCAGGGAAAAATCGGACAGCAGGTAAATTGGGACAGTGACATTGTTTCCTTTATATGTCAGTTGTTGGGAATTAAAACCAAAATAAATTGGCAAACAGTAAAAATCCTGATGAGACGGCTCATGATGAGCCGTTTCATCTGGATTTTTATTGTTTGCAATGGTATGTCCGAATCTAACCGCATTCCGAATTTACCTGACTCGACCCTAATGTGCAACATTGATTCCGACTTCAACGAAACCTGTTTTCGAAATAACTCAAACGAGCCCAATTCTCCTAAGACATCTTTACCTTTACCACAACGTCTTGGTAGATTTTATTTTTGTAAAATTTCGTGAATGCAAACTAATGCAAAAATGAAAAAGCTGTCACAAAATGATCATAATGAATCCTCACACTTTCAGTGGAAGCAACCCTCCCTTTTTTATTTTCCCTCCTTTATTAAGTGTCTTTAACTGTTGAAAGAGGGGAAATTCTTTCATTAAAGATAAGACCCATTTAAAACGGGTATGTAGGCCAGGAAGCAAACAGAAGTCACGGAAGTTGTTTCTCATAGTAAAAATGATGGAGAAATATGGAGGTGTACACATACACCAAAAACATTTATTAGACCAGAAACCGTTATGAGAATCGGTTTTCATAATTTACAGTGTATGAAATGATTTTTAACAGCAGTGAGGCAAGAAGTTAATAATTCAGAAAGGGGAGTTATAGTACAAATTTGCGAAAACAAGCACTCGCTTCGTTTTTCTGTACTTCCCAGATCAATCACAATCCTTATTAATGTTATTGTTGTATGTTGTATATATAACATAATAGAAAATAAGATGAGGTTCAGCAGGAAAGTGCCAGTTAGTCTCAGAGGAGCTATACATTTACATTTACAGATCAGCTGTAGAGACTCAGTCAATAATGCATTGTCAGTTTTCTTTTGCTTAGAACAATGCCTTGATATGACAATGGAGCTGCCTATACAGAATTTATGTTACTTTCCAAAGTAAGTGACATATGGACCACTCTGTTATTCTGCTGTATACGCAAGTATCAATCCAGTGAGTGTTTATCTTTCTCACTTTGCTTTTCTATATATATATATAAGTGCTTCTGTGAGAGACATAAAAAGATAAAAGTTTCCCGTGGCCTTGTGGCCGTAAAACAGTGGGTGTTAGTGGCCCACCGTATCTTAGTCACACCAAGTATGAGGCGGAGCCCATACCACTCCTTACGGTGATTTTAATCTTTTCTGATTCAAAACAAGGCGGTACATACAATTCAAAACCGAGAGACGTCCAATTTTAATAATAACAATAGCGAATTTTTAAAGAATTAAATTTCCCGATCTGTGTCATTCAAAAAGCAAAAGAGAAACGAACTTACACTGGAAAAGCCAAGATGAGACAGCACAGCCCACAAAAGCCACATACAGGACAGAAGAAGACTATGCAAAATTACGTTTTGCAAGCGCTGGCAGTCTTGGTCTAAGCAGGAGAAATTGCAGTAAAAGAACCACCTTGGAAGCAGCAAAAGAATCACTTTAGAACAGTCAGTTGTAAGCCTATAATTGGTTTGGTGTGTGTGTGTGTGTGTGTGTGTGTGTGTGTGTGTGTGTGTCAACTTTAATGGGTTTCTCTCTATGTATAGTCTGCTCTTGAAGGAAAGAATTTGCGCCTTGTGGAGCAAATCTTATTCTTTTTTCTCTAATAGCTGACTCCATTGTGAAGAGATATAATTACTTGTAAATAGTTGTTTTTTTTACTTTAAGTAAACAGCACATGCAATCTCATTGGAATTCGGAAGAACGCAAGTCCGAATAATAAGTGTTAGGTCAGAGAGATGACAAAACATATACAAATTAAAAAGGAGCAGAGAAAGAAGGAGTAGAATAAAAAGAATTTTTAAGACTCATAACATTTGACAACATGCAAGCAAAGTCAAAAGAAAGCCTCCAGTTGTAGCATGGAGCGCCTGATAAAAGGCCAGTCGATAACCTTTTGTCACCACAATTTCTTTAATATAATTACTATTTTAGATGAATAATAACTATTTAGAAATGTCTACTGAATTATTCTTTACTAGGGGTTGTTTTTAAAGTAGCAGTCCGAGAAAACTTGATGTTTTTACATGAAAGCAGCGTTATTTTGTTGTAAAGGAATCACTTATCGAACGCCTTTACTATAAAAGTAAAGTTGGGTGAAAGGATAAAATGTTATTTCTTTGACTGTTGCGAGTAAGTAAATAGTTTTATTATTTCTTTGAAATTTTGTGACAGCTCATACATACATATACACATATAACATGTATGGTGCGAGAACACTATTGAAATATATTCTCTAGAATAGAAGCATATGAGAGAGATTCTAACCATAGTCGACAGAAATGAAATAACCCGTCTGAAACTTAAAATGTGTAGGCTTTTATTTAATTATACAATACACGTGATTCAATTCAATACTGAAATGAATTACGTTAGGATAATGTGATAAAACACAGCTTGATAATGTTATTATTGTTACTGTTTGTAGGAAACTCAGTTTAAAAAGACGACATCGCTACTGTCCCTTATTCTTTGTTTCACTTATTTACTTGACAGTGAGAATAGATTAATATGGAAACAAAAAGAAACATACACAGAAGCCTTTGCAAATTCATTTTCTTAATTTGATATACCATTCATCATCATCAACATTTGAGCCGCGACACGAGAAAAAGCAAGAAAGTAGTGCGGGCCAAGCGCAGACTCAGATCAGCCTAGGCTTCCGCCCAGCGTTTCAGACTGTTTGCTAATTTTTTCAAGGATAGTTAGGGATCTAAGCTAGCTCCATGCGGACAGCTACAGCTCTCATCAGACTGGGCGAATGCACAGGCTGATTTGAGCCTTCGCTGGGCGCAGTACCACTTTGGTGGTTTTGTCTCGTCGCAGCTCAAAGTTTTAATCTATTTGCTGGAGACGGGTATTGCTGTTAGATATCTCTTTGGAAGATGTTTATGCTGCAAGTTAATCATTTAATCACTTCATGCTTTCATTTTTATGATACTACAGGCCACAAATCTGTTTGCTGCAATCATCCATTTTTCCTTAATGGTGACATCTTGTCCTTTACTCTTATTCAAGTAAGTGCATAAGTAAAGTTTAAAAAATGGGTCAGTTAGGACAAGAAATTGTGCATAAAACTCATAGATAAACAGAGCAACATCTTAGTTATGAAGATAAATTCATATATGGCGATTCATGATACTGTTAAGAGGCCGAATTAAGACCTATAGCCAGACAAATATTATGGCAAGAGCAGATAAATTAAATAATTGAGCAAGATTGTTCCGTCTTGTTCATGAAGCAATCGAAACAGAATGTGCAACATAAACAATGGGGGAGTGGTGGGGATCTCTTCACTTTCTGGGATTGAATTGTGTCAGTTCCTGAGAATATTCCTATTTACTTTTGGAATGTCACGATGGAACATGTTCCTATTATATTATGTCATAATTTTGTGTATGGTAAGACGAGGCTTTTTTCTCTGAAAGGCAAACATAAGACATTTTTTTCTTGAGTTCATTTTGACATTTGAAGTTTCTCATATTATTTCTTAAAACTTGTATTGAAAGTCTAGGCGTCTGTATTCGAGCATTGATATGAGGAGAGGGCCCTACATAATCTGCCTGCACAACTGGGCTGTCTGAAGAGTCTTCCTTGATCGAATAAACAATCAATATTTGAGCCGCGACACGACAAAACCAACAATGTGGTTGTGCGCCCAGTGATGACTCAGATCAGCCTGGGCATCCACCCAGTTTAATCAGACGTTTCATTTAGTGTTCAAAGGGTAGCTAAGGGTCTAAGCTACCTCCATGCAGACAGCGAAAACTCTGATCAGACTGGGCGGATGCCCAGGCTGATCTGAGTCTGCGCTGGGCGCACAACCACATTGTTGGTTTTGTCGTGTCGCGGCTCCTTTGTATTGTAAATATCAATGGCTCTGATCAGTCTCGGGGTGGACGAGTTGCAAGAAGGTATCATAAAACTTGCGGCCTCAGGAATCCTTTGGCTTTGGGTTAAGGTAGGGCTAGGACTTACTCTGCTTGCAACGGATGCGAAATAATACGGGAGCGGACTGTTTATTATTTTCTGACCTATCTAACTCCCCCTTTCCCATTTTCTGCTGTTTTAACATCGGGTTATGGCCTGTTGTGGTTGCAGCAGGTGTATAGATGAGGTGTATGTGTGTGTGGAGGGAGCTATTTGTTTTTATGTTCACACCAGCATATCCTGTCTTACTCTCCTCGGTCCTATGTAAGACTCGACAGGGGCTGTTGGTCCGAGCAAAGATGTCTTGAAACTTCCAGCATTGGGCGTCCTAAAATAGGGTAAGGCCTGTTGTGCTTCAAACAGGTGCGGAAACAGGTTCTGATGGGGCCTGTTTTGATGGCTGTTTTTTATCTTGTCTATCATACCTCTTTTTATCTCCCTCTGTCTGGGATACGGTTCGAAACAAACTGAAGAACTGTCTGAAAGAACCAATATGCCCAAAACAACCAAGCAATGGAATTTCTATATACATATAGTCTGTCTCACACGACCGTTAAATGCAAACCAATCTACGGATTTGTTACGACTGTCAACTTGGTTAGCGACTCTTGCAATTGATGGACAATCTTATCTGATGCCTAGGCTAATAATTTACTTAATCAATGTAAGTTAACATCTAAGTATTGTTTCAGCTTTCTAGTAACTACTGTTAACCTGTAGCAATAAGAGCAGACTCGAATGTTAATGAATATGGAGAAAGAGAACTCCGACAAGACATTATGCTGCATATTCAGGACGATACAACTAGGTTAACAATAAAAATCACTGATTCCGACTTAATGTGATTACTTCCATTTGACAATGCTGTTGATATAATTCACTCAGCGTCGAAGATGATTCCACAGGATTTCCCTAGACAATTTATATCTATTAACTTTTCATTTTACCAAATTGATTAACCATATACAGAAAATGAGATAAGCTATAAATATTTAATAAAAACGAAAAAGTATCATATGTCATGACAAGACATTTGATATTCAGAAATTATTTTTGAGTGATTTCTTCTAATTGTTATTACATACACTAGAAATCAGAGAGTAGAATCCTTTTGGGCTTTAATGCACTGCACCAAACATACACTCATTCTGAGCTGTAGGTTCTGATGGAAGAATTCTAAAAGAAAGTTTAATTAAAACCAGCATCCAAATATAAGTTCAGCCTGGTTGAATTAATATAAAGTTTGGTTTTGAAAACAATTTGTAGGATTTGGTTTCTAAAGTTAATGTCACAGCTAAAAAGCTTACTAGTATCGGAACCTGAACTTTTCGTGACTTGTTGTATAAATAAATTATGAAGAATTTGACACTTTGAAAGCAAGGAATACACAAAAGATATAGAGTAAGAATAATTTCAAGGAGATTGTTTGTATGAATGACTAATCAGATCAATTAAGAAGGACATATCAGTCGTTATGAAAGAACTGGATACAACATTAATGTTATTCGACAGCCCGCGATTCTTGGTTATTAACTAAAAGGGGATTGACAAGTTGGCTGCTGTCTTTAATTCCATAGCTGCTTTTCAGTCATTCAATTTTCGTAACACTCTGTCAAATTTGGTCCTGTTAATATCGTGTTATTAAATATATATTATATATGACCCTTTCAGTGTTAGTATTTGATTAGATAAAATGGAAATTGATTGATTGGCACTCCCACGGGACAAACTCTGGATGGTTTATAAAATTGCCTATGCCATGCATATAACTATATCATCACTTTGTTATCATAGAATCCAATATTTAATTAATTTATTGTTTTGGTGGAATCGTACCAGTTTTATACTTGATACCAATAAATACACAGTTACATGTTATCATTGTATGCAGCCAACTGACTAATAAACAAATAATAATAATAATAAAAAAATAGACAGGGCTTCTACCGTCCTAGCTATTCTCTACCTGATTGTTGTTGAAATATAACCTATGAGTTTTGTATCAGATGCAGTCTGTTTTGATTCATGTATACTAAGAGTACATCATGGACAGACATACAGTGAGGTGTTTGCTTTTGCACTATAGAAAACAGTAGGAAAACATAATATCAATGCACGTTTGTATATTTTGTCAAGGTTTCCAGAAAACCTCGTCATTAGACACTTTTATTTTGAAGTTTTATCTATATCCAATTAAAACGACTACTCTTTTTTTCAAGACTTGGCCTATATATAGTAAAAGAAAACGGTGTAAGAATATCCTGTAACTGAGACATATGGTGTAAACAGGTAGATTCTGATGCCAAGTTTGCCTTTTCATTTTCGTTTTATATGACTGCACATAGACATAGTTCGTGATTAGTGATCAACCCCTTCTGCAGTGGTTCCTTTTAATAATCTTGACTACGAGTTAGTTATGTCATCCCTCGAGTTTGCTATGTTGTTCCAATAAATTAGCTATGATACTCTTCCAACGACATACCTACGAGTTAATATAACCAATCAAATTTTGTGATTTCGGGTAGTTTTGGGGAGGGGGCAAAGCAATAAACCTTACATTAACACCATCAGTCAAAACCAACACCATCTCATTTATCTATATTTGTGGCATTGACTTTTGAGGTAAGGATCTAGATCTTGCACTCGATACATTGTCTTGATATGGCCAACATTTATTTTCAGTTATTTCAAAATCTACCCACAAATGACAAAGCTACAGGTTAGACACGACATTCAGTTTGCAAGAATCATATAGCAGAACACCATTTAATTATCTTGCAATGATCTCTGTGATCTTGACCCTTGAAGTGGGTACCTAGGTCTTGCACGCGAAACATCATCTTTACATTTGTGAAAAGGTGTTTTAAAATCCGTAAAAAAAGATCGGACACAGCAAACATATATGTAACGATCTGGAAATCCAGCTCATTGAGTTCTAATATTGTCAAAACTATAACAAGTTCAGAAGACAAAATATCACAGTTTCTTTGCTTTTATGTCAGTGTTCTAAATATTTATGTAAAATGCAACATATCAACTTCAGTGTCACAATACAGTCGTTTAACGCGTCCTAAAAATAGGTAGTTGGAGATGTCCAGACTGGCCAAAATAGAAAATCTTAAATGTGTCACAAATTTTGAGCGTACTCGGTAGTTCCGAACTTATAGTTGCTGGCAAATTCCTATCAAGTGAACGGCTAAGTTGGAAATTCCTAACTGACCATAAAATACTTCAAAATAATCAAAATTTGTAAACAAACATTAGGCACGCCCCCTCACCAACAAAATATGAATCATGCTGGCCAATCAGTTCGAGGAGATAAACGTCAGATCTTTTACTTATAGAACACTGCATTTACGCTGCTACAATCACACCTCGAGTAGCAGGTTAATCTCAATATTCATCAACGTGTTTGTTTATCAGATTGAGAACTTTTAACAGGTCTAATGTTTGTCTTAAGTTTTAGCTCTTTCCGAGACGCGGGAATGTGTTAATCAATGCTATATCAAAACATGAAAGAAGCGTCGAGTAAGTTTAGTATTTGGCACATTTCCTTGTTTACAAAATTCGGAAAATACTATCAAAGTTAACCACATTGGATAAAATCATAAATGGCAAAAGTACAAATTACAATTCCAGAATGTATGCTTCATTACGAATTATCTGATACCAAACACATAAGAATATTCACGTGAACTTAAAGACGTAATTGAATCTTATTTCTGCAAATTAATGTATAAGGTGATGTTTAATTTAATGTGTTCTCATTTTAAACTTTCTATAATAAAAATAGAAAATAGGTAAAAATAGTTGTTAAATGCTTTTCGTATAATCTGCTTAGTCTGTTGTAACCCTTCTGTTGGTCTAAATTATTTAGTTCAATAAAGATAGCTGAGTTGCCACATATTTGGGAAAGAGCTGTTGACCCGGCTTATTGTTTGTTGGGATGTCTTTGTCAATCTTTCCCTTTGATGTTGGAGATAGGGTGTTGGATCTGATTCAGTCAGTTCCTGAAGTGTAGTTTCTCTTTAAAAATGAAAATAAACAAAAAAAAAAAAAAAAAAAAATAAGCAAAAGTCCTAAATATCTACAATATCTACATCATTATGTATATAAATAAAAGCATCGCAAACGACTGCGTGATACCCCGCCACTGCAAACTTTTTTCACACACCGATTTTTCCAGATTTATTGTTTCTCTGTATAACCCCGGGCAGGGGCAGCCTAACCCCATTGAACACGGATAAAAGTCTTTGTCATGATAGGACATTTCGTTACTCTGATAACTTACAATAAGCTTTGGATGAATCACTTACCGCTCTAATCGGATACAATTTTCATGATTTTAAGCATGTGGCCATGGGACAGGGGCAGATAATCCCTAAAGGGTCAAATTTTAATCAGCACAAGAAACTTTTATTACTTCTATCATAAGATGTTCATTTCTGAAAATCTGTGTTACATGAATTTATATAGATTTTATCGTCATTTCATGCATGTATACAGCCCGGGGCAGAGATGGATAACTCCAATGGGGTAAATTTGAGCATCACTGGAGGCTTTCATCACTCTGGTCATTTGCTGAAAGTTTCAGAAAAATTGCTTAACACTCTGATTTTATATGGAATTTTTCGTGGTTTTATACATGTATATAGCCCCAGAGCAGGGCAGATAACCCCCGCTGATAAAATTTCTAAGCTCATAAAAAGCTTTTGTTACTTCAATCATGTTTGTGAAGTTTCATCATGATACTCCAAGTAGTAAAGGAACTAGAGGCCAGAAACAATTTTTTGTACATTTGCAAGTGTCAGAAATTAACGAAATTTGCCCATTAACAATCCCAAGTGAGACATTCTTGATATAAATGCATATGCAAAATTTGAAGGAAATCTGTTGATAAATACTTAAGTTATCGAACGGAAACGAAGTGCTGACGGACAGACGGACGGACGTACGTACGACAGACGGACAGCCAACGTGAAAATATAATAAACCGCCACTAACGTGTGGCGGGGTGTAAAAAGACACCATTGCTTCACTGGGCAGTCATTATATTATGACCGATAGTCACTATTCTTTAAAGAGAAAGTACAGGAGGTCAATATTTTATAGGTATGATTGAGGGGTCAATTTTTAAAGGGAGTCAGTATTCTATGGAAAAGGGGACACTTTTTCTATAGAACAATGACCGAGGGTCGTTCTTCTATGGGGGTCACTTTACTTCGTTACACCGGCGCTAGGAGGCATGAGTAACCTTCCACAAAGTGCTCTCGCCGTTTTTGCCTGTGTTCCCTGTTTCAATGGAATAAGTTTGCAGGAGCTATCTAATGTTCATTTTGTCCAGATCATGTCACTAAATATCTATGAACTCGCACATTCCTAGTAATTGATTAGTTCAAATGGAAGTTGATGGATCGCAACTCTCACGAGAAAATCGCTGGCATCGTCAAAGAAATTCTACTTACTATGCATATTAACTACCCTGTGAAGTTATTGTTACAGACTGCATTAGTAGGGTTATGGCTTTCAATAATTAATTATTTCTATTGCCATGAGAAATACGCCTTTGTTCGTTTTTTGGTGAATATTAAGGCCTTACTTTCATTTTTTTAGCGAAAGCTTTTACTCTTTAAGCCCATGACTCTTTATTTTCTGGCAAAGAAGACAGTTATACCTAATTATACAATAATAAGAGCGCTTGCATCATAAATACATATGTATATATAGAGCGATTATCCCCGATGAATAAGTACTGGTAAGCAATTTCTAATTTAGCCACATATCTCATTTTTTAATTTTACTGTTATGTTGTTTTCTATGTTTTAATGGAAGCTCGTCAAATGACACAAATAAGAATTTGTCGTCGAATGACCTTTTTTCTCCTGAAATACTAGAAATCAAGTGACCCGTCCTTAAAACGTATTTTCTTTTTTTCTGTTTACCAGTGTTTCAGCAGGGTAAGTAGGTAGGTAAGCATTTTTATCATCAAATTATTGGTAAAGAATTCAGATCAAGATCTGAAGCAATTAGAACATATTCTTTTATACTTTTCAATGAATTACATTGATTCCTCGGTGAAATCGAAACAGACAATCTCACTTGCACTGTTTCAAACAGTGAAATTATCACTTTCGATTTCACTGCTTTGGCTGCAATGCCAGAAATCGTCGTACTTTAGGTCAGGCATAATTATAAGTGAACGCTAAAACTTTGATACTCTGCTGAATTTTTTTGTATTTTGGTAAGAAAAAATATTTTTTTCGAAATCTTATCTTTTTCAAGAATTCAAAACTGATAACGGAATTGTCATTGACCTTAAAAAAGCTATTGATACTGTCGACTTTTAGATTCATTGAATATTATAAAAAGCCCGTTGCACACAGGATAAACTGAAATCGGCTAACATGAATGTCAATGTAAAACAAAGGAAGACTATTCCTTTTGCTCACATTTTCTAAGGAATCAATTGGGACATCAAAACAGTTAACAGAAAGGTCCAGAGTATGACAAAATCACAAACCGCTGCCAGCCATCGGACATTAGAAGCGATCAGGGACACACACGCCCAAAACAAACAAATGCACAAGAAGCAAATAGGCATGCTCTTACCAAGCATAGGCAGTCGACGGAAAAATTGTAATTTTGTGTATAATAAATATCAAACAGTGCAGATTTAGATCAGGCTGTAAAGCATTTCTTTGAGCGGAGGGACTCTGTTTCTTATTCTATGGTGTTAAACATATCAGCGAAGTTTCATTCAGATATTCCATATAGTATAGGAACATAGGTCAAAGACCATTTTTCAGACCTATCAACGGGGGATAACTCCTAAACAAGAAAAGGTTAGAGTGATAGTTCCTTTTCAGAATATGTAACTTTTGATGTGAAACATATCTAAGAAGTTTCATTCAGATATTCCATATAGCAAAGGAACTACAAAGAAAAACTTTTTTCAGATAAATCAAGGGCAGAAACCTCACGAACTGGAAAGATAAGAGTAATAGTTCTCAGTCACAATAGGTAACCTTTAATGTGAAATATATCTGTGAAGTTTCATTCAGATATTACATATAGTAGAGGAACTAAAGGTAAAAAAACTACTTTTCAGGTCAATCAAGGGTGAAAAACTCAAGAACTGGAAAGGTCAGAGTAGTCACTGTTCTTAGTCACAATATGTTTCCTTTGATGTGAAACATGTCTGTGAAGTTTCCATATAGTAAAGGAACTACAGGTAAAAACCATTTTTCAGATCAATCAATGGCAGATAACAAACAAGAAAGGTTAGAATGACGTGACGTCCTTTATCACAATATGTAACCTCTAATGTTGAATATATCTCTGAAGTTTCATTAAGATTTCATAAACAGTAAAGGAATAACAGGCTAGAAACCATTTATTCAATATGAAAAAAGGCGGTAACTCTGTTAAGAATGGACGGATTTCACCCATTAACAACCCCATACCACTCATTCCAGATAACAATATAAATGCAAAATTTGAAAAAAACCGTGAATAAATACTCGTTATTGATTGAAAATGGTGAGCACGGACGGACGGACAAATACCGACAGGTTTAACATAGTACCCCGCCACTAATAGAGTGTGGCGGGGAATAAAAACAGGACAAATAAGGTAAAGGAAGGTTTTGATACGAAAGTGATAAGTTGCCTCGAGAAATAAGGTACCTTAATGACAATAATATTCGGACAACGATAACCACGGTATTAACAATAAATAATCGGAGTCCTTGTCCTAATATTTATTGTTATTAGGACGTAATTTCTAAAAGCAACATATAACTCTCGTATCAATAATACCTTTGTTCAATAAGGAACTTGTTGTCGAGTTCTCTTTCAAAACAGTTAACGTCAACAAGATTTATTTCTAGATTTATTACGGCTGAAATTAAAGCTAAGAATCAATAGAAAATACCATTTGTCAAAACAGGATCTTTATCCTTTCCAATTTGATTTTCACTCGTTATGGTTACGAAAGAGAATTGAATTGTGTCATGTTAAAGCCCTACTGCAGACAAATGTGAACAGATTGCTGTCAGACCAACTGCTTAGATCATTCCTAGTTTAGGTAAACAATAAAAAGACGGTTCAGAATTTTAAATGTGAAAAAATATTCCCTGCAAAGATTATGAATATGCTCATTTTGTTCAACGTTTTATGGCTTTGGATTTTCTTGTAGCCAAGACTTCATAACCACAGATTGCTGTTAGCACTACTATTACAACGTGATTCCACTGCAGAGAGTTTTTCTCTAACGATTTGATTGGTTGGCTGGTTGGTTGTTATGGGTTCAACGGCAATTTGAGACAGTATTTCAGTGTATATCAAGCCTTCTCCCTGAGAGAAGGAGAAACTAGAAAATGTGTTTGTGAAACACTATGCCCCCAACCATATGCTTGCCACTAAAGAGGGTTCATCTTATAATGTTCAAGTCAGAAAGGGGTTTGAATTGGTTTCTCTACATCTTACCTTGTATTCCTTGATCTAAAAGAATTGTCAGGGCGGGTCTGTCTTTATACATTCCCCTAGACTGTCCATTGCACAAAAAGGAGGATTGGACATACACGCTGCTCACTCACCGGTAACAAAAATTACTCAGATGTAACAAAACTTACAATACCGATGTAACGTTATGCAGTACCTGGACATGCGGTGTAGCCAACAATAGACGCATGTGGCTAGCCATATTATCTGTACAAGTACGACACCGATCAATAAACGAAAAACATCGTATGAGCAGGCTTGTCGAAGTATTTCATTTTTGCACATGGAATAAGGTATCTTTTCATGCAACGCAAATAATAGGTTACTTTTTCAACTTCGAGGATGCACAGACTGGCCTGTGTCTTGTTTTAACACTTTTCATAAGTTACCTTCTTCGGAAACAAAATACAGTCAAACCTGCTTAGGTTGGTACCTCTATTAAGGGTCACCTGCCTTTAGAAGCCACCTCTTTGGGGGTATACTGGGCAAACGAACATGTGTTACGAGATTACACGAAGCAGCCGTTTTAGTTCCCTTGGGATCCTTCAGACAGGTTCGAATGTAATTTGAAGAAAAGCAAAAAAAAGTTGTGATTAATTGCAAAACCCAAAAGGGATGATTCGAATGCACAGGGTGATCTGAGGCTTTGCCATTCGTACCTACTATACGTGCCTTTTCTCTTGGTACATGTTCAGCCCAACTCCTGATCACGCCGATACGACCTTTGTGACCAAATGATGCAAAACTTAAAGTAAACGGAGACGACTGTTCCCATGAAAAAACGGGCTTGTTTGTGTTTGTAATTGTATTAGGTACACTTACGGGCCAGCTTGATTTTTATGTTCATGCAGCATATAAAATTTCAAGCTCCTATCTCTTACGGTTCTTGACAGTTTGTAAGGGTACCTTTGTACCATAGGTTTCAATGTACCTTTGTACCATAGGTTTCGATGCACTAAGTCGAAAAATGAGCATAACTCAGTCAAAAATTCACCATTTTTTTCCAAATGTAAATCAGGTCATCTACACCTAAGGCAATATCTTCCTGCAAAAAACATGATCCTAGCATTGGGAACTCTTGAGCTATTTAGTTCACAAGATTCAATAGGCTTACAATGCACTAAGTCGGAAAAGGGGCATAACTCGGTAAAAATGCACGAATTATTTTCAAAAGTTAAGCAGGTCTTCTACTCCTTAGTCAATGTCTTGCTGCATAAAATCGTGATTCTAGTATTATGGGGTTTTGGGATATTTTGTTTACATGGTTCCATAGGCTTACAATGTACTAGGTCAAAAGGGGCATAACTCAGTCAAAAATTCACAATTTTTTCAAAAGTTAACCAGGTCATCTACACCTTAAGCTATGTCTTCCCGCAAAATTACACGATCCTAGCATCAGGGGTTCTAAAGATATTTTGTTCACAAGGTTCCATAGACTAAGTTGGAAAAGGGGCACAACTCTAGGAATACATGACCGGCGGAAAAAAGGAAAAATACGGGTGCACTTATTTTTCATGTACCTGCCACATATAAAATTTCAAGATCCTAGCATAAGCGGTTCTTGAGCTTCCCAGCTGCCAAAACTGTTACGGACGGACGGACTCACGGACGGACGGACGGACGGACAGGCCCAAACCAATATGTCCCCTCAACTTCTCCGAAGTTGGGGGCATAAAAAAGAGCGATGATAGAGAAAAAGTGTCCAAAACACCCCACCCACACCTAGTGAAGGCACTGTAGGCCCTTGCCCTTTTATCCAAATTAGTAGGACACCCCGGCACTGTAAGTTATACAGCACCTTTGCCTGACGAAAAATGTAGATTATTTTCTACCCGAAGCTTTATACGTCTTATAGTTCAATATCATATTTACAAATTGGAAATAACGTCCTTAGTTACATGGAAATATAAACGAATATTTATCAACACTGATGTGAAATGTTTAGCAAACATTGAAAAAAATCTAGGACAAGCACTCGTTTAAAAAGAGATGCATAGAGGCTTAACTATATAATACATGCGGTACGACTTACTGGAAATGTTGCCGAAGCCAATAGACTGTCTTTATTGAAACACAAAGCACAGCAACTGTTCTTGTATAATTTCTTAAGCAATTTCCCTTCTGTTCAAAGGCAAGAGTGACATTTAATTCTTCTCGGAACAAATGCTAACATGTTTATTCTTGGCTTGTCATTTATTGCCGATCTGTTTCTCATTTGTTTCCATCGGAAACAAAAAACAACTTGCATTTTCTGGCAAATCAAACAATCACTAATCTAAATTTTTTTCTTCTGAAATTAACGTCACTATTCAAAGTGTCAAATATCATTTTTTGTTTAGTGGTTATTTATTTATCTTTTACTGACTGCTTCTTCTCAAATATTTTGACTGGGAAACGTCAAGAAATTATGAGGAACCTAGCTATCTACGTAAATATGCAGGTGTGGATTGAAATTTTCTCAAATGGGCAAACTTTTAAAACTCGTCTATATATTTTGTAAAAAGACAAAATATCAAATTGCAACTGCTAATAATAGGCATCTCCATTGAAAGTGTTTTATATGTCTGGAAACACTTCTAAACGCGCATTTCGTTTTGTCGGCTGCATTTTAAATATCTCCTGAGACGAACAAATTTGCGTATCAGAAAATTACGCACCAGCTTTACACCTGGAATCAGTCTACCGACCGACCATTCCCTGATCTCAATTTTTGTGTACTTATTTTTTGGCGTTGACCTTTTAGGCTTTTCTTGTTGCTATTATTATCACCATATATTTATTATGCTGTAGTCCGTGTTTTCTTCTTCATTGAATGTGAAGCATGATAGTTAGCCCGATCAAAGTTGACAGCTTTGCTTTCCTCTTCAGTTGCACGACGGTGAGTCGGGCCTCAGAGCAAATTATCGGCACCGTCTTTATGACAAACTGCATGTATGGCGGTTTACCCACCCAATAACAGTTGGAAACTTTGCTCCCTCCTCTTCTAGTGTATGACTATGAGCTTGACTGGGTTGGCAGCTTCACTTGGCTGTTGCATAATATGACCAGGGAGAGTTGGGTAACTTCGGACAGCGGGTCAATTCAGACAGTGACATTTTCTTTATATGTCAGTTGTTTGAAACTAAAACAAAAATAACTGGCCAAACAGTGAAAATCCTGATTAGACGGCTCATTACTTAGATTTTCACTGTTTGCAATGGTATGTTCCATTTTACCCCCATGTCCGAAGTTACCCGACTCTACCCTTTGTTAGCAAATAAACAAGAGTATTTTCTTTAAAACACACTTATTTTGTTTGCAGAGTTCTTTGATTTTTGCCGAAGACATAAAATTACATGACAGAAGCTTCTTGTTTATAAAACCTGTGTTTTTTGTTATTTGTTTGGTCTATGAACTTGTGGAGAATCTTTGTTATTCTCCCCATTGGCATCACTTTTACTAGAGTTTATTTTGTCTAAAGCTGTAAAGTTAATTTTTTATGCCCCCGCCACGAGGTGGGGAGGAGCATATAGTTTTGCCCTTCTCCGTCCATACATACGTCCGTCCGTACATACGTCCGTCACACTTTGTAGTTCTGTTCTTGTCTCCGCAACTCCTCCTACAGTATTTGATGCTGGGAGTTGAAACTTGCAACACAATTCAGACATGCATTGAACATGTGCATAAAGGAAAAAAAAGCTTTGGTGAGTTCACATTTCGCGCTGAATACGTCTCACTTCACTTTTCAAACTTCAGTGACATAAATTATAGCTCATATTAGCATTTAGAAACCTTATACATATCACCATTTAAGTGTATAAACCATTTCAACATAACATAGAACAGTTTGTCCATGCTAAACGCCATTTTGATACTACACGTATACCTAGAATACTAAAAGCATATGCTCGAACTTATATTTACAACCATTACAGCAAATATATTTCGTATATGCCCCGGTCTTACAGTGCATGCAAGCTGGCTGTTTAGAAGTTCTATCTAGCATTTTATTCGTGAACGGTTTGTGAAAATGATTCATTTTAGTTAGATAATTGAAAAGAGGCCCAGCAAGGATCATCAATATTAATGATAATAATTGGACTACAGTGCAACCTCTCCTCAACGGCCAACATACGGAACAGCCAAAACTGGTTTTTGTAGAGAAGTGGCTGGTGTTCGGAGAGTTTGACTCACGGGCTTTCATTTGATATTTGACCAACGAGTACCAGTAAAGCAACATTTTTATAGATGTATTTGTCTGCAAATGTAAACATTTTGTGTAATCTTCACGTTTACCATGAATATACATTTTTGCTATTAGTTGATAAGTAACAAACCGTAAAATATTGCTCGGTAATTGAAAAAGATCCGTACTCCACTATTAAAAACTGGTCGTTACAGAAGTAATTAGAGAGTTGACCGCTGGTCAGAGGTGAAAAAAATAGGAAATTAAACGGAATTGAAAGGGACCGTTGTTAAGATGTGACTGTCGGTGGGAGGTGGCCGTTAGGGGAGGTTGTATTCATAGTGCAATTTTGGATATGTTGGGATCCCTAGGTGACAAATTATTTGTTTTAGATATAGATAAGAGTGTGCATTGACACGCAGTGCAAAGTACGAAGTATGAGGTTTAAACTGTGAACTATGAACGGTGAAGTATGAACTGTGAAGCGGGTGTCTCGGTACGGATTTATTCCATGATTTGGCCTTCCCTTGATAATTATTTTATTTTTGACTCTGGTAGAAAACATTTCATCTATCATGCTGTTTTCGTAAGTACAGAAAGAGGTCAATACGGAATGTGTCATGCGTTCTAATAGTATTATCAGCTTCCAGGGAAATCTAAATTATATTGTCCTACATGTTATTCAATTAGCTAATGTAATATAAGGTACATGAACTTATTTGTGTCATCAAGGATGCTAATGCTCTTCATATTGCTGCAACATTTCAGTTGTATTTTGCAAACGTTACTGTTCCCATTTTACCATCAGTGTGAGAGTTTATTTTGCGTCTCTAATAAAAGCGACACTATAAATACTATCTCTCAATCGAATTAAATTGAAGTAAAGTCAAATCAAATATCCACAATTCTATAGTAAGTGGCTGATGACGAAAATATTACAATACTTTTTGAGCTTACCTGAGCCAGCGGCTCCGGGGGAACTTATAGGATGGTAAGGCTCCGTTGTCCATCGTCCGTCTGTCCGTCCGTCCGTCGTCCGCCCATCCGTCCATAATTTCAAACGACTTCTCCTCTGAAACTGCTGGGCCGATTGTAACCAAATTCATATGTAGCCTTTTTGGGTTTTAGGAATGAAAAACTGTTCAAACGGTCTCGGTCACATGACCAACATGCCCATACAGATTGAAAACCTAGAAAAAATCTTCTTCTCCAGAACCAATAGACCGATGGCCTTGAAACTTGGTATGTAGCATTGAGTACGCGAGAACTTCCAAGGTTGTTCAAATTATGACCTTGTTTTGACCTTCACTTTTTTACAGTAAGGTCAAAATTGCTTCCTTGTGCGTTTATATGGCAAAATGCTACAACAAAGATATCTTGGAAACTGTTGAAGATTTTGGGCTAAAAATTGGTATCTGCAGTCATCCTAATGAGTACCGCCACGCCCATATATGGTAAATAACTTTAAAAATCTTCTTCTCCAGAACCAACTGACCGATGGCCTGAAAACTAGGTATGTAGCATTGAGTACTCGAGTACTATCAAGATTGTTCAAAATATGACCTTGGGTTGACCTTGACCTTTTTACGGCAAGGTCAAACATGGGAAAATGCTAGAACATAAGATTTCATGGAAAGTTTGAAGATTAAGGCCGAAAAATTGGTATAAACAGTCATCTTAAGGAGTACATGAAGATTTTTGAGTACAAGAGGTCAAGGTCATTCTTCAACCTTTGACCCAGAGCTCTCATATTTTGACAATTTAAAGAAATCTCCTAAAAATCACTGTGCCAATTGTAACTAAATTTCATACAGAGCCTCCTGGGGTTGCGGGAATGAAAATATTTTCTAATGATTCAGGTCACAAGACCAACATGACGCCACGCCCATATATAATAATAAAACTTTTAAAAATCATCTTCTCCAGAACCAATTGACCAATGGCCTTTAAACTTGGTATGTAGCATTGGGTACTCCAGAACTATCGAGATTGTTAAAAATGATGACCTACGGTTGACCTTGACCATTTCACGGCAAGGTCAAATATTTGAAAATGCTAGCACATAAGATTTCATGGGAAGTTTTGAAGAATTAGGTCTAAAAATTGGTACTTGCAGTCTTCTTAATGAGTATATGAAAATTTATGAGTACAATAGGTCAAGGTCATTCTTTGACTTTTGATCCAGAAGTCTCTTATTTTGACAATATCAAACAATCCCTTCAAAAGCCACTGGGACAATTGAAACCAAATTTCATATAGAGCCTCCAGGGGTTGAGGGAATGAAAATTTGTTCAAACGTCCAGGTCACATGACCAACATGGCTTTCATGCCCATATAAAAACCTTTAAAGATCTTCTCCTCCAGACCCAATCGACCGAAGGCCTTAAAACATAGTATGTAGCATTTAGTTCCCGAGTACTATCAAGATTGTTCAAATTATGACCTTGGGTTGACCTTGACTTTTTTACGGCAAGGTGAAATATGGGAAAATACTAGAACATAAGATTTCATGGGATGTTTGGAAGATTATTGCCTTAATATTGGTATATACAGTTATCTTAATGAGGTCAAATATAATTATGAGTACAAGAGGTCAAGGTCATTCTTTTACCTTTCCTTTGATTCAGATCTCTCATAGTTTGACATTTTCAAACATTTCCTCAAAAGGCAAAGGGCCAATTGTAAACACATTGCATAAAGAGCCTCCAGGGGTGGATTGGACAAAAATTTGTTCAAACGGTCCAGGTTACCGCCATACCCATATGTGGTATAAACCTTTAATAGTTTTCTTCTCCAGGACCAATTGACCGATGGCCTTGAAACTTAGTAAGAAGCATGGAGTACGGGAGTACTACCAAGACTGTTCCAATGATGACCTTGGGTTTACACTGACCTTTTTTTACAGCATGGTCAAATATGGGGAAAATGCTAGAACATAAGATTTCATGGAAAGTTTTGAAGATTTTGGCCTTAAAAATGGTATATTTGGTTGTCTTAATGAGTACATGAAGATTTATGAGTACAAGTGGTTATGGTCATTCTTTGACTGTTGACCCAAGACTCATATTTTGACAATTTCAGACATAAATAAAAGCCACGTTGCCAATTGCTCAGTTGAGCGATGCAGGGCCTCGTGGCCCTCTTGTTTCATTTTCTCCAAAAACGTATGTTGTACTGCTAGTTAAATTTTCTTATTGTGTAATGTTGCAGTAGTATATGTATCTTTGTATTTCTGCAAACCGGTATACTATATACGACTTAATTCTTGTCTTTCTGTAACAGAATACTTCATTTATAATTGCTTCGACTCATTAGCTATACAACTGAAACAAACATGTCCTGAAAATATGAATTAAAATAAAACTAAATCATACGGACTTATATTGGAAATGAACCTGTCCAATCTTTGTGGTAGAACAGTAAAAGGTAACGACGGGTTAAATGACGTCTTATACTATTAGGCTTGTGCTTTTATGGGCGCGCTTCACGTATTCATCGTCAAATGTTATATGTGTTTAGGAAATGTTAGAACATGCGTACTGTTATTTAACGGATTGACTCGTAAACTGCATGACTTTTAACGGCCTTCTGACTGACGACTTGGCTTCAGTGATGATCAATGATACGATATACCAGTTATTCTATGAAATAATTAACGAATGGAAACCAATTTCCATGCCCAAATACCGACATATCATATCTTAGCTGAAATCAATTCAGTCAACAGAAGCTGACCTAGACTAAGGATCTCAAACATCCGTACACGGTAATCAAGTATCACCATTATCCAAAACTCTGAGAACATTGTCCTTATCATCCGTCACTAGAAGCATAGCAGGCAGTGCAGACACTGATCAAATTTTAAATAAGGAGCACATTGCTCCGTGTAAATCTGCAAGTTCCTGGACTCTCAAACCAATGATTAAGGTCTTCGCAATGTAAATGCACTTAATTTACGCAAATTGCATAGGTAATATCTCTAATAAGAATATTACAAAGTACTTTCAATTAACTTTCAATAATTCCCAAAGGCACTCTTTTCAATCACTTCAACCACTTCTTCTATAAAACGGTAAAATTTACATCAAGTCGGGCGCCTTGATCGATTGGTTACTTTATATGAGATGTGGTTCAATAGGTAATATAAGCTTCCTGTTATAGTAAAACTTTTGTCCTCATGGATTACCTGCCCCTGAAACAGGGCTATATACATATATAAAATCATGAAAAAAATCTATATAAAATCAGACTTTGGGTATGTCCTAATGAAACTTCACATAAATGTCTGTAATAACATGAGCCTCCAGATACAAGCAGACTTTTGTTCAACAGCTTTATCTGCCCTTTCTGCAGGACTATATACATGTACATGTAAAAAGTTATGGAATAAGTGATTTTCCTGAAACTTGCAGCAAATTGTCAGGGTAATATGGACTACATGTCATAAAACTTGCAACAAGGGTCAAAACAGTAAAAGCTCCATTTGCTGGCAACAAGGGTCAAAACAGTAAAAGCTCCATTTGCTGGTCAACATTTCATCCAGAGGAGGTTAACTGCCATCTGCCCGTGACCTAACAAATGTTTAAAGGGTATTGGTTTGCAACGGCGGGGTATTACGCAGTCATTTACGATGCTCTTATTACAAATGGAAATATCCTTCGTGACATTCTGCTTGCTTCCATTGAAGATGGAGCCCTTTCAAAGGAAGGATTTGCTCCCAAAAGAGCCAAATTTTCCCTTTAAGATTTGGCTGCCGTTGATAAGGGTGACAAAAATAAACATGTCTTCCCTGATAATGTACCTATCCATCTTAAATGAAACATTACCCTTGTTCTGCCGTAGCTCGAAATACCCACCATGTGTTCAAACTCATAATGCATGCGTTAAAATCACATGTTACAGTGAGCTTGTAACACCACTGATATCACAGTTACAGTGAGTTCCTGTTGGCCCACCTGGGGAACACGACCCTTTCAAAAGGATGTCAAAAATAAAATCTTAAAGAGTTCCTACAAGAGCAGAGAATACGTTCACAAGAAGGAGCATGGGCCAGACTACGTAGTTTCTGCTAATAAAGCCTCTTCAGTGACCCTGACAATATCTGGTGACGAAACCAGAGAAGAGCATACTGTAACTTCTTAATCTCAATTGGACAGTCGATTCAAAGACTGATTAGTATCAAAAAGGGTCCAAATAATATATAAAACAATGGTTTAGAATACGAGTATAAACATGATAAACCAGTCTAAAATTTCAGATATCTCAGAATATATCCTCTGATCTCAAAGGACGAAAATATTATATAATCTGCACCATGAATGATGTACGGGGAGAGGTTTAACGGCCGCCACACCGCACAACACCAGTGGAAAGGGAAGAATTTGCTCCTTTAGGACTTTCAAATTTGAAAATGGCAGCGTTTCTTTGCCTAGAAGTGTACCTATTTACCTTAATATAACATTACCCGAATTCTTATGCATTTCCAAACAACAAGCCAGTGTTTAGATTCCTAAAGCGGTGAACTTGCAACAATGGTGAAACATATTAGAATTCTTCATAAAAATTGATATCAGAGTTGTAGTTGTAGTTGTAGGATGGACAGGAATTTGTTTCTCAGATGAAACACGGAAGCAAAGGCGTAATAGATTTTTTGTGAAACAGACATCCTTTGCCAATTGTTATGACGTTAAAATCTAAAGTTAAGCGTTATAAACCTCAGTTTAGGAAGAACGGCCTGGAATATTAATAAAGCCAACATCTGTCGAAGTTATGCAGGATGCTAAGCAAATAAGGTTATATCTTAAATTGATATCGAGCTCTTTAATAGTATTTCCATGTATATTCTTTTGAGAGCAGCACACTTGGGAAATCATCTACATTTTCATAACTGAACTTCTTAAACAAATGTCTTTTGATACAAAACAGCTTCTGTCTGAAATAACATTTTGTGAGAAAACTAAGAGATGGATCTTATCAACCCATTTCAGAAATTTCATTTTAAATACTGCCATATTCAGCAAATCTATATTGCATAGGCATTAGAGAGGTGTACACAACAAAAGCATTTGGGTTTCGCCGAAAAAAAGATGATTTGCGGAATTTGTGAACACAGAAGACTCAGCTTAGCCTGCACAGCTTCACAGTATTGACAACAATTACAATACCGATGATTTTTTGGAGTTGAAAAAAAGTTGAAGAGGTGGCAGCGATCAGGAACCAACAGACAATCACTTGTGTCACACCCTGCTCTTTAACGATACATGGGCAAGGAAAAAGTAAAAACAGCATACACAGCAAGTTACACGGTCCAACGAAAAGCCAAAAGGTCAGGGACATATTTATAAAACGACTTAAGCTGTTGCTCAGTCTGAATTTCTATGAAGGTATGAAATTTGCTCTGGACGAAAAGTCTGAAAAAGACTGTTCCTTCAGAACAAATTTCATAGTTGTAGGAAATCTCCCTTATATAAATGAAGCCTTAGCAACAGTATAGCAACGATTTAAGTGTTTTTATAAATACGACCCCTGCTCTTTTCCAGCAGATTGCCAAGTGAGGCGACTCTAAATAATTTACAAAAGCTAAAGAAATGACAGAAACCTGACAACCAATGAAAACGTACTAAACGCTTACAGAAGCACCGCCTTGCAGCGATCGGTAATAACGGAAATATAAATCTATGTACACAAATTCCTCTCGTCCTCGCTCTGGGATCTGCAGTGGTTTGTATATATACAATTAGACCAAATCTTCACAGGAAACATATAAACTTGTTTAACCTATATTCTTCACGTTATAGCATCAAAAGAAGATAGAAGGCCAAGTGGGTAGCTTATCTGTTGCCCACAGTGCTAGAATAACGGTAAAAATGAGCACGACCTTGAGACGGTCAGTAATAAATTACCGAGGGCTTAAATCGATAAATTGTGCATGCAATCCTCACCCTTGATTCCGATATGGTTCATAGACTTCACGTCATTCAGTTCGTGTGAAACCCATTGAATTCCTTTAGTGATAAAAAGACAAGCGAAGATATTAATCAGGATTAAATACTGAGATGATACGAGATTAGCTGGACAGGAGAAATCAAGCATTTGAAACCCGATGGGCCCAACCAAAGACTCAGATTGCGCAGATATGCATGTCGTGAAGCATCCCGTTAGAAAAAAACGCAACATTGTCTTCTAAAAGGAGTTTGACTCTTAGAATTTTATATCAGTCTGATGAGTTGCTATAAAACTGTAGTGATGTAAGCCTGCGGACATGTCACAAAAGTTCATAGTGTAATTCTCTTGCGTAAGCATTTCGACTGCAAATCAGATTCAGAAAGATAGAAGGGTCCTGTTCTGACAAATTGTGTTTCTTGTTAGTTCAAAGGTGCAATTTTAACAGCAATACGTTCAGAAATCAATCTTCTCAACGTTGAAAGTTTTAGAGAAGCTTGAAAACTGTGTCCTTACTTTATCGTGCATCTGCTGCAAATTTCTACCTGTTAACAGGGGTATGAAAACATAATGTGATATCACGTTAGTTATGATAGACGTGGTGACAACTTTTGATTTTTCAATGACGTCACCAAATCATGTCATATGCATTGTCAACAAGATCAAACAAAACTGCGTTTGCTTTTCATTTTTTTCGACGCTTTTTACGCCATAAAATCTTCTAATGATGCATGATAAATAGAAAACTATGTTAGTGTCTTGCCATTTTACGCTGTTTCTGGTCTCGTCTGTTAAATATGATATCAAAAGACACTAATCCTTATTGGTATTCATATCATATGTTGCCGTGGTAATGTATTTTACCCACTATGTGAAAAGGTTAAATTGTATTCCCACTGAGCGTATGAACTTCAGCGTTCTTCTTCTGTTATGCGTTTGTGCAATGCACAGGTAGCTATAAACTACAAACAGGAGGGTCATGAGGCCCTGAATCGCTCACCTGAGTAAAATGTCAAAGGCCAAAAAAGGATAATCATTTGAACAAACCTGATAGTTTGAAAGTGTCAAAATATGAGAGCTATTTGTTTAAGGTCAAGGACTAAAATTGACCATAATTACTCAAAAAATTCATCCACTCATTCAGTTGACTATTTTTATCAACTTTGGCACCAAAAGCTTCTACATGTTTCATGAACTCTTATGCTTAAGCATTTTCCGTCATTAAAGCATCAAAAAGCAAATTAGACATTGCCGTAAAATAGCCACAGTCAACCAAAGGTCATCATTTGAACAGTCTTGGTAGTACTCGGGTCTCAAGGCAATCCGTCATCTGACTCTGGAGAAGATTTTTAAATGTTTTACCTTTATTGGTCAGGTGGCCATGTTGGTGATGTGACCAGGATTGCTTGAAGGAAGTTTTATTCATGCAACCAGGCTCTTTATGAAATTGAGTTACAATTGGCCCAGTGGCTTTTGAGGACCTGATTATAATGGTCAAAATTTGAGAGACCCCTGTCAAAGGTCTAAGAATAAATTAACTTTTTTTACGATCCATGTGCACATTTAGAAAACTATTTGTGCCAATTTTAGGCCAAAACCGTACATAGTTTCAATGAATACTCTATGTTCTAGCATTTTCTCATATGAAGCATCAGAAAGCAATTTTGACCTTGCCGTTAGTAAACAAATCATGGTCAACCCTTGGTCTTCATTTGAACAATCTTGGTAGTATTTGTGTACCCAATGCTTCATATCAAGTTGCAAGGCCGTATTGGTTCACGAGAAGACGATTATAATGCTCTTCACCATATATCGACGTGGCGATCAGTTTGGTCATGTGACAAGGGCCGCCTGAACAATTTTTCATTTCTGTAAGCCTTGGAAGCTTCATATGAAATTATGTTACAATTGACCCAGGGGCGTTTGATGACTTTTTTGAAATTATCAAAATATGAGAGACCTTGCTTAAAGGTCAAAGAATAGCCCCCTATATGTACATATTTAGATAACTGTATTTACCAATTTTTAGGTAAAAAAAATGGACAATTGTTACCATAAAGCCCTATGTTCTAGCCTTTTCCGATATAAAGGACCCACAAAGCAAATTTGACCTTGCCATAAAAATGATCAAGGTCAACCTAAGATCATCATTAGAACGATCTTGGTAGGACTTGTGTGCCCGAAAAATTTTCATTTCTGTAAGCCTTGGAAGCTTCATATGAAATTATGTTACAATTGACCCAGGGGCTTTTGAGGACATTTTTGAAATTGTCAAAATATAAGAGACATTGCTTAAAGGCAGAGAATAACCCTGTTTATGTACCTATTTAGATAACTGTATTTACCATTTGTTTTAGGCCAAAATCGAAAATAGTTACTATAAACCCCTATGTTCTAGCCTTTTCCCGAATAAAGGACCCAAAAAGCAAATTTGACCTTGCCATAAAACAGATCAAGTCAACCTAAGATCATCATTAGAATGATCTTGGTAGGACTTGTGTGCCCAATACTACGTTCCAAGTTTCAAGGCCGTCTGTCAATTGTTTCTTCAGAAGAAGGGTTTTAAACGTTTTAACATAGCAGGCATGTTGGTCACGTAAACAATTTTTGTTCCCTCAACCCCCAGAGGCTCAACATGAAATTAGGTTACAATTAGCCCAGTTGCTATTAAGGAGATGTTTGAAATTTTCAAAATAAGAGAGACCTGGGTCAGAGGTCAAAAATGACCTTGACGTCTTGTATTCACAAATCTTCATGTACTCATTAATATAACTGTATATACGAATTTTATGCCAAATTCTACAAAAATTTCCACAAATTTTTGTGTTCTAGCTTTTCCCATTTAAAGCGCCAGAAAACAAATTTGACCTTGCCGTAAAACAAGATCAAGACTTTCCCACAATCTTCATTTTATCTGAAAATATATATATATAAAAAAATATTGACGGCACTCGCGTAACCAATGCTACATACTAGGTTTCAAAGTCATCGGTCATTTGGTTCTTGTAAAGACTTTATTTTTTACCATGTATTGGTATGGCTGTCGTGTTGGTCATGTAACCAGGACTGTTTGAACAAATTTTAATCCTCCTTACACCAGGAGGCTGCATATAAAAATCGGTTACAATCGCCTGAGTGGTTTCAGAGGAATAGTCGTTTGAAAGTGTGGACGACGGACGACGACGGAGCCTGCCTATTTTCAAATTCCCCTGGGACCTTCAACTCAGGTTAGCTAAAAAGTAAACTACAGAAAACAGATGCGTATAAAAAGGATGCACCTTACACATTTAAAATACAAAATTTTCATAAACTTCTGCTTTAAGTGGTTTGTTTGCCAATGAAAGTATAAGACAGACAAAAAGTAAAAGTTGGGAAAAAGTGGTTCCAAGTAGCAAGTATATGATATTATCCCACAAAATAGAATCAAAGGTTTCCGGTGATATTGGGTTTTCCGCCTTCTTGAGCCTGTACTGAAAATGATTCATGCGGGCAGTTAAATTCTAGAAAATGTTATATCAAAATAAAAACATTAACAATCAAGTCATGAGAACATTCAAAAATTGTTGCACAAAACACAGGCAGCTATAAACTACAAATAAATAAATGAAATAAAGTGTATTATATTCTATTCTATCTCATAACCTTACTAGGTCGTTGGGACACCACAGATGACTTTAAGACAATCCCTTTCCACCTTGCCCTGAGCTGCCCTAGTTGAGCTGGCAAAATCCATCCCTGTCCACTCTTTAATATTGTCTTCCCACCTCTTCTGCTCACTGCCTCTTCTTCTTTTCCCTTTCACTGTGCCCTGTAGAATCGTCTTTGCTAAACCAGAAGACATTGTGACGTGGCTAAACCACCTTAGTTTCCGTTTCTTGACCAACATCAGGAGATCATCATATTCCCCAATGGCTGCTTGAAGCTTTCTGCAAACCTCCTCATTGGCTATATGGTCCTTGTATAAAATGTTCAGTAACCTTCGGTAGCATCTCATCTCAAAGGCCTGCGTTCTTTTCTCTAACTCTCCTGTCAAGGTCCACGATTTACTTGCATATAGAAATATGAAAATGACAAGGGAGCGCATAAATTTTACCTTTGATCCAAGAGATATGCTGTTATCTCTCCAAATTGGTTTCAACTTGGTGAGAGCTGAAGTAGCTTGTGCAATCCTTGAGAGAACCTCCTGTTTTGAGCCATCATCTGAGACAACTGCTCAAAGGTATTTGAAGCTTGTTACGGTACCCAGCTTCTGTCTTTTTACCTTGATCTCCCTCTGGATGACATCTGCGCTGTTCGTCATCAGTTTGGTCTTCTCAGAACTGATCTCCATCTTTACCTTGCGCAGGTTTGATCGAGACTTTAAACTAGAGCTTCTAGTTTCTGCTCTTCCTCAGCTAGAGCGTCTATGTCATCGGCAAAACGCAGATTGGTAATGTTTCTGCCACCTATTCTAACCTTTCCGTCATGTTCTTCCAGAGCATCAGGCATTATCCGTTCAAGAAAAAAAATGTTGAAGAGAGTGGGTTACAGAAGACATCCTTGTTTTACTCCAACTGTTGTTCTGAACCATTCTCCTGTGCTGTTTTCGGTGAAGTTGGGTTTCCGCCTTCTTGAGACTTTACTAAAAATGATACATGTGGGTAATTAAATTCTAGAAAATGTAATATCAAAATACAAACATTAAGGATCAAGTCATGAGAACATTTAAATAGTGTTGCAAAAAACACGGACAGCTATTAACTACAAATAAATAAATGAAATAAAGTATTTTCCATTATATTCTATCCTGTAAACTTACTAAGTCGTTGGGGCACCACAGTTGTCTTCAAAACAACCCCTTTCCACCTTGTCCTTTTTCAGCTGCCCTAGTTGAGCTGGCAAAATCCATCCCTGTCCATTCTTCAATATTGTCTTCCCACCTCTTCTTCTGTCTACCTATTCTTCTTTTTCCTTTCACTGTGTCCTGTAGAATTGTCTTGGCTGACCGGAAGACCTTGAGATGTGGCAGAAACCACACTAGTTTTCGTTTATTGACCATGGTCAGGAGTTCATCACATTCTCCAATTGCTGCTTTGATCTTTCAGCAAACCTCCTGATTGGTTATATGGTCCTTGTACGTAATGTTCAGTAACTTTCGGTAGCATCTCATCTCAAAGGCCTGCGTTTTCTCTAACTCTGCTGTCAACGTCTACGATTCACAGGCATACAGAAATATTGAAATGAAAAGGGAGCACATTAGTTACACCTTTGATCCAAGAGATATGTTGTTATCTCCCCAAATTGGTTTCAGCTTGGTAAGAGCTGAAATGGCGTATGTAATCCTTGAGAGAGCCTCCTGTTTTGAGCCGTCATCTGCGACAACTGCTCCAGGGTATTTAAAGAGCCTTTACGACAAATTACCTCACGATTCTACCTACGAGTTTGACTGACTCCACAAACTAGATACATATTCGAATGAATAATCTACCAGACAAACATGCTCTAGGTCATTCTGTTTCAGCTCTGTTTACTGGTTAGACTATAGTTTCCATTACTTAATTAGAAGGTAATACAAAGAATAGAAAATAATTCTAGAGTGCCCTTAGGAATTCCTAGATACTCATTAACCACAAGACGAGGTCTTAGAACTATTAATTATATATTTAAATAGGTAAAATTTAAAGAGTAACTACACTTCAGGAACTGACTGAATCAGATACCAACCCCCATCCCCAACATCAAAGGGAAAGATTGACAAAGACATCCCAACAAACAATAAATTATAAGTGATAAGCCGAGTCAGCAGCTCTTTCCCAAATAGTTGGCAAATCAGCTATCTTTACTGAACTAAATAATTTAGACCAACAGAACAGTTACATAAGCCATCATCTGAGACAGCTGTATGACCCTCTTTCGGCCTAAGAGCAAATTGTTTTATGTTCAGCTGATGATTAGCCTATAGTGTCCGCTACACAGACTCAATAGTGGTAGAGCTCCTAAAATCGTAAGCGTAAACGTAGAAGTCCATAGCTGTCAGACTTTGCGATATTGCATTGCTTGAGTAAAGGCACTATTCGAAACATTTTATGTAATTTCGACAATATTGGAACCGAATTTGAAGATTTGGTGTGTGTAAAATCGATTACCCACCCACACCTCTCTCCTACTGACCGTTCTCAGGCACTGGTTCTGAGGTTGTTCTTCTTCGTAGGGAAATTGCCACTCGCTACAAAGCATGGATGTTTTGTCCTCGGTTTTGTGTCTTGTTGCTCTGTTTGTTAAGTCCCATCTAGGACAGTGAAATCCGCGTTTGGGAAGAGACGGATGTTTTTGTTTTCTTTTTCTAATATTTCGTTCGTTTGCATTGTCTGAATTGCCACACTCCCTTGGTGTTTCCTTAAAAAGCATGTATAAATATAAAAGAGTGTTCAGAATGCTTGGAATTGAAAATTTAAATTCGTAAAAGTAAACTGGAGTTTCATAAAATGTACGAAAATGTCGCGTTTACAACGGTTACTGCGTCACATCAATCAATGCATGTTCAGTTCATTTGAAATTATTACGTATGCAAATGTAATAGTTTTGACAATTAAATGCACTTGGTACACTTGGTATTTCAGTTGCAAAGCGCTAAAAAGATCCTTAACGCATATGAACAACAAAGTCTCAGACCAGCAGACTTATTTGTTCAATGCCAATAACTCAAGGAAGAAATCAAGATTAACATTCTGAAGTAGAGTTTAGTGAGCGTCATAAAAAGTTTGTATGGTGTATGTGTACACTCAGCAAAATTTCTAATTGGTCATTTTTCTAATATGCAGAAATATGATTTTTAAACTGTATTTTTGAATATAATTATAATTAAAATTTTGGGCTGTTATCTACTTCTTAAAAGTCAATGTAGTAACCAAAACTTTATTGTAGTATAAGAGTTATAACGCCTTCTATTTTAAACCATAGAATGCTATGAAAACACACACACAGGCTGCATCAAACTTCAACAAAAGCATGATATTTCGGAAATAAATAAGGTTTTTCATCTTAAAAACATGAGGTGTTCTTTAAGTCTTCATGCATGTTTCACCTGTATAAGTTTTAATATTGACGTTTTCAAATTATCTCCCTTTCAATGTTTGTGGAAATCCTAATAGACGCCTCGAATTGATGTAAAACATTTTGCAAATGCATAAGCGTTTGTTCAGCTTGTGAAATACAAGAATATCTGTACATTTGTTCACCCTAGTTGGTAGCCAGGCCAATTTAAATCTTCTTAAGGCTTAATTCTATGGCAAAAAGTGACCAATTAGAAATTTTGTTCAGTGTATACGTGGGTGTCAGGGAGTGTAGACAGAACTGCTGGAGACATTTAGGTAACTCCTTGTTCATTTTGAATCAGCAACACAAAATCGAGCTTTGAAACGCGCCACGAAAACTAGGACAAGACTTAAGGTGGTGATTTTTGGTAAATGTAAAAATCTGCATTAAACCATAAAAAAGTAATGCATCTCCCTGAAAGTTAGCAGACTTCTTATTTTGTTGTTCTTTACAGTTTAGAAAACAAAATAGACGTACATGCTGCTTAAAAAAGTGTTTTTATGAGGAAAGATCAAAGGGTAATTTTCTGCGAATAAATCTGAAAAAAATAATATCGTTATTGAAAATTTAGGTAGTGCTGAAGGTGCATTATTGTACAATGAAGAGCGTCCTAGCAATTATTTATTCCAACTTTTCTCAAATTGTAATGTAGACCAGATGAGAACGGTAGCTTTTTCTCAAATGTTCAACCATGTACACAGTAAATGTACACTGGACGCATTTATTAAATATAGGGTAGGCAAGCATACCTATGTTAACACCTACAATATAAATAATACATTACTGACATGATCAGTGGTGTGTAGATGAAATTGTTCAACCTTGTTAAAATAGTATCACCTGTCTCACCTGTGTGTTTTGACAAAAAAAATTGGACACAGACTGCATCTTTTTTCATCTGCTCAGCCTGATAATGTGCGAAAGAGTTTGAAAAAATAATTGCTAGGACGCTCTCCATTATGCAACAAGGTACTCTAAGCACCAAGTATATTTTCAATAATGGTATTATTTTTTCAGATTTATTCGCAGAAAATTATCCTTTGATCTTCTCTTATAAAAACACTTTTTAACAATAACAAATGCTGCATTTTGGGATCCTAAATTATGAGAAACAACATAAAGAAGGCATCTGCTAAGTTTTGGAACGATCAGTGTTATTTTGAGTATTTTATGCAGATTTTTGTATTTGTCCCAAATCAGAGATTATCACCACCTTAAGTCAGCCTGCTAATTGCACTGTCTGCTCATAGTATTTTCTACAAGGGCGTTACTGCCCTAACACAAATACACAGGTGCATATTGAAATTTTGTCAATTTGAAATTAACAAAATTGCAACACGCATCTGCACGTTTGATGCTGCTGATACTTTGTAAATTGGACACGATTTCAATAGTAACTGCAAACAGACGCAACTACATGAAATATTTTCAAGGCTAACCTTAACATATTGTTTATCAATGTTACGTCCCTGTTCTATTCACGATATTATCCTCAGTAACGGCTGCGAAATCCAGGAAACATTATAAGAAGCATATTAAAACATAATAACCTAATCAGTAACAAGTCACAAACCATAGCTCATCCACAGCACCAAAAAGATGATAGTATCTAAAAGAGGACTCGCCGTATTAAAAAAGACTTCATATTTCCGCAAAAATAATAATCTTATTTGTAGCCCTCAAAATGATTAACAACTTTACCAAACAGCTAATAAGAACAAAATTGACGGACATACAGACACACTAACAAACGAATACCGCAACAGTAGAATCCCAGTCGAACAGACGGGAGAAAGATCCTGAGAATTAAAATTATTTTGTCGCATAAAACGCACCCTAATTCTGGTGAATCTAAAGAGTAACTACACATAGCAAACACTTGAAATGTACGGCGATCCCATCCTCTGACATACGAATTTGTACTAGCATAAAAAAACTCTTTGGTTTTGCTTATTAGAAACTGCCAGCTAGTAAAGAGCCAGTATAAAATACTAGTGACTTCGATAAATTAGTTCATAGCTGACAAAATTATTCGTGCAAAACCTAGAATTCTGATCTGACAAAATTATTCGTGCAAAAATTAGAATTCTGATCACGTGTGTTTTGTGTCAGTTAAGCAATCATCTATCCAAAACATCAATATATATTTCAAACATGAATGCGTCGTGGGCATATCAACGTTAAGGCCTCTACTATTCAACCTAAAATAATCCCGAACAATTCAGGGAACAATTTAAAGGCAATGCTGTATACATTTAGTTTTTCTTTAGCATTTTAATCATAAACACTTCCGATTTTTTTTCACAAATCCTTGGTTTCAAATTATTTTTCTTAAACTCTACAAGTAAATTCAAATTTGAACAAACAAAGCTGTAATTTTGTGAAATTGACTTTCTTATTAGTTCTAAGCCTTACTTTCAACCGCAATAAATCTAGGAATCAATCTTCTCTCTTGACGTTAACTGTTTAAAAGAAATTGACAGCAGGTCTGTTATTGCGAAATCCTACTTTATATTCATGTCATGGATTGACCGAGATAATACATTGTAACAATTAAGGAGAAACAATTAAATTCTAATCTCCCAAGGCTTGTTTTTTTGTTGATACTGGCACTGTAAGAAAGCTCGACATGCAAATGCGTTGTCGTGGTGTATAATAGTAGAGAAGACAAACTATACTGTGAAATACAGCAAAGGTTAAAAATGTAAATATAATGGATGGATCATTTCGTTATAGAATCTATTTCTATAATCTTCTTCTTGTTTCAATCGAAGTAGTTAAAGTTACATGGTCATCAACTGAACATAAACCTAAATATATTAAATGTAGCAGGTCTAAAGCTGACCGGAAGTATATCAACTGTCTTGGTGGCTCAGATTCGAGGACATGACTTGGTCTTTAACTCTTAAAGTACCAAAAAGCAGACGACAAAATTTACGTCTGCAAAAATTAAAAAAAATGCCTTTTTCAAGACAGTTCATATTGAGAATTCAAAGACTAGAGTGTAAACAGTGTAGATCCAGATGAGGCGGCTATGCTGTTTGCAAATTTTGCTAATTTAATCGCTGGGACTTAACGAGTTAATATGCTTTAGGCAGATGAATGTGGGGCTTGCGCCCTCTCGTCACGTCAACACATGTACAGAGTTGTCAGGTTGGTGGCACATAATGAAGATATGCCTAAATTACAAACTAACACACCAAAGACATCGACACAAGATTAAAATGAAACATAAGCGACAAAACAAACCATCACTTTCGCGACAACAGACACGATCACTTTGACAAAGAGGAATACATAATAAGAACCACCCCAATCCGAGCCTGTGCCATTACTATAAGAGTTTATTCGTTATAGAGCGGGTACACAGAGTGCACTAAAGCTCTAGATATTTCCTAATGAACTTTTCAGAAGAATAATATACTAAGGAACCTAACAAATTGGCAATAAGCTAGACCTTAAATAACATTTACATTGTAAAAGAAAAGGAGTTGGTTAATGAATAGCTTTGTAAGTATTTGAAGTCATTTTAAATGTGTCTGGCATGCTTTAAGGAGCCAAAAACGGACAAATAGTGTATTGAATAATTCATAACAAGAAAAAACGCTTAAAGCGTTTTCTTTATGTCTGCTGTTAATTGGTAAGAGTCTGTTTTCGAAGATTTACATAACTGAGTTTAGCATTTTGTTGAAGTCACCGAGTTAAATGTTTCCTAAAGAGTGCTTCGGGGAATTCTTATGAATTCATATATCACGGGCGAAGGAAAGAAAGCAGTAAACACTGACAAAGAAAATGCGTGCGGCCTTTTTCGTATACGATAACCTAAACGAAGTCAGCTGGTCAATATAGAGCTTTAATTATTGAGCGGTTTCGATGCATTGACCAACTGGGTCCGGATAACTAAGAACCCAGTGCATAGTAAATAGTTTCTTGTATGCACATGCTGCCAGGCTGATCTCATAGTGAATAGGCACGATGATAAATTTTATTACCACGCGGCTCATACAATACTAAATTCAGGGTAAGAGGCATTTCAAAAGTAACTCGTTCATTTGTTATAAAACAAAGCCTGTTTAATCACAACCAGTTCACCGTAAATACCTGTTCCAGTCTTAAATGCATTCACTCAGCACATTCCTTAATAGCTTTAACGGTGATCCAAGCACGTTTAGTATTTTACACTGCCTCAATGAAAAGCCTTGATACAATTAATCATGTTCCGAAACCTTATAAGACTTCGATGAAATGCATTGAAATTGTCTTGAGTCTGGAAATAGAATTAAGACACAATTTCTTTTAAATTATGGAGAGAAGTACAGCTCGTTAGAATTAATAGAAATGCAACAAATGAGGTCAAGCGTGAATATTATCACCTCCACAACGCACTATTAATGTTTTCATATTACCATACGTGGTAGAGTGTCTAAACACAAATTATTATCAAACGCGATTCAACTTTCACGTTTGGTGAAAACATGTGAGAGGATGTGCATAGACCAGGCCATATAAAAGGCAAAAAGTAGGGTGGAGGGGGTACATTTTCTTTTAATGGTTTCCCGTTAAGTAATGCAACGTAAACAAAAGCGAGACAATGAATGCCCCCTCCCGGCCGTACAATGTATTTTCACCATTCTGTTCAATAAATTATGAAGCAAGAACCTCTTCAAGCAAGTAACATATAAAAGGAACAAAATCGCAGCTCGGTTTGATTGAATGTTTATTAGGCATCCCTATGATATCGCAACACTATCACTTGTACAGTTTTCAGCGGAACTTAATTTTCAAACTGATTCAGAGTGAGCCTGTGCTTTCGAAAGTCTTTTTGGTCGCCAGTTAAAATGGTTCAATGTAAAAAGACAGGCATTGATCAAGACATAATACAATCAGATCCCATGTGCCGCCCTCGCAACTAGTATGGGAAAAGAGTTATATACATAAACTGCCAAAGTTTACGACAGAGACTCACAGTAAACCGATTGAAAATCTTTTTCCCGATTGGGTGGTCATTCAGCTACCCCAGCTGAAAACATAGTAACAGGTATCCTACTTTTTTCTATTTTAAAGTACAAAACAAAAGCAGACAGCAAAGTGGGATTCTACACAGGTGACCATATAGTTAGAAGACAACAGAGAAGCGGACATAAGAACGTGAATTATTGAGGAACCGCCATAGAAGTAGCGCCTTTGAACGGTCAGTTATAGATTAAAATGTTTTACTGATTGCAGACCTTGCCTTTAGCTTCTGCAAAAGTACAACCGACCCGTAAAATCGCCACTTACACAACCGACAAACGAAGGCATCAATAAGGATAAAAAGAACAAATTATAAGAAAAACGTGATACATCTATAAATGCATTTTTTCTATTCTTATAAAACTTAATCAGTCATTTTTCGACATATTGTATGTGGAACTCAACGATGTTTCATTTGCTCGCTAATTTCGGTGATTTACAGTGACGACACAGTAGTAAGAAGCTTGCAGCTATACCTAAATTATTACATGAAAGTTAGAGCAATGGGGTTTAATAACGTAAATAAACGTAATTATACTAGGTTTGCTATCTCAAAGACGCATTCAGCAACCGACGTATGGTACCATTACGCCATCAAAGTAAAAAATATGAAGTCATATACACCTTTCCTATGAATCGATTAAGTCGCGCACGAGTTATCTACCCAAGTAGACTGTGACGTCATCTATAGGATATCCCATATAATTTAGTACAACTGCAAGCACACATAACATGCATAAAGCAGACGTTTTGTAAATGTAAACTGCAAAACAAAATCTTTGAAAGACCAAATTAAAGTATAATTGCCCTGTTTTCATGTAACATTTTTTATTTACATATATTTTTATTTATTTATTTTAATATCATATTGAGAATCCCGACAAGTCGCTCTTGATTTTCATGACCCCTTTCATCGACGCCGTGTTTTAACACCCCGGCAATACATTCACGTTTGTTCAATATAAAAAAATTACATTTCGTATAAATAAGTTTCGTAAATCTGAAAAGTTTACATTTTTCCGACATTCAGATAGTAACTACTATAATTACCGGACAGATTATAGTGCTGATATTTATGGTTTCTTGTGCGCCACCGATCTAAACTCATCAGCATCCAGACAGTTTTCCGTAAGTTTAAACCCGAGGTTGAATTTATATAATTTTTTCCCTCTCTTACTTATCTTCGGTATTATTTAGTTGATCCATTTCACGGTAGGTGTTCTTAAAGCTGCCTTCCGAACACGTGTCTAGGTAATACACAATCATAGGCGTTTGTTTATTGCGGCAATGCGCGCAAGTCGGTGATTACACAAACGAATTCCGTGTCAGCACACTTTTAAGCGTGTGTCTGCTTTATAATGAGCTAATCGTTCGTTTTGTATCTTTTGTAATAACGGTCTGAACATCTTCTGCGATTTTCTTTCTTTTCCTTTAATATGTTTTGGAAGCTGTTCTGGTGATACATACTCTTTCGATTACGGTAATTTTGGCCCGAAAGTCCGAAATTTTAGTGGGAAATCTTTTAGTTTTATGTCAAATTCCCAAATGCTATAAGTTATAAAGCTTATTTTCCGACAAAGAATGAGCTAAATATGGTTGGAACAACACAGTTGTCTTAATCTTAACCATAGAATGTTAGTTTTGAATATACGGAAAACCGGCATCTATTTGGTTACACAATGAAAAACAATAGTCTATCCTATAGATGACGTCATAGGCGTTGCAAGGGACAAAACTCGTACAGACTCTGAATTATAGGAAAGGTGTATAAAATTTCCTCATTGATTAAAGACTATGAGCAGAATTCCAATATACTATGCATTCCGATAATGGGAGAATGACTTTAAAGATGGTATCGATTATTATTATATAAATACTAATTAAAAAAAAATAAGAAGTACAAGACACAAGTTTAAAGTTTTTCACTTCGGTTGAAAGACAGGAAACCAGTCGTAACGTGCACTTTAAATATATCGATTCTGACATTCTCATAAATGTTTCAACGTTTCCCTGAAAGCGAAAATGACAAACTATATATGATAAAGAAGGAATGCATAAATATTTCAATACTTGTCAAGAAGAGAATAAACGGTCTTCCGTATCACAACAAAACCGGAACGCGGATGATGATTATGGTAAATTTCCTTGACAGAGGATATAAGCAAATAACATTATACTGACACTAAATTACAGGGAATCAAAAGTTAAAACAATATGAGCCGCGACACGAGAAAACCAACAAAGTGGTTGTTCGCCCAGCGCAGACGCAGATCACCCTTGGCATCCACAGATGCCCAGGCTGATCTGAATCTTTGCTGTGCTCACATTTCACTTTGTTCGTTTTGTCGTGTATACTGCTCTGTTTGCTGTTTATGGTCTACTCTTTTCTTTATGGCGCTTTTACTAATATATTCGTCATAAGACTACCTTTTAGGTGTTTTGACAGACTGTTTTCCTCGTTGAAATTGACTTCCATGTGACACGTTTTTGCAGTCAATCCCATCATCAGAAAGACGATTTCTGTTTTCTATATTTGTACTTTCAATCTCTGTTCAAATTCAAGTTGTATAACTATCAAATTATGGTTTATCAGAAATTGCAGTCAACGTTATTTCCCATGAGACCAGCTGTCTGGATGCAACATGTTTCGACGTTAAAGACATTTAAAGGGAACAAGTCAATTATTTGCAGACATGAAATGTTCATCTAGGCATAATCATGGCCGTAATAGAATAGACTTTACTGCTTGTTTAAATAAGTGATTGATGTCGTGTGTTAAAGGACCTGATGCCATATGCAGTAAAACCTGCATGTCAGCTCACACCTGTCACGGTCTACTCTTTTCACATTTTAGATACCTCAGTTTTCATACATTCTTTATGCAAAAAGGGAAGCCTCGGAGCAGATTTCGAGGATGCACAAATTGTAATGTACCATTTCATTCGACGCCTCTTAAGTCTATTTATTCAAGAGTGGTCTTCACATCCTAAAGCCATAAAGTGTAATGGAAAAGTTCGTTTTTTAGTGGTATACATGAGTGTGGGGGTGTGTGGTTTTCAAATAGTGTGGAACAAGATCATACTTACCCTAATATGCAACCTAACCATAGTCTACACAACATACACAACTCTTTAAATGTTCTCCATACACAATTTTAGAGGCAGCAGACGTCATAGAAAATTATGAGAGTTAAGCCATGAGAGACCTCATAAACAGGTCTCCGACTTTTAGAATCGCATTAAGATTCATGTCATTTATTTGTCGGGAAAACGTATTGTAACAATTACAAGAAAACAATAATTTTATATCCTAAAGTAAGCCTTTGTTGTTGTTGTTGTTTTTGTTTATGGTGTGACCACGCGGCATATGGTTTTGCTATCTATAATGTCTTGAAATTCCATGTACATCAGATAAGGATTTCCACGAGTTTAACTGTACTGACAAGTCATTTCTTGCATACCAAATAGAGATATCCACAATTTTCGTTCGTACTAACAGTTTGTATCCTTTTTTAATGAATATGTCGCGCAGGTATAAAAAAACACCGTCTTCTTTTACCGCTAATTTAACAGAGAAACGCTGAACCTCATATAGAAAGGTGGCAGAAATGGAAATGACAGAGTTGTCTTCCCCTCCCCCATCCCAAAATTGTGGCTTACAAGAAGAAACTCTTGTTCATATTCGTCATTGCCATGAATGTATGTGGTTTTCGAAAGAAAATATATATTTAAACCAAAAAGAAACTGTAGGAGTTTGAAGATTCCTATACCTAAAAATGCAGGGGCCAAAGATATTTTTGTTTCCAGTGTTACTTTCATGTTTGTTCAATCTTAGTTTTAATTTTAGTTTCTATGTTTCTGAGATATTACACTTATGTGTTAGGAATCTTCCATGCAAACCACGAAACTTAGTGTCTGAGGAGCCAAAGCAGAACCAAGGACTCGACCGCAAATCGGTTAAGCCCCCCTCCCCCACCCCAGTAATTTCATTGCTGGCCGTCCCAAAGCGGCACGTCTTTCCCTTTCAAAAGGATGTCAAAACTTGAAAGGGAAGAATTCGCTCCTTTGGGAACAAATTTTCCCCTTTGATGTGTTGACAACCTATTCATTAGGGTAGCAAATTTAAAAATAGCAGCGTTTCTTTGCCTGGAAGTGTACCTATTAACTTAAATATAACATTACCCGAATTCTAATGCATCTCCAAATAAGAAGCCAGTGTTTAGATTCCTAATGCAGTGATCTTGCAACAATGATAATCTGGTATCTGAATTGTAGAAATCCTTTTTAGGATTTCCTAGGTCTAACCAAAGATTGACAGGAATTTGTTTCACAGGTGAAACAAGGAGGCAAAGGCGTAGTAGGTTTTTTTTGTGAAACAGACAGCCTTTGCTAATTGTTATGACGTTAAAATCTAAAGTTAAGCGTTATAAACCTCAGTTTGGGAAGAAAGGCCTGGGATATTAATAAAGCCAACAACCGTCGATGTTATACAAGATGCAAACCAAATAAGGTTATATCTTAAATTGATCTCCAGCTCTTTAAATGTATTTACATATATATTCTTTAGAGAGCAGCATACTAAGGAAATCATCTACATTTTCATAACTAAAATTCTTAAACAAATGTCTTTTGATACAAACAGTTTCTGTCTGAAATATTGTTTATTTGTGAGAAAACTAGCACATGAATCTTTTCAACTCACTTCAGAAACTTGTAAATTTCTAGTTGTAATAATGCCATATTCAGAAACAGTATTATTGCATAAGCATTTTAGATGTGTACACTAAAGAACGCTTTTGGGCTACACCGAAAGAAAAGCTGATCCACGGAAAGACGCGGCTTAGCCTGAGCAGCTATACAATATTGACAACAATTTACAAACCTGATGAATTTCCGGAGTTGAATGAAAAAAAGATGACGGGGCAGTGATTAGGAACCAAACAACAATCGCTTACCACATCCTGCATTTCACAACAAATGGGTGGCACAAAAAGCAAAACAATATGAGCGAAAAGCCAAAGGCCAGCACTTTCCCACCAGTTTGCCTCGAGAGGCTACACTAAATAACATGCAAAAAGTCAAAAACTAATTGAAAGCTGACAAACAATTACAATATTAGTAAACTACAACAGAAGCACATCCTTTGAACGGTCAAAACCAATTTATGTACCGTTGGCTCTGTAGTTGCTTATAAACGTACAGATTAAACAAGATTTTCACGAAAAGCAAACAAAACATATATGCTTACCTCTTTTCTATAATTCTATAATAGCTAACCAAGAAAGAAAGCAAAAACAGGCAGCTTATCAGGTGACCACAATGCTAGAAGAACAACAAAATTAATAAACCTGAACATAAGCACCACCCTGGAACGGTCAGTAATAAATTACTGGAAGAATAGGACTGAGCTGAAATCGATAAAACGTGCACACAACCCTCACCCTGGGTTCCGATGTGGTTCATAATCATACAAGTTATTGTGTTCGTGTAAAGGCCTTGTAACCTATTAGGGGTCAAACCAACAAACATATAAATCAGAATTAAATACCCGGTACTAAGAGGAAACAAGATTAGCAATCAGCAGCAAAAATATCATAGAAATGCTGAATCAGAGGAAATCCAAGAGTTGAAACCCGATGGGTCCAACCAAAGACTGTAATTAGATGGTGCGGTGCACGGTGTCGTGATGCAGCCCTTTAGAAATGCAACAATTTTCTTAAAACGTTTTTCATCCTTTAAATTTCCAACACGCCTCTTTGTCGCTGACAAATATTGAGCCACGACCCTGGAAAACAAACAAAATGAAATTTGCGCCGGCAGACTCAGATCAGTCTGGATATCCACCAAGTCTGAAAAGAGTCTTCGCTTTGTGCTTAAAGGGTAGCTGAGGGTCTAAGCTACATTTGCATTTGTTTTATGTTCGGTGCTGTTTAATTTATTGTGTTCTCAGTTTAATCCTTCTATCATAAAAATAGAGAATAGGTAAAAATAATTGTTAAATGTTTTTCATATAATTTGCTTAGTCCGTTGTAACCCGTCTGTTGGTCTAAATTATTTAGTTCAATAAAGATAGCTGAGTTGCCATCTATTTGGGAAAGAGCTGCTGACTCGGCTTATCACTTGTAATTTATTGTTTGTTGGGATAATGATAAAAGAATTGTTTGTTGGGATGTCTTTGTCAATCTTTCCCTTTGATGTATGGGATAGGGTTTGGGATCTGATTCAGTCAGTTCCTGAAGTGTAGTTACTCTTTAAATTTCCATGCCAACAGCGAAGTTTCTGATCAGACCAGGCTGATCCGAGTCTTCGCTGTTCTCTTATGCCAGCCACTTTGTTGGTTTTATCGTATCGCGGCTCAAGCTATACACCAGCTTTAACACTTTAAACGGTTGCAACAGTAAAATAAAAGCGGTCAAGGTACCAGAATGATAAATCCAAGCTCATAACCACTTAAATATTGCTAAAATACAAAGCTAGAAAGATATGGACCACCAGATGGAAGTGTGATCAGGAGCTCGCTAGCAGTAAGCATTATCTGTATATTTTAATTAGCAGCCATGTCTATATATCTGATTTACTAGTCAGTGAAACGAAAGACCGATAACTGAAAGCCATACTATGTTTCGGCTGTGGCCATCAAGTTTCAATAGGCTGTAACATAGCGGACTATGCTGAGAGATCTAAACTCTATATGCATATGCTGAAATACTATTATTGATAATATTTATTTATAATTCATTTATAATATTGATATCCAAAATGTAAAATCAGGAAAAACCTAAGAAATTTGAAAGGCACAACCACAAATCACATTTAAACACAAAACACGGCAACAGAATGATAACTTGGGGGAACACAACAAAATGCGCAAGAATACATTTGCAATGACAGGCGCAGACTTTCAAATTCACAGGGATTGATTGCTTTCACTTTTTAATATTTGTTTCTTATCATATCATCACAAATGTAAAGAGTAACTACACTTCAGGAACTGACTGAATCAGATCCCAAACCCTATCCCCAACATCACAACCCTGTTTTGGGGTGCCTGGCTTTGTCTCTAAAATACTTAGGAGCTTTTGATTTGGGTGCTTTGGTGGTGATTAATTTTGTGTTGTCTTTTGTTGTCTTTGGTTGGAATCTGGGACTGAACTGTGTCACTTCCGGAGATTTTTCAAATTTACTTTGATAGACCTCTTTAACTATCGTTTTACTTTTTATATCAGTCTAAAAGTAGAATTACAGTGATGTTAGCCTGAAGACATGTCATAAAAGTTTAGAATAAGAATGTAATCTCATGCGCAAGCATTTCAATTGAACTCAAATTCGAAGAGATAGAAGGATCCTGTACCGTCAAATGGCGCTTCTTATTAGTTCTAAAATTCAGTTTTTACAGCAACACGTCAATCTCCTCGTTTAGGGCCCAGTCTCACTGTTACGTTTTGATGGCTAGGTTGCACTACGTTTCCCATCCTACGTTTGGCAAAGAAATGTACCCCGTTTGAAAGGTATCTAAGTTTTACTACGTTTTAGTACGTTCCAATACGTTAAACTACGATTTACTTCGTATTACCCGGTTACCAAACAGCTTAGTACCACGCTTTCACAAGGGATGAGAACAGTTTACCTACCTACTACGATTCCGTACGTTTTACTGGGGGCTACTAGGTAGTGACTGATAACTACCTAGTCAAAGTGACGTTTCAGTAGGTATGGCAAACATACCAAATCGTAATAAAACGCACAATGAAACGGCACAAAACGTACTAAGACGTTGTAAAGCGTATATAATGCGTACTTGTACCTAGAAGACCTTCACGTACGGATACATGTTTTAAACGTATCCTCTACGTTCTAGTACGTCTAGACTACGCTTCAATACGCTTTTACTACGCATACAGTAGGTATTTCGAAATGTTACGTTTAAGCTGATTTTTCAAATCAAACGTAGCAAGGCTACGTATGTAGCTGTTTATATCCGTATATAATACGTATTCACTACGTTTTAATATGCATATTCCCGTTTTGGTACGTTTTAGATACGTAGAAAAGCCTAGTCTTCAATACGTGGCAATGAGACGGAAACGAAGAGGACCTCCAGGTTATTATTGTTACGTTTTTATACGTATTTAAAGTGTTTTGGCTACGTTTTAGTACGTTTGACCACGTCTGGTACGTTTTACTACGTATACGCTAGGCATATCAAAATGCCATGTTTGAGTTAAAATTTCTTAATCAAGCGTAATAAGGCCACGTATGTAGCTATATCTATATACGTATACATTAAGTTTTACAACGTGTAATGCCGTTTTGACACGTTTAACAACGTAGTAAACCTAGCCCTCAATAAGTGACAGTGAGACTGCGGCCTAAAGTTTTAAAGAAACTCGGATTGTTCTCAGATTATCATGCGTCTGCTGCAACATTCTACCTGATAACAGGGATATAATAACATAATGTGATATCACGTTAGTTTTGATGGACGTGACAGCAACGTTCTTTGGACAGATGACGTTACCGAATCACGTCATAAAGCATTTACGACGTAAACAAGTTCAAACAAAACTGCGCTTCCTTTTCATTATTTGACGGTGTTTACGCCTTATCATCTTCTACGTGCATGATAGATACAAAACTATGTAAGTGTCTAGCCATTCCTACACTGTTTTTGATCTTGACTGAATACTTGATATCAAAGACAGTGACATAGTATTTCTCTATTTGCAATCCTTATCGATATTCATGTCATGTATTGCTCTGGTAATATATTTTGCCAACTACATGTTTGTGAAACGGTTAAATTGTATTCCCAATGAGCTTATATGAAGTTCAGCGTTGTTCTCCTATTATGCGTTTGTGCGAAACACATGCAGCTCTAAACCACAAAAAATAAAGAAATAGATAATTAATGATAATAATAATAATAATAATAATAGCTTAAGAAAATAGATACGCATAAAGAGTATGCACACTACACATTTATTGTGCTAAGTTTTCTGCTTGATGTAATTTGATAAGGATGCAGCTTTCTGCTTAACATGTTCTGTTTGTCTAAATTGAGTATGTTACTCTAGGCCATCTTCATGATTACCTACATGGGACAGAGGTGTTCATTTCGCTATTTGTTCATGTTATCTTATTGTTCGTGATGTTGCTTCGTATTTTTGAAATCTTACCCAATAATTCTAGGAATAAACAAACTGACCTACACAGGTAAATCGTTTTGTTAATGGGATTGGTGGATAAAAACAATACTACAAGAAGCCAAAGCAAGGACAAAGTGGTTCGGTGTAGCAAATCTAGGATGTTATCCGTCAAAATAGTGAGGAAAATAAAGGTTTACGGTGATGAAGATTGTTCCGCATCTTTGAGCATGTACTGAAAATGATAAATGTAGGCAGCCAAATTCTTGGACGAGGTGTACATGTAAGATCAAAAGTCATGAGAACGTTTTCAAAGTGTTGTGCGAAACACAGGCAGCTATTAACTACAAGTAAATAAATGAATAAAGTAAATAACGAATATTTTGGTTAGAGAAAATGCTCTTAAATAAAGACCCTTGCATGAAAAAATACTTCCAGATTCTACTGACCAACTTGACTGACACCAGAAACAAGACGAGTATACGAATGAATAATCTACAAAACAAATACGCTCTGGCCCATTCTGTTTCAGCTACTGTTTATTGGTTAGACTGTAGTTTCCATTACTTAATTACAAGTGTAATACAAAGAATAAAAAATAATTCTAGAGTGCCCTTAGGAAATCCAAGATCTCATTAACCACAAGACGAAGTCTTAGAACTAGAGATTAGACACTAAAATATGTAAAAATCGACCACACCAGTTTGTATGATGTATGCGTAAACGTGGGTGTCAGAGAGAGTTGACAGAACTGCTGAAGACCTTGAGATTAACTCTTGTTTATTCTGAATCAGCAAAACAAAAACGGGCTTTGAAACGCGTCAAGAAACCTAGGACAAGACTGAAGTCAGCCTGCTATGGATGACCTGTTCATACTCGTAGTAATCCCTACAAGAGCGTTTCTGCCCTGCCACAAATACATAGGTGTGTATTGAAATTTTGTCAATTTGAAAAGTAGTCAAATTAACAAAATTTCAAAACGCATCTTTATAAGTGATGCTACTGCAACTTTGTAAATTGGACAAGAGTTCAACAGTAACTGCAAACAGACGAGATTACATGAAATATCTTCAGGGCCAAACTCTTATTCTTGCCCTCAAGGTGTGAAAACATAATTGTCCTTAACATGTTATTTCTCATTGTTGCGCCTCCGATCTATTCACAATATTATCACCAGTAACGGCTGCAAAATCCACGAAACATTATAAAAAGCATATAATAACAGAATAATTAGATAAGTCACAAAATCACAAACCATAGCCCAGCCACAGCCCCTGAAAGATGATAAAATCTTTAGCAAGAGAACTCGTCGTTGTTCAAAAAGACTTCATACCTCTACAAAGACCACAATCTTGTCTGTAGCCCTCGTGAAACATGAACAACTTAACCAAACATTGACGGATATACAGGCACACAAAAATAGCAAGACCGCAACAGGAGAACCATGGTGGATCCGACGGGAGAAATATCACTTAAAAATCTAAATTGGTTTTGCGCATAAATACGCATTCAAATTCTCGTGAACCCGACAAAACTATTTTTGAAATGTGCAAGGGGATCCCAGCCTCTGACATTAAAATTTTTATTAGCACCAACACTCTTTAGTTTAGCTAATTATAAATCACCGGTTAAGTAAGTATAGAAATAACTAAAAGGTTTGCCTATCGTATCTTTGGTACTTTTTGATGACTGTTCAGCGTGACTAAAATGAAGATGGACATCACTGTCAAAATGGCCTAGAATACTTGTGAACTCGATAAATTAGCTCACATCTGACAAAATTAATTCGTGCGAAAACTAGACTTCTGATCAGGTGTATTTTATGTCAGATAAGCAATTATCTATTCAAAACATCAATATATAACATCAATATCATTTTAAAGCATAAATTCGTCGTGGGCATGCACACGTTAAGGCTTTAACTATTCAACCTAAAAAAATCCTGAACATTTCATGGAACAATTTAAAGGCAATGCTATTCACATTTATATTTCGCTGGCCGGGTTTGAACCCTCACGGATGCGGCGACGGCGCCTAGCACTGCAATGTGCGTCAGCTTTAACCATTACGCTACCGAGACGTCCCCAAAAAGGACGCTCAAATAACGTGTATAAAGCTAACTGACGTTGCAGTACACTACATACATAAGGGTTTCTACTTATTCTTAACTTCTGTTTTTCTACCGAATTATGATATTTCCCTCATCAATGGAGGCGACACTTGTATTTTCAACCACAATGGAGACATAGTTCGTTGTAAATATTTTACATGTCGCTGACCGGGTTTGAACCCTCACGGATGCGGCGACAGCGCCTAGCACTGCAATGTGCGTCAGCTTTAACCATTACGCTACCGAGATGTCTCCAAATAAGTACGCTCAAATAACGTATATAAAGCTAACTGACGTTGCAGTACACTCCGTATATAGGGGTTTCTACTTATTCATAACTTCTGTTTTTCTACCGAATAATGATATATCTCTCATCAATGGAGGCGTCACTTGTACTTAAGTAGTACCCTGTAGAAGGAGTGTACTGCAACGTCAGTTAGCTTTATATACGTTATTTGGGCGTCCTTCTTTGGGGACGTCTCGGTAGCGTAATGGTTAAAGCTGACGCACAATGCAGTGCTAGGCGCTGTCACCGCAAACCCGGCCAGCGACATATAAAATATTTACAACGAATTATGTCTCTATTGTGGTTGAAAAGACAAGTGTCGCCTCCATTGATGAGAGAAATATCATAATTCGGTTGAAAAATCAGAAGTTAAGAATATATATATTTAGTTTTACTTTAGTTTTTAATTACAAACACTTCTGATTTTCTATCACAAAACTTTGGTCTCAAATTCTTCTTCTTTAGCTCTACAAGTCAATTCAAATTTGAACAAACAAGCTGTTGCTTTGTGAAATTGACTTTCTTATTAGTTCTAAGCCTTAATTTCAACTGCAATAAATCTAGGAATCAATCTTTTCTCTTGACGTTAACTGTTTAAAAGAAATTGACAACAGGTCTCTTATTGCGAAATCCTACTTTATATTCATGTCATGGATTGACCGAGATAATACATTGTAACAATTAAGGAGAAACAATTAAATTCTAATCGCACAAGGCTGTTTTTATTGCCGATGTTGACGCCGTTGTCGTGGTGTATAACAGTAGAGATAACAAAATATAGTGGAAAATGCAGCAAAGAAATGAAATGTAATTATAATGGGTGGATCATTTCGTTAAAAAATCTATATATAATCTTTTTCTTTTTTTTTCAATCGAAGTAGTTAAAAAGTCATGATCATCAACTGAACATAAACCTAATGATATTAAATGTAGCAGGGCGTAAAGCTGACCGGAAGTATATCAACTATCTTGGTGGCTCAGATTCGAGGAAGTGTCCGGGTCATTAACTCTTTAAGTACCAAAAAACAGACGTCAAAATTTACGTTTGCAAAAAAAAAAGAAGAAAAAAAATGCCTTGCTCAAGACTTTTCATTATTCATTATGAGCCGCCTCATCAGAATCTACGCTGTTTGCAAATTTTGCTAATTTCGTAACTGGGGCTTAAAGATTTAATATGGTTTAGTCAGATGAATGCGGGGCTTGCGCTCCCTCGCTACATCGACACATATACCGAGTTGTCAGGTCGATGTTACATAACGAAGATATGCCTATATTACAAAGCAAACGTACCCATGACATCGAGACACGATAAAACAATGGCACACAAGCGACAAAATGAACCGTCAAATTCGCGATAACAGACACAGCCAGTTATACAAAGGGAAATACATAATAAGAACCACCCCATTTCGAACCTACTCCACAAACATAGGCGTTTATGCGTTATACTAGAGCATGTACATAGGGTGCACTAAAAAGCTATAGTTCTTTCCTAATGAACTTTTCAGAAGAATAATATACTGAGGAAATTAACAAGTTGTCAATAAGCTAGACCAAAAATAAGATCTAAATTGTAAAAGAAAAGGAGTTGGTTTATGAATAGCCTTGTTAGCATTTGAAATCCTTTTAAATGTGTCTGGCTATTTTTCTGGAGCCAAAAACAGAAAAATAGTGTGTTGAATAATTCACAATGAGAAGAAAATCGCTTAAAGCGTTTTCTTTATGTCTGCTGTTAATTGGTAAGAGTCTGTTTTCGAAGATTTACATAACTGAGTTTGGCTTAATTTGTTGACGAAACCGAGTTAAATGTTTGCTAAAGAGCGCTCCGAGGAATTCATTATCACGGTTGTAAGAAAGTAGTGGCTACTGATAATAAAAAATCCGTACGATTTTCTGCGTAACGATAACCTAAAAGAAGTCAGCGGAACAATATAGAACTTTAATTATTGAGGTTTCGATGCTTTGAGCAACTGGGCCCGGATAATTTAGAACCAAGTGCATAGTTAAGAGTTTCTTGTATGCGCATGCTGCCAGGCTGAACTCATAGTGAATAGGTACGATGACAAATTTTATTATGACGCAGCTCATATTTCACTAAATTCAGGGTAAGGCTAGGAGGCATTTCAAAAGTAACTATACAGCATATTTCATGTGTTATAAAACAAAGCCTGTGTAATCACAGCCTGGGTTCGAGGTAACAAAACTTGAGAATGATCTCAAACTCAAAATAAAGCACACTGATTGGCTGCTTCCGAGCATGTGCTTGGAAGCAGCCAATCAGTGTGCTTTATTTTGAATTTGAGAATGATCTCAAGTTTTATACCCTCGGGGCCAGTTATTCACCGTAAATACCTGTTCCAGTCTTAAATGCATGCACCAAGCGCTTCCTTAATAGTTTTAACGGTGATCCAAGCACGTTTAGTATTTTACACTGCCTTAATGAAAAGCCTTGATACAATTAATCATGTTCCGAAACCTTATAAGACTTCGATGAAATGCATTGAAATTGTCTTGAGTCGGGAAAATAGAATTAAAACACAATTTCCTTTAAATTATAGAGAGAAGTACAGCTCGTTAGAATTAATAGAAATGCAACAAATGAGGTCAAGCGTGACTATTATCACCTCCACAACGACGCACTATTAATGTTTTCATTGTACCGTACGTGGTATAGTGTCTAAACACTAATTATTAACAAACGCGATTCAACTTTCACGTTTGGCGAAAACATGTGAGTGGATGTGCATAGACCAGGCCATATAAAAGGCAAAAAGGAGGTTGGAGGGTTTACATTTTCTTTAAATAGTTTCCCGTTAAGTAATGCAACGTAAACAAAAGCAAGACAATAAACGCCCTCTTCCCCGCCCGGCCGTACAATGTATTTTCACCATTCTGTTCAATAAATTATGAAGCAAGAACCTCTTCAAGCAAGTAACATATAAAAGGGAAGAAAATAGCAGCTCGGTTTGATTGACTGTTTATTAGGCAGTCCTATGATTTTGCAACACTATCACTAGTACAGTTTTCAACGGAACTGAATTTTCAAACGGATTCAGAGTGAGCCTGTGCTTTCGAAAGTCTTTTTGGTCGCCAGTTAAAATAATTCAAATTAAAAAGATAGGCACTGATCAAGACTTAATACAATCAGATCCGATGTGCCGCCCTCGAAACTAGTAGGGGAAAAGAGTTATATACATAAACTGCCAAAGTTTACGAAAGAGACTCACAGTAAACGGACTGAAACGCTCTTTCCCAATTAGGTGGTCATTCAGCTATCCCAACTGAAAACACAGTAACAGGTATTCTACTTTTTTCCATTTTAAAGTACAAAACAAAAGCAGACAGCCAAGTGGGATTCTACACAGGTGACCATATAGCTAGAAGGCAACAGAGAAGCGGACATAAGAACGTGAATTATTGAGAGACCGTCATAGAAGTAGCGCCTTTAAACAGTCAGTTATAGATTAAAAATGTTTTACTGGATTCAGACCTTGCCTTTAGCTTCTGCAAAGTACAATCGACCGACAAAACCGCCACTTACACAACCGACAAACGAAGGCATCAATAAGAATAGAAAGAACAAGTTATAAGAAAAACGTGGCACATCTATAAATGCATATTTTCTATTCTTATGAACCTTAATTCGTCATTTTTCGACATATTGTTTGTGGCACTCAACGATGTTTCATTTGCTCGCCAATTTCGGTAATTTACAGTGACCACACGGTAGTAAGAAGCTTGCAGCTATACCTAAATTATTACATGAAAGTTAGAGCAATGGGGCTTAATAACGTACCTAAACGTAATTATACTAGGTTTGCTATCTCAAAAACGCATTCAGCAACCGACGTATGATACCACTACGCCATCAAAGTAAAAATATGAAGTCATATAAAATTTCCTCATTGATTGAAGACTATTAGCAGAATTCCAATATACTATGCATTCCGATAATGGAAGAATAACTATAAAGATGGTATCGATTATTATTATATAACTACTAATTTAAAAAAAATAAGAGGTACAAGACACATGTTTAAAGTTTTTCTCTTCGGTTGAAAGACAGGAAACCAGTCGTAACTTGCACTTTAAATATATCGATTCTGACAGTCTCATAAATGTTTCAACGTTTGCCTGAAAGAGAAAATGACAAACTATAAATGACAAAAGAAGGAATGCATAAATATTTCAATACTTGTCAAGAAGAGAATAAACGGTCTTCCGTATCACAACAAAACCGGAACGCGGATGATGACTATGGTAAATTTCCTTGACAGAGCGTATCAGCAAATAACATTATATTGACCCTAAATTACAGGGAATTAAAAGTTAAAACCATATGATCCGCGACACGAGAAAACCAACAAAGTGGTTGTTCGCTCAGCGCAGACGCAGATCAGACTGGGCATCCGCAGACGCCCAGGCTGATCTGAATCTTCGCTGTGCGCACATGTCACTTTGTTCCTTTTGTCGTGTATACTGCTCTGTTTGCTGTTTATGATCTTCTCTTTTCTTTATGGCGCTTTTGCTAATATATTCGTCATAAGACTCCCTTTTTAGGTCTTTTGAAAGACTGTTTTTCTCGTTGAAATTGACTTCCAAGTGACACGTTTTTGCAGTCGATCCCATCATCAGGAAAGACGATTTCTGTTTTCTATATTTGTACTTTCAATCACTGTTCAAATTCAAGTTGTATAACTATCAAATTATGGTTTATCAGAAACTGCAGTCAACGTTATTTCCCATGAGACCAGCTGTCTGGATGCAACATGTTTCGACGTTAAAGACATTTAAAGGGAACAAGTCAATTATTTGCTGACATGAAATGTTCATCTAGGCATAATTATGGCCGTAATAGAATAGACTTTACTGCTTGTTTCAATAAGTGATGATGCCATGTGATAAAGAACCTTATGCCGTGTGCAGTAAAAACTGAGTGCCTGCACACACTTGTCATGGTCAACGCTTTTCACATTTTAGATACCTCAGTTTTCATACATTCTTTATTCAAAAAGGGAAGCCTCGGAGCAGATTTCGCGTTTGCACATATTGTAAGGTACTATTTCATTCGACGTCTCTTAAATCTATTTGAGCCGCGACACGACAAAACCAACAAAGTGGTTGTGTGCCCAGCGCAGACTCAGATCAGCCTGGGCATCCTCTCAGTTCGATCAGACTCTTTGCTAAGCGCTTAGAGGGTAGCTAAGAGTCTAAGCTACCTCCATGCGGACAGCGAAGACTCTGATCAGACTGGGCGGATGTCCAAGCTGATCTGAGTCTGCACTGGGCGCACAACCACTTTGTTTGTTTTCTCGCGTCGCGGCTCATTTATTCAAGAGTGGATTTCACATCCTAAAGCCATATAGTGTAATGTGAAAGTCCGAATTTTAGTGGTCGACATATGTGTGTGGGTGTGTGGTTTTCAAATAGTGTGGACCAAGATCATACCTACCCTAATATGCAACCTTACCATAGTCTACACAACATGCAATATCTCCTTAAATGTTCTCTTTGAGGAGCAGCAGACGTCATGGAAAATTATGAGAGTTAAGCCAAGAGAGACCTCGTAAACAGGTCTCCGACTTTTAGAATCGCATTAAGATTCATGTCATTTATTTGTCGGGAAAACTTATTGTAACAATTACCATGATTACAAGGAAACAATTATTGTATATCCTAAAGTAAGCCTTTGTTGTTGTTGTTTTTGTTTATAATGTGACCACGCGGCATATGGTTTTGCTATTTATAATGTCTTGAAATTCCATGTACATCAGCTAAGGATTTCCACGAATTTAATCTGTACCGACAAGTCATTTCTTGCATACCAAATAGAGTTATCCACAAGTTTCATTCGTACTAACAGTTTGTATCTTTCGCCCTTGTTTTCTCACCAAGGATTGGCAAACAATCATATGATTGTCAAATAATTGATCGTATCAAGTATCTACGTCGTCAAGTGACATTGGATAACAAAGACGTCACAAAGACGGTATAGCCACGCCGTACATTAAAACAGAATTTCCATCAATGAAAGGAGACCGTGTGTGAAGTGCGGATAAAAAAATCCTGCCCTCGGTATCACTGTTCGGCTTTACTAGGCAAGTCTTGTGATTTTAAAAGTAACTGTATAAACAATTCTTCTTTTCATACCCAACATTAATGACAAATATTTATAATCTAATTTTAGTTTCTCAAGCAGATTTTTCCCAAGCTTAAAAGGACCTCTAACATTATATATGCAAATTTGCCTATTTTTCAACACATTATAGCAGCTTCCTCGGGAAGCAAAAGTGGAAATAATCAGCATTTAAATGTAGACATATGCATCATACAAGAGTTTGTTATAGGATTTTCAGAAAAAATTATCATGCCTACAGAATAACTTAAACCGATTTTATTAAGATGGGTAGGTGAAATTCTCGACCTCTGAAAATAATTCAAGTTTATGGTATTTGCAAGATGTTGAAATTTTGTTCGATAAATATGTGTAAATTAATGTAAACACCACAATCATTTATTGTATGTTTAAGTATTTTCAAATAATAAGGATTTTGGCCTGTTTCTCGATCAGCCGTGTCTAGTATATCGAAAAGATCATTCTGTAGGTTTGGGTTTTCGCGCACGTCCCGAAGCATTACGGTAACCCTCAGCCACAGTCTATAATGGTCCTTCTCCACAATTAGGGATGCCTACAATTCGGGATGCCTGGTCCCGAGGTTCTAAAACATTTTTCATGCTCAACTCAGCTGAGCATGATATTTTCTCTGCTGATAAATATGAAAATTCCAACTTATATTGGCAGGTTCATATTCATAAATTTAAAGAGTAACTACACTTCAGGAACTGACTGAATGTGATCCCAAACTCTATCCCCAACATCAAAGGGAAAGATTGACAAAGACATCCTAACAAACAATAAATTACAAATGATAAGCCGAGTCAGCAGCTCTTTCCCAAATAGGTGGCAACTCAGCTATCTTTACTGAACTAAATAATTTAGACCAACAGAAGGATTACAACAAATTAAGCAAAAATACAAAAAACATTTAACAATTATTTTTACCTATTTTCTATTTTATTATAGAAGGGTTAAAATGAGAACACAATAAACAGCACCGAACATAAAACAAATGCAACCGCAACGAAAGTACCGCCTTGGGACGGTCAGAAGCAGAGAAAATTTCATACTCAGCTAAACTGAGAAAGAAACCAACTGTACTTATCAGTAATTTGCTATTTATTAGCAAGTAAAATTTCATGCTCAGTTGAGCTTTATCACCTTGGGGCCTGGTTCGATAACAATGACTTTTGTTTTTTTTCAGAAATTTTCGTAATTAACGCGAAAAGTGTAGACCCTGATCTGGCTCAACACTGTTGGTAAAGGTCATTTTTAGGAGATGCATATGAGCCGTTCTCTGTGAAAACCGGGCTTAATGACAATACGTAATAATTACGTTGTGAATGGATGAAAAACACAAAAATTAATGATTTTTCGGACCTCTATTTATTTCCATGAAAATACCTTAGGCGTTGAGATATAATAGAAAGGCTATGAATTCAGACAAAATCCGGTCATAAATATGACATACGTTGCCATGACAACGCTTATTCCACGGTAACCCTAAAGCCTTGAAAACAGATGATCCATCACAAAGACCTATCATTTGAGAAAGAATGTTAAATCATGCAAATTGTCATGTATGTACTATGACATACACATTGAAAATGAGCAAACACACTTTTTGTCAGAGTTATTTTGTGTAATAAGCACAGAAAGCGCGTTCAAACAAACGTTAGGACGTTGACGTCAAAACATACTTGCGTGACGTTAATAACGTCATTAAAAGAAAATTCACTACCTGTGTGCTTCTAAAGTCTGTATCTCAGTAATAAATAATGGTAAGCACCTCAAATTTTCAGGAAATGTTTAGAAAAGCTAATTCTTTCCAGTGATGCAGTTAGTTAAATTTTTGTTTTTATGTCATTAAGCCCGCTTTTCACAGAGACTGGCTCATATGTATTCATGGCTAAAGTATCAAGAAAACGGGGGCAAGTTTCTGAATAACTGTCTCAATTTTGCAGTTATTTAAACTGGCAAATCCTTCCCAACGTCTCATTGATCTGACTAAAAAATAGATTACTATGGCAGCAAACAGACAATCTAAGTCAGAAAAAAACAGACTCGGCTTAAATGGGTATTTGCGAGTAATATTGAAATTATCAACATTTCTCACGCCTGCTGCAAACGGGACAAATATACTCTGCTAAATAATTCACATCACTTACACTTATAACAGCTTCGTAGTTTCTGGAACTTTATCAAACATGACAAGCACAAAGTAACTAGCTAACGAGTAATGACTAGTCTGCCCATTCCTACCTTTCAGACAAGAACCTTCCTTGCGTCTGCAGATTTTGAAAAATCCACATATGATCACATATGCACAGTATCCGAACGCACTGTACCATCTCTTCCGGTTTTCATAGCGTTGAATCGAGAGTACAAATTCGCTTATAACCAGTAGTCGGGAAGCATTATATTTTGAGATTTTGTCCGGAATCTGCTGCGTCATTTATAGTTATTCAGCTTCGAAAATGTAAAGAGGAAAGTTTAATATAATTTGCTCTTCGGTCTAATACAGAAATTTTATTCCGAACAGCTAATTTAACACGAGTTTGTGTCGTGCAAAACCTGGCTATCGTCCTACTGTCAAAACTAACAAACTGTAGTTGATAACGCCTTCCTTTTATTTTAAAGATTTTTATAAAACTAGTAAGAAAGGGCTCAAAATGGTTTTAGAATCATGCCAAGGGCGATTTGAATACTGTACTCATTACTATCCACCCATACACGACATTCTGCAGGGCAATATAGTAAAAGACCGAAGAGGATTTTTTGGTCTCTTCAAGGCTTGAACCTTGGGCTGTATCCTGTTCACAAAGCTTTGTATTATATATGTATAGTCAGCCAAATTAGAAAGTGTCCACTTCTAATTTTTGACATAGTAATCTCTTTTCAGGTTATTTTTGATTTTGCATAATTTGCGAGACATCCGACCACAGAATGCGTTAAAGTTTCCCAGACTCCATTTTACTAGTAAACTCGTAAAAGTTATCTGGGCAAAGCGATATTCAGTTCATTTTGCATTTTTTTTTGTTTGCTCGTTCGCAGAAGATAACCGTTTCTGACATCCTAAACTGCTTTGCCTAGGCACATTTACGTTTCACCATATTGCATTTTAAAGAGTTAATAGTTTTAAAAAGAAAGGTTTTAGTGCTCTACGCAGAAATCTATCTCCCTTTTTATTTGAAAATATAGTAATTTTCATTTTACTGTTATATCGGGTTTTTAGTCGGGCGAGGGCGCTGGCTATATAACGACCATTGCCGAAGTGTCCTACACATTTGGATAAACGTAGGATAAGGGGCTACTATGCTTGCAGTAGGTGTGGGTGTTTGGATATTTCTTTCTCATCTATCAGTCCTCTTTTCTTTCTTTCCCTTTCTGGCAGACGGTCCGATATAGACTGAAATACTGTCTCAAAGGGCCGTTAAACAAAAATACAAAAAACAAAAAAAAAAAAAAACAAAACAAAAAAACAAAAAAACAACAACAATGTACTGTAATTTCTTTCCCTTTCCATAAAGTGTAATCAATACTATAATATTGTGTTCCTAGTTTCAAGGAAGAAATTCTGTCTTTTAAATGTTTATGAATTGAATTCTTATGGCTTTGCCTTTGTAAAACCGATCTCAAGCTGAAATTGTAACAATGCTGCACTCATTTTGTGGTCTAGGTTATCCGTCAGAACCAAATGCTGCGCTTAAGTGTTGATAATCCTGGCTCTTAGAGGTCTAATCTTAAGTTCGAATCTAATTTTTTACGATTTCTTCACATTTTACTTCTAAATGAGCCATTTTTCTTGGTTTTGCCGAGACCTTTAGCTACCTTTAGGCACAAAGCGAAGACTTTGATTAGACTGGGCGGATACCCAGGCTGATCTGAGTCTTCACTGGGTGCACATGCCACTTTGTTGGTTTTGTCGTGACGAGGCTCAGTGTTGTGGAATTTCTTTCCAAATGAAATCTATTTTGTCCTCGAAAAGTTTAAGTGTGTGGGTATCATCTTGGCTTTCAATTAATACTATTATTATCTTAATAATAACGCAGCCACTTTGAATTGACGCCCTCTGGTGGCACCTTTTATTTTTACAGCTATATGACATTTCTGGTTACGTCAACAAACGTTTTGGATTGTTTTCAAAAGGTTTTAGGCATTAAAATTGCAGACAAAAAAAATTATTATAACTAGAAATTTCATCTGGAAATTTGTCGCCAGTTTTGATCAAATAAGGCACAGAGGCCCAAAAAAGTCAAAATAAGATATGCCAACAGAGAGCGCCGCACATGAGTTGTCCCGCAAAATACCAGTCTCTGAAAGTCGAAGTGGTGCCAAACTATTTAGTTTTTCAAGTTAGTGAAAGGAAAAAAATATTCTGCGATAATGATTATCACAAAACAGTGTGTTTTTTTTCAGTAACTTGAAAATATTCGACAAAACCCGCATAATACCTTAATTAACCTGAATGTTGATACAGTGGTACCGTAAATGTTATCGCCCCATGTTTTTGTTTTATTGCTATTAAATGCTTTGAAAAAATGCAGTGCGACTTTGATAACTCTGTATTAATGACATTTTCCACGTTTGAATAGTTGTTTACAATTTATCTTATTTTGGACTTTGAAGACTTCGCTTAAAACTTGTAGTTAAGAAAATTGAGCCGCGACACGAAAAACCAACAAAGTGAGTGGTTTTGCGCCAAGCGCTGACTCAGATCAGCCTGGGCATCCACCAAGTATGATCAGCCTCTTCGCTAAGCGCTTAAAGGGTAATTAAGGGTCTAAGGTATCTCCGTGCGGACAACGAAGACTCTGATCAGAATGGGCGGATGCCCAGGCTGATCTGAGTCTGCGTTGGGCGCACAACCACTTTGTTGGTTTTCTCGTGTCCCGGCTCAAAATTTTCTATTTTCTGCTGTCTTATCCCGGTCGTTCAGGGCACTATAATCTATCTTGTTGCGTAACCACAACATTAAAAATCAGATTGGAAAGAATGCCGATCTTGTTTTGACAAATTGTCTGTCTTATTGCTTCTAAGCTTCAATTTCATTGGCAATAAATTTAGGAAAATGTTTCAAGACTTCTACTGGGTTTCAGGACATTCTGGAACAGTTTGCATAATTCCAGTGTAATTCGTGCCGGTATTGACTTCCCAGTAAACACACAATTTTTAATCATTTTAATCATGATGCTGAATCAACATTGATCAATGATAATTCAACGTTGTTTTTCAAGTGGGTCAGACAATTTTCAGAGAGCAAGTGAATACGAAAGCCGGATAGGGACATTTCTAATTTCTAACTTCTAACTTTTTGTAAGAAGTTAGAAGTTAGAAGTAAGAAGCTAAAAGTTAGAAGTTAGAAATAAGAAATGTCCCTATCCGGCTTTTGCAAGTAAACATATTACGAAAACCTTTATGTTAATGCTTTTGCTCAACTTTTGTGTATGTGGCTGGCTGGGTGGTAGGTGGCCATTTTTCGGAACTGGGTTTAGGGGAGAAGCGTTGTCTGTTCGTTTCGCGGTGCGTGCCAGTCGTGAACCACTGTCAACTTAAGAGTATTTTTCTTTCCCGTTTGGTTTTCAGTGCGCCTATAGAAGCAGTGGAAAGTTTCCATGTTTTATTCTGCAACAATTCGCTGTCTCGGAGCGCGTGAATCAAAATGCTGACGTCACTTGCATTACTGATGTAATTTTGTGACGTTTTGAGACGTTAGACGATGTAACATCTCTATTTCTTTCTAAAATTGCCATAAAAACGTACATTTACCTTAGATAGAGTTAAGAATATTTGCGGGAGCATGAACGCGCTGGCAGGAAGGTTGGGAGAGTTTGAATGAAAAGAATACTTTCTCAGCGTTTTAGAGCGTTAGAATCGAAATAGTTCAGCTCTAGCATTGAATTGTTGAGTAATAATTCACTGTTTGTCGGTCACTTGTAGCTAGATATATCAATCGCGCTCCGCGCTCGTGATATGATCTACTTTACAACTGACCTCCAAACAGTGAATTATTACTCAACAATTCACTGCTAGAGCTGATCTATTTCTTAAACAAAAAAAAAGAAAAAAAAAAAAGAAAAAGAAAACAAAAAGCAATGAACAGGAGCTGATATAATCTAATTGTTTGCTTATGCCATTTTATGGTACGCAAGGCGTTAATGGGTTAAAGGGTTAAATATAGCTGTTGACATTAGGCGAGTCATTACCAGACATGACTCTGATATAACGTATATTCACTGCCCTCAACCAGCTGGTGCACACGCACAGTTGAGTTAGGGTATGGGAATTCAAGTCAAAAAGGCGAGACGTTCCATCTCCCAGAAATACCCACGCCTGGACCATATCACGCATGCACAGCACGCATATGCTCCATGACGTAAAAAATCCGAATGTAATTGGTGTTCAGTGCATGTACTATTTCACCAAAGAAAATGAGAGATTTCATAATGATTTGAGCTGCGACACGACAAAACCAACAAAGTGGCGTTTGCGGCCAGTGAAGACTCTGATCAGTCTTGGCATCCGCCCAGTCTGACCAGAGTCTTCGCTGTCCGCATGGAGCAAGCTTAGTCCTTTAGGTACCCTTTAAGCGCACAGCGAAGATTCTATCAGACTGGCCCACTACCGAGGTTGATCTGAGTCTTCAATAGGCACACGAGCCACTCTGTTGGGTTTGTCGTGTCGCGGCTTATTTATGTAGATGACGTTGTACTGTCTGACATCAGCTGGTGAACTTTAACGAAGTATTAATTTCAAATTGAATTAGTTTCATTCATTGCTGTCTGTATAGTCTAAAATCTGCAGTTGTTGTTATTTTTTTTAATTCATCTAGTGCAAATTGTCACAAGATTGTTAATGTCACCAAGTATTTCTAGGTCAATAAATGCATGTAAACAGAAGTTAATTCTCGGTTTTCATAACCGCAAATGTTAGCATGCACTAATCAAAGAAAAAAAATAATAAAATAAAGCGTTAGGTAGACAATTTTTTTTATCCGCCTCTACGGTCAAACACCCACTTGCTAAATCTAGTGAATTCTCTCTCAATACAGACATAGTTATATTGTTGTAAGGAATTCACGCTCTTTCCACTAAAATTCATAACAAATGCAACTGGTCTTAAATATATTTTTTATTTTTTACTTCCTCATGCTGATACAATTAAAAATAGCCGGGCCGGGTAGCGCAATCGGTAGGGCACCTGATTCGTAAGTCAGAGGTCCTGGGTTCGAATCCCGGTCTGGCCACATACTTTCGTTTCTCCTTCCGCTGATTCAAGAAGGGCAGTTGTCAGTTACTGGCGAAAGTATGTGCACTTAGTACTGGTTAACCGCTTAGGAGGTCTAAGCCTGCCCAGGAATAGTGTGGTTAGGTTAACTGACCGTCCCGACATGACCTTAGTTGTTTACCGTAGACGTTAAGCATCAAATCAAACAAACAAAACAATTAAAAATAGCTGGAGTCTTAGGGTCATACTAAAATGCAAAAATCTAGATGATTTTATCGTAATTTCTACACTATGTTGTTGTAAGGAATTCACGCTCTTTCCACTAAAATTCATAAAAAATGCAACTGGTCTTAAATATATTTTTTATTTTTTACTTCCTCATGCTGATACAACTAAAAATAGCTGGAGTCTTAGGGTCATACTAAAATGCAAAAATCTAGATGATTTTGTCGTAATTTCTACACTATGTTCCAATTAAACATTCCCTTCGCGTTTTAAGTCACTTAGAAAACGCTTTGTATTTACAGATCCTGTTGAATAAAAGCAACTTTGGTGCCTATACTTCTATACGCTACATTGTGAGTCGTATTATCTCTATACCAACCGCTCTTGAAAAAAGAATTTTGGAAAAGAGAAGTCGTTACAGAAATTGATATCACACTGTGCTCAAGATAATAAGGGGTAACAGGGATAATAAAGAAATAATTTTCAATATACATATGTTGTGATCCCTGGTTAGAACCGTCTCAATGAGACGGTTCTAATGGGGGGTCACAACGTATGTTTTCATTGAGGGACAAATCGAGAATTATCCTGAAAATCCTACCTTATCTGGAGCTCTGTTACCTTCAGTGTGTTCAACACCTCTGTGAAATTCTGAGAAAACATGGCAGCTCCACTGGCCTGCTGATCAGGCACATACTTATATTATAAGACTGAGCATGCCCTTAACCTTTTTAGACTCGAAGAAACCCGTGCAGACCCAGTTCAGACGCAGTAAAATGCGGCATCTCATCAAGGTCAACACTGTCTGCTAAAAGAAAATTTCTTTGCAAAATACAATAAAAGTGAAAACATCTATTAGAAACCCTTATATGCATAAGTGGTCTAGAAAAGGAAGATAGTGGTCTACGGAGTGTAACATTTGTTTTTATATATCGAAATGACCGTCTGGGTCTCTAGTTTTCAAATTCAGTGTTTGCCACCTTGGCAAACCTTGCATAACTCTGTAGTGGCCAGTTATTTACGTTACCCCTTTAAATTTTGAATATCAAAAATATTTATTGAAGTCAATAAGAAATGTGTTTAAACAATATAAATGTATCAAATCTAAATATTTTCTGTAAGAACAGTTAATATGCTATAAATTAGGCTGCTCAGAAAACAGTTCAGAACTTTGGTGTTGTTACTTTCGTTACAATATATCATGTACCCCTTGGAAATTTAAAATTGGAACGTAAGTTGTTGTATTTTACAAAGACTCTAATACAAAGAGGCCCAAAATGATCATTTTTACTTATTATCTGATTGGCCCTTTTTAGTGCGTTTCTAGAAAAACAAATATGAGACCTCTAGCTTTTATACTTTGTCAACCACGTCCTGTTGAACAGTTACACCTATTCCCATTTTTTGGCTGAAAAGTCATTTTTCGTATAATTGTTCGTACAAAAAATGGCTAATAACCAATTCAAACTTGAGAAATTGGGGCCTTTTGCAAAAAGATCATGTTAACCATTGTATAACACGATAGCCTAAAATTATGTTTGACCTTACAACACATTTTAGCCAGAGTAACGTACCTAACAGAATAAAATGTTTGCGTAAAGCGTCTATCATTCCCGCCAGAAAAAAAAACTATTTTCAAATTCTGACTTTTAAACAACGCAGTTGTGATATAAATGCATATCATCTATTGTAAAATGAAATCTTTGCATTGTTTAATAAACTGATCGGACAGCAAACAGTGTTATTTACATGACATGCAAAGATGAGTTTGTCCTAAAACTAGAAAAGAAAACCTGCGTGAATTAATCTATCAACAGAACACTTTTATCTTTTCCATTAATATCCAAATGACATTAAAAATATCACATCATACGAATTTACTAATCAGAACTTTTTGTTTTGTACTCAGAAAGGTAACGTTTGTAACCATTATTTGAAAACAATCACCAAGATTATGTATTGTTACTGAAAAATATGCCTAAAACTCATTAGTTTTGTTAAAAATATTTTTAAAACGGCACTTTAGACTGGTTAAAACCCACCCTATGTAATTTATCAGTGAAATTTCCACGGCGATGCATCCGTTGTTGTGTAACGATGTTATAATTTGTGTTGGCCACTTATCTGTAGTGTTCGAAAAATTGATTTGTTTTGTCTGTTTATTCGCCTCATTCTGATGTATATAAAATCAGAGAGAAAAAATGTGAAAATATACATTTTGTGTGCCTGGGTATGCTTGATGAAAGCTAACTTGTTGACATCTGCATGAAATGGGCGCACGTATATTCTGCTACCCACTAGTATCGTTTGAGTACTTGTTGTATGCTTTATGTTACTATTTTAGTTTGGTGTTGTGGGAGGATTGTGGAACTAGTTGAATCAGTTTCTGAACGTTGCCCTTTTACACTTCTTTACCTGTAATGACCTTTTCCTATAAAAGCAATATATGAAACCATAGTTTAATTACTTTTAACCGTATAGAATATATTTTAAACGAAGTAACGAATATAACAGTTTAAAAAGAAAAAGTTATTTTACCCACTGCTGCTAGTGTAAAGTGGCATGTGGCTAAGGTATAATGTTTCCTTGTACTTCATGTTCTGGTCATTTGGAATCATCTGGGCTATTTCTGAGTTAGTTTGGAAAAAGTCCTAGCTGGTGCTAGGTAGCATTGGCAGTGTCGCAACATTACATTCCTTAGTTAAACAGAGGTTGCTGTTATTTTTTTGTGATTCATCCCTTGCTTCCAGAGACTCGTCCTTCAGAATTTAACTTTTTTATCAGTTTTTTATCAGTCTTAGAATTTAAGGTGATCGGATACAATTTCACGTAAGTTATTCTGCCAATTTTACTTTGGCCTCCTTTCTTAATGGGAAAAAACTTTTAAAAAGAATTTGCTGCTGTAAAAAAATGTTTCCTTTAAGAGCAGACCATGTTTGGAAAGGTTATAGCTTTCTCAGAAGCGAATAGGAAACATCTACGGAAATGAAAATTGTTTCTTTCTAACAAATTGCAGTAAAACACCGAGGTGTGTCCTTTCACATTAATACAGTATTATTACAAAGACTTGCCAGAAGATCATATTGAAGCAAGGAACACAAAGGAGAAAGAACATAGAAGACTCAGTTTTAGAAGACTCAGTTTAACTGATTTCTTTCAAAATCAGATGATATTGCCTAGAGGCACGTATAAGATGATTATGACATATTGTTATCACTTTAAAATCATTATCAAAATGCCCTTTTAACCGAGTCAATGATGACTTCTTGGTTTGGTATTTAAAAAGGTAACGTATACAACATTCAAATGTAAACGATTTGTCAGATTAGATTTATGATTTTTAATGATATTTTTTATTTTTAATGATATTTTCTGTTTGATATAATGCAATAAGGTGTCCCTAGCACCTGCTTCAGCTTAACTGGCTCAAATTGAGCCCAGATGATTCCAAACATAATTTTCAATATGACGAAGTACGGGGAAGCTTTCCACAGTAGCCCAACGGTACTTTACTGTAGCTGCAGTAGGAAAAAACTACACACACTTTTTAACCTGTTATGTACGTGACTTTGGTGAAAATATATGCTACAAGGCAACTTTGGGTTTATACATTGTTTTTATAGAAAAGGTGAATTGAGTAAAGGGGCAATGAGCAGGAATTAATGTTATCTTTGCAACAACCCTACCACGATACCAAACTGGAAATAGCTGCATAAAGACATAAGACAAGTAGTGAGACGATACTAGCAGCTAGCCAGATAAACATGCAGCCCCCTTACAAGTTCATGGGTACAAAGCTAGCCTTATACAAACAAAATTAGGCATACAAAATTTTCATCTATTTTCTTTCCTTTTCCATATATGCCAGTTATGCACCAGAATGATGGCAAATATACATATGAAACAAATCGAGTTTTCGAAGACGACAGATAAGTGGACAACACAAACTATGACATAGATACACCAGAACTGATGCTCCACCTTGGGGCTGTCAATAATGAGTTACATGAGTGGATTTAAACCGGTCGTTCTAAAAATATTTTTACTCAAAATAATAAACGTTACGCATATTTGGCAGTAGCAATATTTAATCTCCGGGAGTTTTTTTTCAAATGTTACAAACGTTATCTTTCTGAATACAAAACTGTAAGTTACTAGAAGTTATTTGATATTTTGTGGTTTTGTTTAAACTTTTAAAGTTATTTGGATATTAATGAAAAATAAATTTCATGTACAGATTAACTCATGAAGGCTTCGTTTGAACATCTTGGCAATCTGAGCATTGCATGTCATGTAAATTACACTATTTTTACGTCTTTGTAGGCGACCACTATGCATAAATTTCATTTTACGATAAACAATAAACATATTTATCACAAGTGCGTTGTTTCAAAGTCAGAATTTGAAAAGAGTGTTTTGCTAATGTGAATGACACACGCTTTACGCAAACATTTTAATCTGTTAAGTACGTTACTCTGGCTAAAATGTGTTATAAGGTCAAAAATGATTTTTAAGCAATTGTGTTATATCATGGTTAACATGATCTTTTTGCAAAAGGCCCCAATTTGTCAAGTTTGAATTGGTTATAAGCCATTTTTTGTACGAACAATTATACGAAAAATGACTTTTCAGCCAAAAACAGGGAATAGGTGTAACTGTTCAACAGGACGTGGTTGACAAAGTATAAAAGCTAGAGGTCTCATATTTGTTTTGCTATAAACGCCTAGAAAAGAGCCAATCAAATAGTAAGTAAAAATGATCATTTTGAGCCTTTTTGTATTAGATTCTTCGTAAAATGTGACAACTTACGTTCCAATTTCAAATTTCCAAGGGGTACATGATATATTGTAACGAAAGTAACAACACCAAAGTTCTGAACTGTTTTCTGAGCAGCCTAATTTATAGCATATTAACTGTTCTTACAGAAAATATTTAGATTTGATACATTTATATAGTTTAAACACATTTCGTATTGACTTCAATAAATATTTTTGATATTCGAAATTTAAAGGGGTAACGTAAATAACTGGCCACTACAGAGTTATGCAAGGTTTGCCAAGGTGGCAAACACTGAATTTGAAAACTAGAGACCCAGACGGTCATTTTGATATATAAAAACAAATGTTACACTCCGTAGACCACCCCCTTGAAAGATAGCCCATCAAGTTTGCTCCACTATTAAAAGTAGAAATTGACTCATTCAAATGATTAGGATAGACGAGTCTACCAGTCTAAAATAATAACGTTTATTTTGTCGGTTTCTATCTTTTTCGTCTTTCGGTTATTTGACTGGATTATGCTATATACATTATCTGGGTATTTTCAGTGTGTGTGTGTGTGTGTGTGTGTGTGTGTGTACAAACAGCCAGCCCAATTAGTCACTGGCATGTCTCACATTTTTTAGTAGATCGCATGTTCACTAAATGACCATTCAGCTGCTACGGGTATAAAATACATTATTTCTGGTATTGCAACGAATGAACAATTGCATTTAAGTGATGACTTTTTACAAACCTGACACATTGTCGCTAATGAAATAACTTTCTCATATTTCTTGAAATACAAATTAGTCTCTCTGATTTCACATTAGTTAATTAAATGACATGAATGGCAATATGATAATGGTCTGATTTATGTTTCCCCAGGGGTTGATTATTCAATTCCAATATACAGCAAATTCCAAATTAATAGAGAGTGTCTCCGCAATCGCACTGGAAACAAGTGCTCAAAAAATGATAATAATAATAAAGTATCGAATGACATGTTTGAAGCCTGTGGGTTGAAGACGCATTAAACTGAACGTCACGATCTGGTACCTTTGCGCGTTTTAGCGCATGCCCATATTTTCGGCAGCCATGATTCACCCAAAAATAGTATAAATTGCTATGTATCATATACCATTCGAAAGATTACAAAACAGTGCAAAAGATCATGTAAATTTTGTACAATTCAATCACACACATACAAATACAGATAACGTTCAATCTTGTCTCAGCGCTCACGGAGAGCTTGTCCCGTGTAACAACGCGGCTCTGATAATCTCTTTTTACACCAGATATCGCGCTTATTTTGGTGTCAATTTACTCGAGCGCTCGACGTGATACAGTTTGACGTCACCGGAAGCGACAGACGTGTTTTGGTGATGATTCCGGATGTAAGTCGCCGGTGGTTTAAACTGTAAACAGGTGGAATCTTGTGTCCCATTTTGAAGAAAGAAATGCATAGACAAGTTATATAGCAAGTTAAATATATAGAAAATGGATGGTAAGTAATGTTTTTACCACGGATGTAATGTACATGAGTATAATAGTTCAAGAACGGAGTTTTATTAGAAACAAACGCCATTTTCACTTTAAAATATGGCTTTATCTTTTTCTAGCAGATATGTCACACGTCGAAAAAAAAGGTAATTTCATGCAGGTGATGCAGTAAAAACAGAACATTAGGGAAACAATGGCTGAATATATCGTTTTGAAAAAAATATCTCGTAAAGGTACATGCATTGCGCTTTCTGCTGAATGTACTGACAGATAAATCGGTCCAATGAATGCAAAATAATAAAAGAAATGCGTTTTCTAGCAGAAATGTCACAGACGTACCTTGACGGCGACGTCAGTGAACGTTTTTCTAAAACGTTTGCACGATGTTGCCTGTGTGCGGAAAGACGGGGCATAATTGCTTACTTGTCAATGAAATGTTTTAAAATGCAATCTTCAGAGATAACGTAAAATCCATTTTATTAGAGTATTATTAGAGTATTTTACGATAACACGCCTATGCAACAAACTGTGACTTTTAGCGGCTGTAAAAATGGTAAATTTTGGCTGAAAATTGTAATATTTATCTTAATTTTGCACAAAACATAGATCGTAAGCGATTCTAACGCATACCAAAAATCTATGTTTTAGAGCAAAAACAAGAAACAATATGAATGCCTCTGTAAAACCCCAGTTTTACTAAAAGTTGATTGTAAGACGGTTTGATTTAAGTACATCAAACAGTGTTGATTTTGAATAAACTGGTATATTTTAGTTGTTTTGGCCGACCTGCGTATCAAATGAAAACTCGCTGTATTATTTACTAAAACATGCGCCGTGTTAGTAGAGACCGGCTTTTTGCATATGCGAAAAGTAAGGCCAATATCAGCTGAGCAGTGACTCCATACCTGATCAGCGTCTTTGTTTTCGGTACATACGAGTAGATAGTACACTTCCTCTTCTTCCTTAATCCAAAAGTTAAAGATTGTACACTTCCTCTTCTTCCTAAATCCGAAAGTTAAAGACTCTAGCCATCATCTTTGACTGCACATGCTGTTTGTGTCGGACCTGGTCAAAATCCCTGAAGACAGGCTTTGTAGCGGTTCGGCTCAATTATTAAGTTTAAACGCGGACCAAATTTAAATGTGAGCCTCGTTGTGAGAAAACCGCCTTTTTGCATATGCGAAAACAAAGACGAAGATCTGCGCAGCTGATCAGCGCCTTTGTTTTCGCTACATGGATAGTACAATCCGTCTTCTATCTAACTCCGAAATTTCAAGTTTCTATCCATCTTCTATGGGTCTACAGCCTGGTTTGTGTAAGATCTGGTCGGAAACCCCGAAGACCGGTTTTCTCACAACGAGGCTTATATATCATTTTAGGTGCAGCGAGAATAGCGCGATACCGTGAAGACAAACGCAAAAAGCGAGCCTTGCAGAAAGCAAAATGGTGGAGCGAGAATAAGCACAGCATTGACAGACAAGTAGCCAATGCAGACAGACCGGTATCATCAGCGGCAGCTAGAAAGCGACTGGAACGACAACGCAAGAAAGATACGCGTCTCAAGGAAAGAGAAAGAAAGAGAGATTATCGGCGTCGTAAAAAAGATGAGCAACTCACAACACCAAATCAGAAAACACAAATCTTTGCAAATAGAATGAGTAAATCTCGTGCAGTTCGTAAACTTTCTTCAGCATTGCCAACAACACCAATGAAACGAATAGATACACTAAAAACATACCTGTCTAAGACAAAGTCACCCACGGTGAAACATTTACACGAAGTTCGCATGATTTGGCCCAGTGGGACCAGCGACGGAAATGAGGCCAGTGAAAATAATATGATAATAGCAAATATAAAAGAAATTGTACAGACAACAAAAAAGCAGCGCTCACCAGAAGCACTGATGGTCATGAACTCACTAACAACAGCAACCTGTAGCAATAATATGAACAAGACATACGTATGCAGGAAGTTAGGCTTGAATAAGAAAAGACAGAGAAAAGGAGTGGTAAAGAGAGAGAAAGTGTTGACATCAACAAATGCCGCCTGGATCAATACAGCAAGAAAAGCAAAATCCGATGCTCTATCGCTGGAAACTAAAAAAACGTGTTTTTGATTTCTGGACTGAACCAGGCGTATCCAGGCCCACCGGAAACAAAAATGACATAAAGAGAATAAGAACCGGAACAAATGAGTATACAACACACCCTGTGCATATTCTTGAAAAGACACAAGCGGAGGTATATTCGGATTTTAAGAATAAATACCCAGATATCAAAATATCCACAAGAAGCTTCGAGAAGCTTAAGCCATTCTTTGTTCTACCTGTTCGACAGAAAAGATAAAGAAACATGTGGTTGCCGATACCATGTAGAGATAAGAAGTGTTTTCAAAACGTGCATGGACTACAGGAAAAACTCCTCAAGACAAAAAGCAATCCTGAAACAAATGTGTACGATTCTTTAAACGACTTGATTAAAGATTCTTTGTGTCCAAAAGAAACTGGTGCGTTAACTCACAAGAAGGTATGTCTGGAGCGAAAATGTGAAAAGTGCGGCGTCAAGAATATAAAGTTTCTGGACGAAGAATTGTCAAGTTCAGAAGGTGCTGATGAAGTAAATTGGGAGAAGTATGAATACAAAAACATTGCAAAAGGTGAAAAAACTAATGCTGACAAAGCAGTGCACGAAGGTAGGGGTTATGTTTAAATATTTCAAAGATATAATAGGATCATTCGCAGAACACTCTTTCAGGGCACAGTGGCAAAATCAGCAAATGAAGGCTTTGATAGAATCACTCGCGCTCAACCAGTGTTTAGCTATACACGATTACTCAGAAAGTTACCGCTGCTTTGATAAACAGGAACTTCAGTCTGGGTATTTCCAAAAAAATGAGGTATCTCTTCACGTGACGCTACTGTACAGACACGCTATTCCTGATTTCGACGGAATTGAAAGTACAAAGGATAATCCGGTTGTTCTGAAAGAGGAAATTTTTGTAATCAGCGAGGATGACAAGCGAGACCAGCATTTCACAGCTTATGTGCAATCAAAAGTAGCGGCTATAAAACAGAGCTAATACATGAATTCACTGATGGCTGCCCTGTTCAATATAAATCAAGACATTGTTTCGGTAGTATCTCTTTGACTGCGTGCGACCTTCAGTGCGACATCATACGCAATTATTTTGAAACAAGCCACGCCAAGGGACCGCAGGATGCGGCTGGTGGGTTTATCAAAAGAAATGCCGATTTTGCAGTGTTGCGGGGACAAACAACCATACAGTCTGCCAAGGATTTGTTTCATTTTTGTAAAGATAATTTGACAGCCCCAAAAACTGATGGATGTAAGAGAAGATTATTCTTCTTTGTTGAGCAAATTCCCAGAACAAGTGACAGGTGCTTCAAAACTGTCAATGAAGTTAGAAAAGTTCACATTATTAAGGCATCACATCGTACACCTGGAAAGGTTCGCGTATCAGATTTATCCTGCTATTCTTGTGAAAAATGCTCAGCAGGAGCATTTGATTCTTGTGATAATATGGATATTCGCGGCATAGAAAAACCGCTAACAATGTTTAAAGAGTCCAATAAAAATGGCGTACAGGATGAACAAGAACAGCAAAATGACATGACAAATATAATATGCCCTGGAACAGTAGTGGCCCTCTATACTGACGATCCAGATCAAGAGTATTATCTTATGTCAGTAAACGAGGTTAAAATGTTAGAATCCGACGAGGAAGATGATTGGGGGAATTCATTTGTGCGAGGGTCTCATGTCGTGTTTGGGCATTACTATGACAAAACGAAAATTCCATATCGGTACAAACTTCTGCCTCGACAGAAAACCATAAATTACATCAACAGTGTGAAATTTGTTTTCACCGAGTCATCTGTTAAATTGTCAAAAACCACAATTGAACTGAACGAGGAATTACACGGGGACATTCTAGCTTCAATATAAAGAGACTAATGATGGTAAGGGTACGTTTATAAATACCCGAAAAATGAATGACTGATTATTTTGGTCGCTTTCTGACCCGAGACGGATCAAAGGTTAGACGAGTCCATGATCTAGCACGTGAAATGTAAGTCTGGGTAAATACCGCTAACATCTTACCAATTATCCGTTACGCTTGGGTAGCAGGTAATGATTTATTTTGAAAATAGCCATTACAATCCGATTAACCTTTCACCTGCTTACTTAGAAGAATCGTCAAATCTTTGATTTGTCTGTGGTAGAAATCAGACTATACACTTTTCATGTCAATAAATTATATTTGAGAAGTTTACGCTTTTATTCAAACAAATATCAATTTTACGTATTATTCATGATTGATTGGATTACGGTACTGCAACGGTGCCAAACTGCAAATAGACGTCAAAAACGACGCCAAAAACGACGTTACACGACGTTACGCAACTAGGTACCAGATCGTGACGTTCAGTCATAATTAGTATTGACTTTTTGAAAAACACAGTAAAGCACCAGAAAGCCTATATAAAAATAATTTATTACAAATCTTGAATAAGTTCATACTTAAATCTACAGTTCGATATCCGTTACTCTAGGAAAAAAAATTCTGGTCGAACTGAGGTAATTTCAGTTGCGCAAAAACTTCATAAGCTATCTTTTACTTAAACTGAAATAGGCAAGAAATGTTGCGCAGATACAAACATATACATGTACAAATCTTATGTAATGTCAATACGATAAATAATAGCTTTTGGTTGGTTGGTTGATTTGATGCTTAACGTCCACGGTAAACAACTAAGGTCATGTCGGGACGGTCAGTTAACCTAACCACACTATTCCTGGGCAGGCTTAGACCTCCTAAGCGGTTAACCAGTACTAAGTGCACATACTTTCGCCAGTAACTGACAACTGCCCTTCTTGAATCAGCGGAAGGAGAAACGAAAGTATGTGGCCAGACCGGGATTCGAACCCAGGACCTCTGACTTACGAGTCAGGTGCCCTACCGATTGCGCTGCCCGGCCCGGCTTAAATAACAGCTGTTAAATATGATAAATACACAACTTGCTTGGTTACACATGGTTACCTCCTTGTTAAGAAATGTAGTACACTGTAAAAAAAATCCGTAGATTTTACGGTAAAATAACTGGCAACCAGCTGCCAGTCATTTTACCGTTATTTTTACGGGCGCCTGTAAAAATTGCAGGAATCGTCAAGCAGAGTGGGACATAATACAGGTAAGATAGCCCTTCAACAATACAAAGTTATTTTCGAGTGCGGTCAGTTAACATAAAACTTCCATTTCCTGATTTTCAACAATGTCTTACAGGCAAACGCCTGTAAAAATAACGGGAAAAGGACTGGCAGCTGGTTTCCAGTTATTTTACCGTAAAATCTACAGTTATTTTTTACAGTGTAGACTGGACGGATCACATGGTATAATCGATTTCGCTAATTTTCACTTCCTGCAAAGACTGTACATCATATTTGGCTTCCGACGAGACTGTCCGCGAACTCTTGCTACCTACCGAGACATCTGTACCTGATAAATGGCTTCCTGCAGAGACTGTCCGCGTGATTCTGCTTTCTGCCGAGGCTCTCGGCAGGAAGCAGAGTCACACGGACAGTCTCTGCAGGAAGCCAATGTTCGAGGACAGTATCCCTGCAGGAAGCAAGCGTTCGCGAACAGTCTCGGCGGAAGCCAAATATGATGTACAGTCTCTGCAGGAAGCGAAAATTCGCGGAATCAATTATGCCCTGTGAAGATATCCATTCTTTCTCCGAACAACTGCGAGCAGGTAAGAGCACTTGATGTATAGTTCATTTGGCTTTGATAAAATAAGAAAGACTTTGAGCTTTCTGTAAGCTTGTCTACGCACGTAATTTGCTTTGGCGACATAAATGAGCCATGTCACGTAAATATGTATCTGCAAAGCACGATCAAAGCCTCCTCTCTGTCAAAACAAAAGGCCCCAAAGCAATATCTATGTTCTCGCGCAAACACCTTTAGCAGTTTGTGATACTGAGTAGAGTCGAGTCTGGTAACTTCGGACAACAGGTAAATTCGGACATACCACTGCAAACAGTGAAAGTCCAGAATGAGCCGTCTCATCAGTAACTTCACTGTTTGCCTACTTATTTTTGTTTTAATTCCAATTCTAACACAGTGCGACTATTGAAGAAATTGAAAGTTGCCGTGTTTTATTCTGCAACAACTCACTGGTACGGAGCGCGTGAGTGTAATTGCCGACGTCACTGCAATAACTGACATAATTCTGTGACGTTTTGAGACGTTAGACGGTGTGACGTCTCTTTTTCTTTCTTAAGTCGCAATAAAAAACGTACATTTATCTTAGATACAGTTAAGAATATTGGCGGGAGCATGAGCGCGCTGGCAGGAAGGTTGGGAGAATTTGAATGAAAAGAATAGTTGAGTACTCGCGCTCCGCGCTCGTGATATGATCTACTTTACAACTGACCTCCAAACAGTGAATTCACTGCTAGAGCTGATCTATTTCTTAAACAACTGACATATAAAGGAAACAATGTCCTGTCCGTATTTACCTGACTTGACGCTATGAATTGTTCGCATATTCTTTTTTCATGATTTGGCTCATATATCATCAGCCTAAGCTCTATTCTAATAGGTAGACTTAATGGCAAAGATTATATTCCAGACAAATAAATGAGCAGCGCTAGAACAAAGATCGTATATCACTTTAATACGGTGTGGTCGCCCAGGTGCTAGGGTACACAGTGTGACTTAATTAAAATGTGAGTGTTTGTTTTGACCAAATTGAGTTTTAATTTGCTTGTCACTGTGTACAGAGCCTTCTAGAGATGTAAACATGTAAACTGATGAACATAAACACATGCACTCATACACAGACACGAAAAGGGCGCACACCCGCAAGCAAATACTTCTGCTACGACCTATAGGAGCAAATTCATTCCTTTATCTGAGGTCCACTGTTGCACTTTGTTGAAATGATGGACGACCTGGAGATGTTCCCATGCAACCATGCAAAAACAATATACCAACCCTGGGAATACTATTGGATAACAAAATGCTATGGAAGTAAGTGAAAAACAAGTTTCACTGCTATTTAGTATATAGAGGATCTTACATTTCATATGAAATTTATGAAACGAGCCTTCGGCGAGCTTCATAAATTTCATACGGAATGATCACGAATGTAAGATTCTGTTTATCATATGACCCTTTAAAATGAGATTTTTTCGTCTTCAAAAATGAGCATAATTTCAACGAAAAAAAAAACCGCATTGTTGACACGGTCGTTGGCAATGACGTTAGTTGTACGCGCCAAAATGTTATTACACGTGCTGTCATATGATATTTATGATACAACGTTATCCACTGATTCTAACATGGCGTTTACGTTTTCCCCACTGAACGTATAGGAAACGGCGCCTTTTGAAAATTTGTGATAAGTTGTTAACGCTGGGCGTCCACATTTCGCGCCTTGATGACGTCGCACGTAAACATTTAACTTCTGGTGACGTCCGCATCAAAAGAGTCCATGTAAAAACATCGCAATATCCATGAAGTTCGATTGTATATTATGTTAGAATTGAAATGATTTTTTCTTACCGGTTAATTATCGCAGATTAATACATGTGTTGTCGGGCAGATACGAATATTGATTCACTTCGGCCTGCGGCCGTCGTGAATAGGGGAGACCGGGGATAGTTGATGCACGGGGCAAGTTGATGCAGTGGAAATATAAAGAAAATGACGTCATTATGGACGTCAGAAATGTCGAATTAAAGTAGTCATTGACAGCCGCCATCTTTTCCTGAAGTTTTGCGGAATTTGAACAGCAAATGAGAATTTGGTGAAGAAAAGTTCATTTTTGACAAATCTGGGTAAATTTATGGTATTTTGCAATTTTTCGTTTAGTGCACATTTGTTTCTGGTTGTCCATGATCCTTTTATGCACATAGGTAGAAAAATCTTCCATCTTCAAAATCATATGCTCTTCTGATGGAAAATATTGTGTATTAGTTGTCTACCTTGCTGAATGTTACGTGGTGCGTGGTTGGGGCAAGTTGATGCAATGAACACGGGGCATGTTGATGCACCACAGAATCTTACTGTACTGCATGAGCTGGTCATAATATTTAGATGGACTTGATCTCTAACTGATGTGGAACTATGTACAATAGTTTAAGCATTTCGGATTGTTGTATTTTACGATTTATTTTATCATCTTAACAAAAATGCAATGGTATTCGAACCATGTCACAGCAATTTCTACAATTTACAAGTACGCCCAGCGGAGACTCAATGCAGCCTGTGCATTCGCGCATTCTGACCAGAGTCTTTGCTGTGCACTCTGTGGATAGCTAAGGATCCATACCTTTTCGTGTGGCCAGTGAAGACTCTGAACCGACTGTGCTGATGCACAGGCTGGTCTGAGTCTTCGCTGAACGCTCATGTAAATTGTACGAATTGCTGGGTCCCGGTTTATTCAATTTTGCATCTATGACAATGAAATGATATTTTCTCGTTTAAAATGTTCTAAGTTTCAGAAATAAAAGTATAGAACGTCCTGATCATCTCATCGTACAATTAGTCATTTACATACATCCCTTCTAGAGATCTTTTGCTAGAGATAACCTCAATGGCAAAAATAATTCTGTAAAATGCATCTAACTAGAAGCAAGGAAACCCATTTGTCCAACGAAACGGACAATTTACTGTGGAATTCGTTGCGTGGACTTGTAAAGGCAAGAAAAAAAACAATCTGTATCATCTTGCCCCAAGCGTTGCATCAACATGCCCCACTATTGGGGCAAGTTGATGCATTCGACTTGCCAAAGAAATCTACTTAAAAAGATGGAAAATATACCAAAACTCAAGGATTACAATTTGATTTTAAATGCAGAAAAGACAGAGGTTTCAGTATATACAAAGATGATTAATACTGGGCAGTCCGATCATGAGATATATCAAAAAGTCTAAAAAGTGCATCAACTATCCCCGGTCTCCCCTAAATAATTTGTGATCTGCCCTTCAACAACATGTGTTAATCAGCGGTAATGCGCGGGTAAGGAAAAATCATTTCCTAAATAACAGCGACGTCATATAATAAATAGTATTTTTATACTTTGAACTCTCCAATACATGTTATGACAAAACCATGACGCATAGAGGATCTTACACGAGTGGTGATTTCATATGAAAGTTATGAAACGAGCCTTCGGCGAGTTTCATAAATTTCATATGAAATGACCACGAGTGTAAGATTCTTTTTATCATATGACCCCTTGAAATGGGATTTTAACGCCTTCAAACTGAACACTATTTCAATACGAAAACGCATTGTTGACATGGACGTTGTCAATGACGTTACTTGTACGCGCCAAAGTGTTATTACTCGTGTGGTCATACGATTTTTATGACACGACGTTATCCACTGAATAACAGCGACGTCATATGATAAAGTTTTTTTTAATCATTATCAAATAGTTAGAAACATAATAAAAGGATAGACACTCACCAGGAATTAAAACTATCAGATCCCGCATCCCGTCCTCACAACCAAAAGCTAAGGACATAAATGTGGGGACTTCATTTTGGGTAGTGACCTGTCGGTACTATTATCTTAGCACTTCTTATCACTGACGGTTTAGCAGCCAATGTTAACCTGACACCGACTGATATCTTTGAATAAATTATTAATAGCAACCAAACAACGAGTGTTGGTTGCGTTACGATGTAAGGCGTATTTCTGTTCTATTCTATTCTGTCCCGTACCACTAAGGCTTCGAAATTTTTGTGTCACTGAATTTCCGGTCGGCGTTTTTCTTTCTATGGAGAAACGAGACGCTTGCATTTTTATTGGACGAAAATAAATTCCTGAACTTCCGCCGCCATTTCCCTGGCAACACGCGGCTGAATTAAAAAAAAAATCCTATGATGGCCGTCAGAATATTCGGCTAGAAGGCCGTACAGCTCGAAGAAAACCACAACCCTTACATTTTCAGTGCGGCTTCTCGCCATCTGCTTATTTGTGACACGCATTATATTTCTAGGTCGGCAGCAGGCAGGTGTATACGTGATATAGCTAGCAAGCTTTAGAAACGACAAAGGCTGACGGAGAGATGGAGTCTTTCTGCAAACTTTGAAAACAGCTTATGACTTTCACTATCGGTTTAACCTCAGTTATATAAATAATCTACAAATCGATTGGTTGCAGCACCGCACCAGTGTGACGATGCATATTTTATGTTTGACGTCACAACCAATACTGGTTGCGTTCGGGATTCTGCCAGAGTCACCATTGGCATGTCAATGCCGCTCTGAGTTTCACCATCGGCTCTACCATTTAAACCAATATTGCCGACCAGCTGCCAGTGGTGCCAAAGGTTGCCAATGGCACCATTGACTGCCGTTAATGTGCAGAGTTAAACGGTTGCCAGTGGTACCATTCTCTCTGTCTGCCTGTCTCTGTCTGTCTGTCTGTCTGTCTGTCTCTCTCCAAAACACCTGTCCCCTGTTCTGTCCATTGCCTAGGCCTACTTTTTTATTCTCATTTCATTATCATTTATTTAATATCTCGTGATACGAATGGCACGAGTGTGTTGTTCAGATGTCGACCGAAAATGGTAAAATCAATCAATCAATCATTCGATCAATCAATCAATCTCATAACATATAAATGATACCGATGTCAAGATTGCTTTTTGATATCTTTTTTCCACATTTCTTCACCTTCTCTATCAGGCTGGTAATCCTATAGATCTACCGACGAGAGGCACACAACCTCGAAACGATGTCGTATGTGCATCTTTGGGACATCATGACGACGAACTGACATCGAAACGAAGTCATTTCGACCTCGTGTGTCCACTGGATACTGGGTAGTGACTGACGTCGCTTGAAATGGTGCTTTAAGGCATGTGAATACATTGAATACTCGAATCAGCCTGCGCATTTCGTAAATAATTAGTCAAGAATCTTTACTTTTAGTTAAGATTCTCCAGGTTCAATTGATTATATACGAATGTGAATAAGGAATACTTATATTAGACGGCGCAAGCTATATACTCCGAGTATAGGTAGGGACGACAGAGGCACTGTTACAATGAAAGGGAAAATATTTAATCCCATCTGCATCCTTTGGGCGTCGTAATTTTATTTTGAGCTATATCTTTTTAGTTTTTTTGTTTTTGTTTTACTACTTGTAAAAAGTGTCCAGGGTTTCTGTGCTGTAGAACGGATGCATAAAAGTACTACGAAAGGAGTTATCCATGCAGCTGTGCTACAATTTTCTTGTTTCAGTTTTTTGTTATTGGAGTCATAATGTAGGTTGGTTGCAATTTAGGTGGCGCCTATTTCATATTAAATAATTATTTTTCATTCAGCTCTGATAATTTTTTCCAGCGGAAATTAAGACTTTGAATAAATATCCGACAACATCATACAATTTTGATTGTATTTTTATTGTCATTCAAAGTTTTATAATTTTTTTGGGGGAAAGAGGGTTTGGCAAAGAAAAATATGCTCGTGTGAATAATTCCTTTATATGATAAAATTGACTTGACAAAGCGTTTGCCATAGAAAATGTTATAAAGAAAGTAGGTATAGAGATAAAGATAGAAAAGTTTGCTGAAAATCAAGTCGGTTTGATTTTGAACAAATAATACCTAGCATGGTCGCGCGCATGGGGGTAAAGTTTATTTGTCCAGGTAACTTAGACGAGAAAAATACTGCGGCAAATTTCATGCTATTGGCAATATATTTGTCAAATTTTCTATGACAAATAATTTGCTCCGTGTAAAGGCAAAACTTTTTTGCATACTTTCTGTGACAAAAAAAACTTTGCTTATGTGAACGAAACGTAAGAGATATAAATTAATATTATGTACATACTGGCTGATCAAAACTTCAAAGAAAAGATCTCAATATGTAATGGATTAAACAGTTTGTTTTATTTGCAAGCGAATATAAAATATGCATTTTGTGCATGAGCTTGTGTGTTTGATAAAAGAATCAGGCATGCAAAGTTTCAAATAATTGCAATAAGTAGACATAAAGTAAACATATGATTTTAACTTCCTCCTTTCGACAAATGGCTTAGAACTGCGTCTCTTTACTACCAGATGTAATGTATAATAAATGCAAAGAGTAAAGAAACATAAAATATAGCAAAAATGCCATATATTATTGTTACTATTGGGTGTAATTTGTAAAAGGATAATGATCAAGAAGAAATCATGAAATCTACAAAAATATACAGAATTTAATTCTATACTATTGAATACAAAATACATCGTACAAAAATATATTATATTGGACATTTAAACGAATGAAGATGAATTTTGAACCGCGACACGACAAAACTAACAATGTGGTTGTGCGCCCAGCGCAGACTCAGATCAGCCTGGGCATCCGCTCAGTCTGATCAGAGTCTTCACTGTCCGCATGAAGGTAGCTTAGACCCTTATCTACCCTTTGAGCACTTAACGAAGAGTCTGGTCAAATCTGGCGGTTGCCCAGGCTGATCTGAGTCTGCACTGGGGAACAACCACATTGTTGGTTTTGTCGTGTCGCTGCTCATTTCTTCCATTCACAGCAACATTTGAAATAAATTGCTAGATATACCGCGACAGGTGTCAGTAAAACAATAGTCATACAGTCAGTAGAAAGGTAACAATGATAATATTATTTCAACTAAACCTTATTTAAATCTGTGCCGAAATAACTTACACCCCTTATTCCGCCATAGAAAAAAAATATATATAATACGGAAGCTGTAATAATTCCGCTACAAACGGTGTTTTATCACCAGAATAACACATATCTAAATCAGCCCTATAAAATTCTGGTTTCAGATGGGGTTTTCGTTTTAAAATAATCTAAAAATCTAAAAAAAAAAGAAGAAATATAATTCCGCTACAAACGGTGCTTTATCACCAGAATAACACATATCTAAATCAGCCCTATGAAATTCTGGTTTCAGGTGGGTTTTTTCGTTTTTAAACAATCTAAAAATCCTAATTTGTCTAATCAGACGGATCGAGATTTTTGAGGTCTTTTAAAATGGAAAACAACTCGTCTCTTAACCGAAAAATGAATTCGGTAGTCAATGTACTGGTCATATAGGAGACCATATATGTCTGCGTGAGAAACCTCTTGAACGCTAAAATTATGTACTGCAGCAACCTGTGGGTTTGAAATCAAACCAAAAGACATGCAAGGAAAAAAATCTATTCGGGGTGTTTTTTTTTAAATTGAACACTATTTTTTCAATGCTGTAGTTGCGCATTTTAGCAACCACATAGCGTTTGAACGCAAGAGTTGTGAGTCAAAAGTATACAAGAAAATGATCCATCAAAGTTGTAAAGGCATTCCTGGATGACAAAAAAATTGTCCCCTCGACATGCCTCCTGATGCTGAACAGTAACCTTATGATCAGAATTTTTGTTTACTCTTCACATTTTAAAAGGAACTCATAGTCTTAGATTCGTAATACAATAGTCATCTTTACTGATATCATAATGATGTCTCCATCATTGCACGATAACTCCTCGATCGTCGTTGATGGCTATTATTTAACCTAGTTCTTTCGGACAAGTCCTCAGATTGACAAATATTTACGACGTTGGGCATTTGCATCCCTAATGCATCTTCGTAACATGGAGGAGATGATGGTGTATTAACCTGTGAAATAGAATTGGGCAAACATGGCTGCTCAGTGGCCAAATCTGTTTCCACCGACGGGCTATCTGGAATAATGTTTGTAATTTGAACGTTTACCTTTGGGAGCTTGTTCTTTATTGTCTCTACATTTTTAGACAAAGTATTACCTGTTGGTCCTAATGCAGGCAGTTTATCTACCGTTGGTATGGAAGATGGACGGTTACTTTTACCTACCACACTCGTTATATTTGAAAAATTCTGATTCTGTTTCACAATTTGCGATGCGCTTTCGTGACCTTGAGCATTATCTTTTACAGCTGTTGAGTTTGAGCTTTTACAATAAGCAGATGTTGACTGTTCGCAACTTTCATTGGTTGCCTTTATAATGGCCACTTGTCGGAAACCGTCTGTTTCTACTGACGGATGTGTTGGTTCATTTAAACGTGGTCTATCGGAAGATGCATTATTTTGAGTAAAATTTGCAGAAGAAAGCCTCTGATCTACCGAGATTCGACAGTCATCAGGTGACTCTGGACTAGATAACATGAACATCTTTTGTTGTGCATTCCTTGCCTGAATACGTTTTCTTTTCCTAGTCCATGGGGACATAAGAATATTCTTAATAGAACTTGTTCTCGAACTAGATTCACCAGAATCGTTTGGTAAAACAAGCTCGCCATTGGCAGTAGTAAAACTATGAGGCATATTTGGTGTATTTGCAGATGAAAAGAAACCTGTTATATATCCATTACTTGAGCTTCTTGATAAATTGTTCCATGTTACACTTCTTGTTGGCCCTAGAACAGGCGAAGTTACATTAGCATTAGCGTCACGAAGGGTATGCGAACTAGTAGCATTTGCATCCATTAGCAAGGCCTCTGAATAACTTGGCACCACGGTGAAGTTATTGCGAATTGTCGTTTCCAAATCTACACTCGCAACAGTATTATCTCTGGGAATATTCCTGTGTGTCTGCGGAAGAGGTTCTGCGTAATTTGTCCCGAAGACTTTTTGCACATGATAATGAACGTAGGCAGTTTTGTATTCAATTATCACCCTAAGCGGCCAGGATAGCAAAAAACTTGATGCTATCCAAAATATCACATGAGACACGTACCATGGCAGATTATCGGGATCTTTAAATGCTATCATATACTCCTTAAAATTCACATTGAGTAAATCCATTCCTTCACGAGTCTCCATATAATCATCGCGTCTTTCATTTTCCTGGAAGAACTGATTTCTCTGCCCTTCGTATTCATAGAATGCATCCTCATTTGCAAATGAATAGCTTTTCGTAAATCGTATTTTAGTTGCAGGGTAGTCTTCTAGTCCCGTTATACATTTTGAGGCATCCTTTACTCCACAACTTGAAAAATTAAAGGCACATCCTGCAGTATGAGAATTTACTCTTTCATAGTACACCTGAGTTGTAGTAAATGCATCGCCATTTCTATATCGCGTCACTTGGCGTGTTCTACGGACGTAATGGTAACACATCGCCTTCCACCACACTATCGGAAATGCTTCCCGCATTTGACGTATTTTATGGTAAACCGTTTGGACGTCAACTTTATGTTTCAGTTCTATACGCGTATGACAATGCCAACACTCCACCAGGTACACAAGATATATTAGTATAACAAAGGCAATCGGAATGTATATGTAACCGTCTGCACACGGACTTCCGGTGTTGACCTCCGTCTGTGAGAGGTATCTGTCGTAGAGAACGACTACCCTGGTAATCACCGCTAGGCGGCACCAAGCTATTGCCGTGAGGCATCCGTATATTAGTAAAGTTAGTATGAGGCATTTCCAGTGGGCATCTCGTTTCAGAGAAACACACAGACAGTGCTTGATTGGCCTTTGCTGAAAAAAACAACAACAGAAAAACAGTGAATATGTAACATAGTGTACCATCTGGGAGAGGATAAATATAGGCCTACACTAAATCAAATCCTTAGACATCTATATATATGTATATATGTTTGTCATACAAATGTATGTATTTGTGTCAAAAATGGCAATAAATAAATGAAAAATAA